>OY979697.1:58532244-58973668 GCA_963855945.1 Thereva nobilitata
GGAAACATCTTTTATTTGAACACACCCTCCGGCACCTTCTTTTAAGATCAGAGATTAAATTGCTAAATCTGATCAGAGCTTATACTAAGAAAATTTTGAAAAAGTCAAAATATATATATATATATATATATATATATATATATATTTTGACTTTTTCAAAATTTTCTTAGTATAAGCTCTGATCAGATTTAGCAATTTAATCTCTGATCTTAAAAGAAGGTGCCGGAGGGTGTGTTCAAATAAAAGATGTTCCTTTCAGTAATTCACTGATACTTTATTCTTTAATAACAATTTCCTATTTAATATTAAATTCAATATTAAACTTATTATAATTCAGTAATAAATCCACTAATAATTATTCGAAATGTCCGAAATATCCTCCTTTTTAATTATTGTGAGATACCTTAAATTATTATTCTTTCGGAATCACGCCACCTGTATGTCAGCCGTTGACTTGCTTTCTGTGATTTTCCTTTGATTTCGCTGATGTCTTGCTGCTTGCTGCTTCGCTCTACCAGGAATTTCATGCAATCGCTGCGATATAATGTAAGCCAAAATTGTCCGTGTAATAGTTTGCTGTAAATTCGATTTTTCTTTATTAATGTTTACGAAGGTCCCACGACCTCTTTGATGGAGATGCTGACTCAAGCTCGTCAGTGGATCTCGAATGTGATGAGAAAAAACCTTCAACTCGGTTTTTTTTCTATTTGCTACGGGTACTGACTCAAACTCGTCAGTATGGTTATGATGAAGGGGATTCAACTCGATCCCTTTATTTAATGATTGAAGCCAGTTGTAATAAAATTCTCAAACTCGAATTTTATCTTATCTATGAACGATGGTGGAGATGCTGACTCAGACTCGTCAGCGGATCTCGTATCGGATAAAGGAGAAAACCTTCAACTCTGGTTTTTCCTGTCTGCTATCTTGACTGACTCAATCTCGTCAGTGTGGATATGATAAAGGAATTTCAACTCGATCCCTTTATTTAATGATTGAAATCACTTGGAATAAAATTCTCCAACTCGAATTTTATTAATATCTTCGAAGCTCAAAGCGCGCTTGAAGATCTAGAAGTGATCTGACTCGAACCTCGCCGTCTGTCCATATTTATCGAAGTCTTGAACAATAAAAATTGGTGGGGAACTTGGTTTAATGTACATAATTTTCGGTTTATGTAGTTACTTGAACAGCTGTTTATCTTCTTCCTTCCCACATCTGTCAAATGGAGTTGACTTCTTGTTGGTAAGTTTGTTTGCTTTTAATATTCTTGTCTAGTAACTAATTTTATTTATTTCAGGGATATTTAAGGTTGGTGGGATTTTCGGGAGGCGGAGTCTGGAGTTAGTGTTGTGAGGTATGTATTTTTTTGTGGAATTTGTTTATCATTTTCTTCATTTGTTATTGTTTTCAGATTGGCGATTTGCCGACGGCATTTCGACGATTTTCAGGATGATGATGTCGGTTCATAGTTTTTATGTATTTATGTGATGTTTAGGGCCGTAAATTTAGTGTAATTTAATATATTTTTATTAACACAATTTTATTTTTCAGAAATGCCTGATCTTCCCTTTGTGGATCTGAAGGACGTCGGTGTTGGATGTGGTGTCGATTTTATAGTGTTTGTTTGATTAAATTTGTGTATATTTGGTGTTTATTTATCAAGTTCGTTGTTAATAAATGGTAAATCGTTAAATTTGTGTGTTTAATTTTTTGGGATTTCGTCGGGGGTTTCTTTTTAGGTTTGATTCTTTTTATTTCAGGATGTCAATTTTCCAGGTGTTCCAAGACGGAACATTCTCCCCCGCCTTGAAGCGCTTAGCTTCAAATTTTGAACTTGGTTAATGTCTGCTGATCATCTGTAACTTTAAGTGATTGTGTTTTGTAACAGCGTTTCTTGCATGGATGATCCAGTATCTTTCTCGGAGTGTGTTTAGCATCAATTGAGTTCCTCCATGCATTGTAGTTTGATGGGTATTGTCTATTATTAATGCGGTTAATGTTGCTTTCTCCGGTAAGATGATGGGGTGGCGTGTAGCGAATGGTATGTCTGCGTTCTGGATGCGTCCTCCTAATCTTAGGATTCCTTCCTGGTCGAGGAAAGGAGTTAATTTCAATAGCCTACTTTTACTGGATATGGATTGGTTGGATTGCAGCTTCAGGATCTCGTCTCTAAATTCCATGTCTTGGGTGACCCTTATCCAATGTGTTAACGCCGTTTGAATCTCCTTAGCAGTTAAGTGTGTGGCTGGCGCTCTGTGGGATTTTGGTTTGAGTAGATTTAACCATCGACGACAATAGGCTGTGACTCGAAGTAATTTGTTTAACGAAGAATAGTTGTTTAGCAGGTTGGAGATTTTGGAATTCGTTTTTATATGTAAATTGGTTACAGTTTTTCGCTGTCCCATTGTGGTGTCTGGGACTTCCTTACGTTTTGGCCATAGTTCCTTTGCTTGTTGAAGCCATGGTGGTCCTTCCCACCATAGGCTGTGCTGTTTCAGTTCTTCTGGAGTGGTTCCTCTAGTGGCACAATCTGCTGGATTTTCCTCCGTTCGGATGTGATTCCAGCTACCTTGGTCTAGTAATTGATGGATGTTTGAAACTCGATTAGCCACAAAAGTTTCCCAAGAGGAGGGATGTTTGCGTAACCAAGCGAGTACGATGGTTGAATCAGTCCATGCTGTTGTTATGACCTGCTCCATTTTCATGTCTTTCTTGATTTGGGCGAGTAATTTAGCCAATAGGTGTGCACCGCACAACTCTAATTTTGGCAATGATACGGTTTTTATCGGTGCTACCTTACTTTTTGCTGCCAGTAGACGACAGTGGATCGTTCCTGTTCTGTCCTGTGTGCGGATATATACGGCTGCGGCGTAAGCCTTGATGGATGCGTCGGAGAATCCATGAAGTTCGACAGTTTGGGTTGCATTGCTGGTTTGTATCCATCGAGGAATCTGGATGGTTTGGATTGTTTGGAGGTTTGAGCGGAATTTTTGCCACTGTTCTTCTATAGTAATAGGAACTGTCTCGTCCCAATCGATCTTTAGGAGCCACAGGTTTTGTATTAGAACCTTTGCACTGATGATAATTGGTGTGAGCCATCCGATGGGATCGAATAATCTTGCAATCTCGGACAGTATTTTCCGTTTTGTATATGATGTGTCGTCAAAATCCATGGTTACTTTGTATGAGAGCGAATCTGTTGATGGGTTCCATGATAGTCCAAGTGCCTTGACCTCTTCAGCGTTTACCGCGAGGGGAAACGTGATTTCTCGATCAGTCTCTGGAACGTTCTTTAATATGTCGTCATGGTTTGCTGCCCATTTTTTTAGTTCCAGATCTCCTGAACGTAGTAGATTGATCAGTTGCTCTTGTTTTTGAGTTGCTTCTTTGATAGTGTCTGCTCCAGTCATTAAATCATCGACGTAGAAGTCATTGAGTAGAGCCTCTGAGCCGATTGGATATTTCGTGGCTTCATCCTTTGCCAATTGGTGCATCGTTCTTATGGCTAGAAATGGTGCGCTTTTTGTGCCAAATGTTACGGTCCTTAATGTATAGTCTCGTATGGGTTCGGTAGGGGAGTCTCTCCAGACGATCCGTTGATAGTCTGCGTCCTCTGGATGTATTCGTATTTGGCGATACATTTTTTCGACGTCCGCCATGTATGCGATGCGGTACTTTCTCCATCGCATGAGGATGGTCATGAGAGAGTCCTGTATCACTGGTCCATTCAGTAATGCGCTGTTTAGTGATTTTCCGTTGGAAGTCGGGCGTGAGGCGTCGAATACGACACGCAGCTTAGTGGTTGTGCTGCTTGGCTTGAGGACAGCATGATGAGGGAGATAGCAGCATCCATATGTCGTTGTGCCGTCCGATGATTGCCTCTGGAGTGCTGATTCTGGGGTATTGGTCGTTGTCATGTGGCCTAATGTTAGATACTCTCGGATGCATTTTCCATAATCGCATTTTAGGGCTGGGTCTTGCTGGAACCGTTTTTCCATTTGGATAAGCGTTCGGATGGCTATATTTCTGGATGATCCAAATTGGATGTGTTCTTGCTCCGTGTTGAATGGAAGTCGAACCTGATAACGTCCATCGTCACCTCTTGTCACGTTGTTGGCAAAATGGGTTTCGCACAGTGATTCTTCCTTTGTCCATTTCGGTCTTGATGGAAGTTCTTCCAACTCCCAGAATTTCCTCAGGTCGCACTCGGGGGTTATCTGCGTGAAGAAAGTTTGTGCGCTCGTGTCCATTTGTGATGTTGGACTTGTGTTTCCAGTGATGATCCAGCCAAATATTGTGTTTTGGCCTGCTGGTGTTCCATCAGCGCCCTTTCTCAAACCCTCCATGATGATGTCAGTATATACGTCGGCTCCCAAGAGGATGTCTATATGGCCCGGCTTACGGAATGTTGGGTCTGCCAATTGGGGTCCTTCCAGGTGGGTCCAGTTCTTACTAGAGCATTCTTCGTTCGGTAAAGGATTACTGATTTTTGTAAGGACGAGAGCCTGTGCCTGGGTTTTTTTTGCTTGGCTGAGTTCTTGATTGTAACTGTAGCGTTACCCTACTTGTCATTTCACCGGCTGGTAGGTTGCTGATTACCGAAATTGAGGTTTGTGTGGATTCTCGCTTGAGTCGTAAATTCTGCACTACTGCTTCTCGCACAAATGATCTTTGTGACCCGGGGTCGATCAGCGCTCTGCAGACCTGTTGTTGTCCCGTCGGTGATACTACTGTAACCAGAGCTGTCGCTAGTAGTACTTGTTGGTTTTCATAGGGATCTGCGTGGGAGAAAAATGTGCTTGCCTGGGAGATAGGTGGTTCAACACTTGCCCTTGTTGGTTTTTCATCGTTGTTGCTGCCTTGCCTCTCTTGTTGCGCTCTGTGCAGGGATGTATGGTGTGTTCCTCCACATTGAAAACATCTAGTATTGCTAGGACATTGGGACACGCGGTGGTTCGTTCCTAAGCAATTGATGCATAGATCCTTGGACTTGGCTGTCTTATACCTCTCGTCTATGGTTTGTTGCAAGTACTTCGGACATTTTCTTATGATGTGTGGACCTTTACACAAGCTGCATGTGCTGTGGTTTGACACGTGAAATGTTTGTGCTCTTCTTTGTGTCTGTTCTCGTCGCTTGTGTTCATAATGATCAATCTTGCTGTTGGCTGGCTTGCTGATGGCTTCTAATGTTCTAAACCGGGTCTCCAAGAATTCGCGTAGTTCTGTCCATGTTGGTATTGATCGTTTTGATTTGTGGCTTTGTGATTGTTCCCATAATACGTGTGTTTCGGCTGGTAGCTTCTGGACTAATATATGTATGAGAATGGGATCCCAGTTTTGAACAGAGATCTCCAGATTCTCTATGGCGGTGAGGCATTCATGTGTCCTTGTTTTTAGTTCCTTGATTCCTTGAGCAGACTCTCTAGTTAGCTTAGTTTGACTGAGTAGGATATCGAGCTGGGTTTTCAACAATGCTCGTTTGTTATCATAGTTTTCGACGAGAAGTTTCCATGCTGGTTCGTAATTGGCGTCGCTGATTAATGTGTTGCTGAGAAGTCGTAGTGCTTCTCCGGATAGATGGGCTTTGAGGTATTGGAGTTTTTGAGCTCCTGATAACGATGTCTTGTTGTGTATGAGGCTGGAGAATAGATCCAAAAATGATGGCCACGACGCGTAGTCCCCGGCAAATGTTGGAATTGAAATTCGCGGGAGCTTTACATCATTGCTGTGGTGAGTTATTTGGCTGAGGTTGAACTCTGCTGAAGATTGCTCGGCTCTTGATGCCTGGTCTGCTGGTGGAAGAATGTTATGGTATTCTTCGTCGATCCTGGAGTATATATCAATGTATGCCGTTTCCGTGTCTATGTACCAGTCATCTTTGAAGTATGGTAGATCCTTTTCATCCTTCTTGGTTTTCAATGTTGTAATTTGCCGATGGTTGGTTTTGTATTCTGCCCAGTCGTCGTCGAGCGTCTTGAGCTTTTTTCTAAAATACTGTTCTGTTTTTCTGGATGGCCCATCCTTTAAATAATTTCGAAAGGATTTGTCGATTCTATCTCGGACTTCTTCTTGTTGTTTTATTAGGGCTTCCATCTTTATGTTAGGAGAAAGTTACCTTATTTGAATCACTATCCGGCTCGAAGGACCAAATGATCAGATTTAGCAATTTAATCTCTGATCTTAAAAGAAGGTGCCGGAGGGTGTGTTCAAATAAAAGATGTTCCTTTCAGTAATTCACTGATACTTTATTCTTTAATAACAATTTCCTATTTAATATTAAATTCAATATTAAACTTATTATAATTCAGTAATAAATCCACTAATAATTATTCGAAATGTCCGAAATATCCTCCTTTTTAATTATTGTGAGATACCTTAAATTATTATTCTTTCGGAATCACGCCACCTGTATGTCAGCCGTTGACTTGCTTTCTGTGATTTTCCTTTGATTTCGCTGATGTCTTGCTGCTTGCTGCTTCGCTCTACCAGGAATTTCATGCAATCGCTGCGATATAATGTAAGCCAAAATTGTCCGTGTAATAGTTTGCTGTAAATTCGATTTTTCTTTATTAATGTTTACGAAGGTCCCACGACCTCTTTGATGGAGATGCTGACTCAAGCTCGTCAGTGGATCTCGAATGTGATGAGAAAAAACCAAATGTTCAAAACTAACAATTTAAGTTCTGACTCTAAGAGAAAGGTGCCGGAAGGGTGTGATCCAAATGAAAGATAGACCTTTTCACTAATCAATTTCTTCCTTATATTTATTAAAAACTTCAGATTTTTTACAATTCTACCTCTAATATTCAATATAATTCGCTGAGTTTAATTTATTTATTTTATATTAATTTTATGTCTTTTAAACTTCCTTCAAGGTATTAAGTTATTTGAGTTATTTGATTTATTTATTATATTGCTCGTTCTATTTTTCCGCCAAATTGCCTGGTTTGTATGTTGATATTTTCTACTCTCTCCTGCCCTTGGATGTTCTGAAATCTTGGTTTGGAGCCTGATACGCCGTGTAGTGGGTGGTAGGTGTACTTGAAGCGATGTCTGGAATTATACTTTCAATGGTTATTTGTTGTGGTCCCACGACCTCTATGGTGGAGATGCTGACTCAAACTCGTCAGCGGATCTCGTATAGGATAAAGAAAAAAACCTTCAACTCGGGTTTTTTCCTATCTGTTATAGCTTACTGACTCAAGCTCGTCAGTATGGATATGATGAAGGGATCTCAGCTCAATCCCTTGATTTAATGATTGAAATCACCTTTAATAAAATTCTCAAACTCGAATTTTATTGATGTCTTCGAAGCTCAAGCGCGCTTGAAGATCTTGAAGTGATCTGATCTGACGCTGACTGTGCGTCGATATTTATTTTGGTTTCGCACAATAAAATTGGTGGGGAACTTTGATTTTCGACGTATATATAATTTGGTTTATGTAGTTACTCGAACAGCTGATCGTCTCTTTTTTTTCTTCATATGTCAAATGGAGTTGTTGACATCTAATGGTAAGTTTGTTTCTTTCTTATTTTCATATCATTACTAACTTTATTTATTTTAGTGATATTTTCAAGTTGGTGGGATATTCAGGAGGCGGAGTCGACTTCTAGTGTTGCCAGGTAATTAATTTGTGGAACCTGTTTGGATTTTTGTAAATTGTTTTTATTTTCCAGATTTGTCAATTTGCCGACGGGATTTTGAACTTTTGCCATCTTTCGTTTTAGCCGGATCCTCGCTTGTTTATCTTAATTAAGGAAGTATTTTTCAATTTATTTTTAGATTTATAGTTTAACAATTTTTCTTTTAGATAGGATCACAACATTAGGAGTTTGAAGACGTCATTCCTATCAGAGAATTTTTAGTGATTAATTTTAGTATTTAGTTTTATATTTTGGTGTAATTGAATGTTGTGTTTTTATCGATGAGTCTAAAGCCTCGGCCACGATACGAGCGGCGAGCGGCGAAAAGTGAGCGGCGAGCGGCACCAGCAAAATTTAATGTCTTGAATTAGCGGCGAGCGGCAGTTGAGCGGCATTTTAGTATTGCCGCTCTACCTATCAACGCTCCCCGCGCGTATCGTGACCGGATTCGAGCGTTTTCCATATAAAACAATACAAAATAAAACTCAGAATCGCCGCTCTGCCGCTTACCGCTAGCCGCACGCCGCTCGCCGCTCGTATCGTGGCCGAGGCTTAAGTGTTCTGTTATTGTTATCATTTATTTTTGAATTAAATATAAACTAATGAGCTTTAACTACTAAATTTGTGTGTTTTATTCATCTTGTTTCGTTTCAGGTGTCTTATCACGGTGATGACGGTCGTACGATTTTTAATATATTTTTAGGTTTCACATTCAGGACATTTAGGACTGAACATTCTCCCCGCCTTGAAGCGTTAAGCTTCAAAAAGAATTGTTTTAGGAGGTGTCGCGGATTCCTTTGGTGTTACTTAAGGTTAATGGTGTAAGGACTTCTAATCCGATGTGATAAAACTTTGTCTGACTGAGATATTCTTTCCTTGTTGTTTGGTTTAGATTTTTTGTTTAGATGATTTTGTTCGTGGTAGTTAATTTGCGTACGTTGCTTGTGGTTTCTTATCTTACTGATGTGATGACGCTGCAGTAGTCGTTGCTCTTTGAACATTTTTTGAAATGGTCCATTTGGTTGTGTGTAGAAAATCGTGTATCGACTTCTGCACTGATGTTTTAAATGCGACGTTGAACGGTCTTCAGCTGCAATTCCTTAAGCATGTAAAAATATCAACCTAAGATCGCCAATAATGTTCGTAATAATGTAATTGTGATACTTTTGTACGTTGTGAAATTAGTAAGATATTCTTTTCTTGTTCGGCCTCTTTTAGGTTTAAGCCATTTGGGCAGTTTGCTAGACTTGACTTGACATTCAGTGGTCCATTAGGTGGTTTCCAAGGTCTGTTAAATTTGTTGGACAATCTGATGTCAATCTAGACTGAAAAATTGATTATAATTAGTTTAGCGCAGCTTTACTCTATGTTATGAGTATGATGACTTCTTCCTATGTGGGTATCATGTCTCCTTTAGTTTGTCTTAGGTAAGACTTGCAGATTTCACTCCATTTTCGTATGGTGCTCCAAATTGAGGCGAGATTAGTGGAATGAAATGCCAGTTAACCTTTCGCTCTTCATGACTTCGACTACTTGTTGTTTCATCGTTAGACTTTGTATCGTATATTGTTATCTGTTATATGTACATGTCGGATCATAATTCTCGCCTTGAGATGAATATGCGACATGCTGGGAAGAAGCTTCGTTGGCTGTATTAGTGAAGACTTCGAGCTTCATTATTTTGGTTACTATGTATACGGTTGGCTTGATTTAGCCTTCTTTGATTCTGGTTTCGTGTGTTTGAATAACTTGATTTGAAAGAACCACAATGTTTGACACCAATGTGAGTGAATGGATTTGCTGGGTGGCCTTTAAATGCTGGGAGATTGGCTATCGCTTGAGTTCGTCCTGCTGATATCTGCTTGAAACACTGTAAACATTTATGGTTGTGCGATTTAACTGCGTTATTTGCGTGAGGAATCCAATACTTCTGTCGGAGTATGTGTGGCATCAGTTGAGTCCTGCCGTACTGTGTGGCGTGATGAACATTATCAATGATTAACTTTGTGAATGGATCCTTTTGCGTTGGAACGATGTGATGACATTCGCGGACTACTATAATGGCCTTCTGGACACGACTTCTTGATTTTATGATTCCCTTTTGGTTGAGGAATGGATCTAGGTTTAACTGCTTACCTTTTCTGGGTAACCTTTGTTTCGTTTGCCGTGAATGGTTTTCGCTTTGAAATGTACTTTCTTGGGTCATTTTGATCCGATGAGTCAGGGCCTTTTGGACGTCGTTGGATGCTAGGTGCGCTGATTGTGCTCTGAGAAGCTTTGGCTTGTGATGCTGTCGCCGTCGCTGTTGATAGGCTATGACTCGTGGTAGCTTTGTAAACGATGAGACATTCGTCAAAACATCATGGCTTGGGAGATCGGTTCTCACATGCAGATTAGTGATGTCCTCTCGTTGTTTTACTGTGGTGACCTTGACCTTCTTATGCTTAGTCCATGGTTGCTTCGTATGCTTAATGTATTTCGTATTCAGAATTGGATTCCTTACGAGCTGCTTCTTCGTTTGTGTTAACCATCTGGTATCTATCTGCTTCGGTGCGCCTGATTGGACTTGGTATTTGGTAGATGGATGTCGAGCTAGATGTCGTCTATCGTTACGCTTGCTGAATTTTTCAACGACGTGTTGGTTGCATCGTGTCCTTTTCTTAGTACTTGTAGGTCTTGAGGGAAGTTCTTTTACCTCCTCAGACTCCTTTTGATTGATATCAGGGCTTACTTGGCTGAAAAAGGTTTTTATGGTGTTTCGTTGTGCTGCTGGAGCTGTTTGTCCAAAAATGATCCATCCAAACACTGTATTCTGTCCTACTGGAGTTTCATCGTTGCCCTTTCTTAACCCGTCCATGAGAACGCTGGAAATTGTGTCGGCTCCCAAGAGGATGTCAATGGGTCCTGGTTTGTAGAACGTCGGATCTGCTAATTGGAGTCCTTCCAGATGAGGCCAATCCCTGATAGAGCATTCGCTACTTGGAAGTGGGTTTGTGATTTTAGGGACCACGAGCGCTTGCACATGGACGATCTTGGATGGTTGTTCCTGTGCCTTCATCTTCAGTATGACCCTATTGGTTATTTTGCCGGCTGGTATACCTTGGAGTACTGAGACCTCGGTTTGTATGGACTTCTGTTTGAGTTGCAAGTCCTGTACTACTGACTTTTGTACAAATGAGGATTGTGAACCAGGATCGACGAGTGCTCTATAAATTTGTTGTCGTCCGGATGGTGCTATTATAGTGACCAATGCTGTGCCCAATAGCACCTGCTGATAGTTGTGAGGGATAGCCTGAGCAAAATGTGTTTGCACCTGACTACTTGGCTCCTCATTACTTGAGCTTGATGGAGTTGGATTAATGCTGTTATTGGGCTGGCTTCCTTGTTGAGTCCTGTGCAGGGATGTATGGTGGGCTCCTCCACATTGGAAGCACCTAGTCTTGCTTGGACACTGTGCAGAACGATGATTTGCTCCCAGGCAGTTGGTGCATAGTTCCCTTGTTTTAACTGTCTTATACCTTTCGTCTACGCTTAGTTGTATATAATCGGGACAATTTCTTATGCTGTGTGTGCCCTTGCATAAGCTGCACGTGCTGTGATGTGACACGTGGAACATTTGAGTTTTTTGTCTTTGTTGGTCTCTAGAGTTAGTTTCGTGACGATCATTCTTGCTGCTTGTTGGTTTAATGACGGCTTCTAATGTCCTGAATCTGGTTTCCAAGAATTCTCGCAATTCCGTCCAAGTTGGAATTGATCGCCTTGACTTGGTGCTTTGTGACTGTTCCCATAATTCGTGTGTTTCCGTAGGTAATTTTTGGACCAGTAAGTGGATGAGAATAGGGTCCCAATTCTGGGTGGGGACCTCCAGATTTTCGATGGCGGTGAGGCATTCATGGGTCCTTGTTTTTAGCTCCTTGATGCCCTGCGCAGATTCCCGAGTTAATCTAGGTTGATCGAGCAGAATGTCGAGTTGTGTCTTCAACAATGCTCGCTTGTTGTCATAGGTGTCTACAAGCAGCTTCCATGCTGGCTCATAGTTGGCGTCGCTGATGAGGGTGTTGCTGAGTAATCTCCTCGCCTCTCCGGAAAGATGAGCTTTCAGATATTGGAGCTTTTGCGCTCCCGATAACGATGTTTTTGCATGAACGAGGCTGGAAAATAAATCTAGGAATGATGGCCACGACGCGTAGTCACCGGCAAATGTTGGAATTGAAATTCGCGGGAGTTTTACATCATTATTATGGTGCGCACTATCGCTGTTGTTCAAATCGACTGATGACTGCTCAGCTCTTGGTTCTGCGGGAAGCGTTTGGTGATAGTCTTCATCGATTTTGCTGTACATTTCGATATATGCGCCTTCGGTGTCTGTGTACCATTCTTCCTTGAAGTATAGTTGTTCCTTTTCATCCTTCTTCGTCTTGATTGCCGTAATCTGTCGATGATTGTTTTTGAATTCCATCCAGTCGTCGTCGAGCGTCTTGAGCTTTTTTTTGAAATACTGCTCGGTTTTCCTGGATGGCCCATCCTTTAGATAATTCCTATATGATTTCTCGAGTCTATCACGGACTTCAGTCTGTTGAATTATCAACGCGTCCATTTTGATTAGTAAGTTATCTTATTTGAATCACGATCCGGCTCGAAGGACCAATATTTGGCTGGATCATCACTGGAAACACAATGTTTACGAAGGTCCCACGACCTCTTTGATGGAGATGCTGACTCAAGCTCGTCAGTGGATCTCGAATGTGATGAGAAAAAACCTTCAACTCGGTTTTTTTTCTATTTGCTACGGGTACTGACTCAAACTCGTCAGTATGGTTATGATGAAGGGGATTCAACTCGATCCCTTTATTTAATGATTGAAGCCAGTTGTAATAAAATTCTCAAACTCGAATTTTATCTTATCTATGAACGATGGTGGAGATGCTGACTCAGACTCGTCAGCGGATCTCGTATCGGATAAAGGAGAAAACCTTCAACTCTGGTTTTTCCTGTCTGCTATCTTGACTGACTCAATCTCGTCAGTGTGGATATGATAAAGGAATTTCAACTCGATCCCTTTATTTAATGATTGAAATCACTTGGAATAAAATTCTCCAACTCGAATTTTATTAATATCTTCGAAGCTCAAAGCGCGCTTGAAGATCTAGAAGTGATCTGACTCGAACCTCGCCGTCTGTCCATATTTATCGAAGTCTTGAACAATAAAAATTGGTGGGGAACTTGGTTTAATGTACATAATTTTCGGTTTATGTAGTTACTTGAACAGCTGTTTATCTTCTTCCTTCCCACATCTGTCAAATGGAGTTGACTTCTTGTTGGTAAGTTTGTTTGCTTTTAATATTCTTGTCTAGTAACTAATTTTATTTATTTCAGGGATATTTAAGGTTGGTGGGATTTTCGGGAGGCGGAGTCTGGAGTTAGTGTTGTGAGGTATGTATTTTTTTGTGGAATTTGTTTATCATTTTCTTCATTTGTTATTGTTTTCAGATTGGCGATTTGCCGACGGCATTTCGACGATTTTCAGGATGATGATGTCGGTTCATAGTTTTTATGTATTTATGTGATGTTTAGGGCCGTAAATTTAGTGTAATTTAATATATTTTTATTAACACAATTTTATTTTTCAGAAATGCCTGATCTTCCCTTTGTGGATCTGAAGGACGTCGGTGTTGGATGTGGTGTCGATTTTATAGTGTTTGTTTGATTAAATTTGTGTATATTTGGTGTTTATTTATCAAGTTCGTTGTTAATAAATGGTAAATCGTTAAATTTGTGTGTTTAATTTTTTGGGATTTCGTCGGGGGTTTCTTTTTAGGTTTGATTCTTTTTATTTCAGGATGTCAATTTTCCAGGTGTTCCAAGACGGAACAAGCTCCACTCAATTAGTTACAGATTGACCTCTAATCGTTCATTTTTTGATTTCAGGTCGGTATCACCCCTAAAAGTTGACGAGAAGTTCGGAGTCTTTTAAAAACACGTTTTCCGCGAGAGCTGACCACAGCCGCCATTTTGTTTTTTTTTCGAAGCGAACACCATAAACGTACACATGAATGTACAATAAATAAAGCTACAAAAAATAATTTGGCTACCTCTTTTAGTTTTCCCAAAAAAACATGTCCAAAGTATTGGTAAATTTCAGTCGATCCAATGAGAACCTGGCCTTAAAACTCTCCTGCTGTATATTAAAATTCATATCACCTGATTACTACTATTGGATTATGGGTGCAGCATAGGCGCACCGCGTCCCAGCTAGCACATATGTATATATATTGGTTGTTTCAATTTTATTTTTTTTATTATTTGAATTTTATTTTTTTTACGTAAACTTAACTTTTTTTGTCGCACCATAATTTTCATTTTCTAGTATGAATTTCTTCCACTTTATTTTCCCGCACATTTTTTTTCCGAAACGAAAAGACATACACCCGGTAGTAGCGTGAAAGCTACCATATGCGCACGCGATCGATACTGATAGTATCAGCAACCCGTTCGTTGATAATTTTAAGCGCATTAATGGGAGCGGATGAAAATTCTCAATGAACGAGAATGAATTTGAGGATCAAGACGTATGCGACTATTATAGATCGGTAGCTCTCACCCACTCAGAGTGATTTAATGCAATTTCCAGGCGAAGTGCCATTGAACTCTATCGGGTACTGTAGTCGGTGATTCAATTTTCCAGCCTTAGGGGCATTGAATCGGTTTAGGTGCATTGTTAGGGCTAAGAGTAGAAGAGCAAATAAATATTGGAAAGGGGTTTTGCGTGTTTAGGGTTGGAGATTATAGCATAAGGGAGAATTGAGAGTATTTACGCGTAGTTCATTTATTCATTTTCTCATTTATTCCTATAAAGTAAGGATAATTATTAATTTTACAATGGAAATAAACCGACTAAATCAAGAAGAGTTGGTCTATGAGATGGTCATCAGGGGGCTGCCTACTGGAAAGGTGGATGAAATGAGAACGGCCTTATAGGTAGCGTTAAAAGTCGAAAATGAATGCGGCCCAACCCTCCTGGATCCTTACCCCTTTTCATATGAGGAGGACTTACAGGCGCTCCGGAAGAAGTTGAGCGAAATGAACCTTCTCTATGAGTCCTTCCAGGGGATGCGGAGTCAAGTCAATTTAAGAAATTATTCACAAAAATCGAGTGGGCTCTTGGGAGGATGAGTAGAATGGCGGCGGTGGAAGAGGAAGAGAAAAAAGAGAAGACACGTATCAGGGCTGATTTGATTGTACTTCTGGGTTCACTGCAGATAAAAGCGGACAGTGAAGATGTGGAGGATGACTCTTCTGAAGCGGCCGCGGAGTTATCAATACCAGCAGCGGTGATGACGAGCCATAGGGCGCAAACTCAAGTCCATAAATGGGGTATTCGGTTTTCTGGCGAACAAGGACAGTCGGTCAATTCGTTTTTGGAGCGAGTAAACGAGATGGCCGAAGCCAGGGGCGTTACAAAAGATTAACTATACCGAGCTGCGTTGGACTTGTTTACAGGTCGAGCATTAATATGGTATAGGGCTTATAAAGAGTCCTGCCATTCCTGGACGATCTGGTCAGGGAGCTGAGAAAGGAATTCCTCCCACCAGACTACTACGATCGGCTCGAGGAAGAAATTCGCAGGAGGACACAGGGAAAGGACGAAGCAATAGGAATTTACGTCGCAACAATGAGAAATATGTTCTCACGGAGGAGCGACCCCCTCTCGGAAGCCCAGCAGCTGAAGATCCTTAAAAGGAATATTCACCCCTTCTACCAGACCCAGTTGGGGTTGATGGAAGTTGAATCAGTGGGTCAGCTGGTACAATTAGGACGTCAATTGGAAGCCATTCGGGTCTCGGCAGAGGCTTTTGTTTCCCCTCCTTCCAGACGCAACCAAACTCTGTTTAGAACCGGACGTCGCCTATGTGTCTGGAGAACCTCATGCGGTCTCGGCCATCCAGTCAAATTCCAGCAATAATAGCCCAGCGACAGGTAGGAGATGTTTCAGGTGCGGCCGTATTGGACACTTTGCGCGACAATGCCAAAGGAGGAGGTGCTTTGGATGTGGTACACCCGGCACGATTCGTCCTCAATGTCCACGATGCAACTAAGGAGCGGAGTACCCAGCGCCAAGGGCCGCGGAGCCTAGTCAAGAAGCGGGAAACGATCCGGGAGCCCGAGCCTAAACGGCGGGTCGGGTATTCGGGAAAGAGCCGTAGGACGTCCGACCGAAGAAGAACTTTTGCCAGCCGAAGGTGGAGAGGCTCAGCACGTAACCGTGGTCTATATCTTTCACAATAGTGAGAACGAAGAGCGTCCCCATCTCGCAGTGGAAGTGTTGGGAGTAGGATTTTGTGTATTGCTGGACTTCGGGTCAAGTAGGACGGTAATCGGCGGGCCAGGCTGGGAGAAATTAAATAGGATGAACTTAAAAATGTGCAAACCGGCTCAGAACAAGGCTCGGTTAGCGGATGGGAATCCCGTATTATAGGAGTAGTGAACCTCCCCATCACATTAGAGGGTAAAGTCTTGGTTTGCGAAGCTCTAATAATCCCGAAAGTACCGCACTCCATCATACTTGACATCGACTTTTGCCGGAAGATGGGTATCTTGGCGGATTTCACGGAAAACAGTTGGGAGTTCCGCGGGGCGGATACGGAAATTCAGGTGAGTGCCCTGGAAAGTAGATCGAAACTTTCACCTAGTCAACAGCGAAAGTTAGGCGAACTGGTGGACGAAGTGAAGGCGAAAATGGGAACCAAGTTGGGTTGCACCAACAAGGTAGAGCACACCATCGAAACGGAATCACCACCAATTAAAAAGCGCTACTACCCGGTATCACCAGCGATGCAGAAAATAATCCACGAGCAGCTGGACGAAATGCTGGAAGCAGGAGTTGAAGAACCGTCGAACAGTGCCTGGTCGTCACCCGTCGTCTTAGTTAAAAAGAAGGACGGAAAATACCGCTTCTACGTGGACTTCCGAAAATTGAATAAAGTTACGAAGAAGGACGCTTACCCATTACCATTCGTATCTGCCACATTGGACAAGATGCGCGATGCCAAGTATTTGTCGTCCTGTGACAGAGTGGTCTAGGCAGTATACCGCCTTCACTGTTCCGGGCAGAGGATTATTCCAATTCAACAGGATGCCCTTTGGTTTGACAAACTCTCCAGCTGCTTGGCAACGTCTAATCGATAGAGTGCTGGCAGGACCTTGGATGATCGCGTTTTGGTCTACCTCGATGACATAATTATCGTCAGCCCGACGTTTGAGGAGCACAAGCAGGCATTAAAGGAAGTATTGGACAAATTTTTGGGAAGCAAGCTTGGAAATTAACTTTGATAAGTGTGAGTTTTGCAGGGCAGAGCTAAGGTACCTGGGGTACATAGTCGGCGAAAATGGACTGCAGGTCGACCCTGAAGGGGAGGTGCAAGGCATCCTAGATATACCCGTCCCAAAGTCAGTATCCGAAGTGAGGAAGTTTATATGCACAGTATCCTGGTACCGACGTTTCATACCCACCCGAGTAAAAATAATTATATAGAAAGATATATAATTGGATATATTTATATATAAATTAATTATATATAATTATATATGAAATTTGGCACGATATAATTATATAGAAATATATATTTTTATGTATAACTAGTAGGGACGCCCGTTACCGAAATTCGGTCACCAAAAAATTACTAAATAAAATTCACCCTTTTTCGAATTTAAGTTCGGCTATGTCCACGCCACGCCGTTGACTTGGCATTTCGAAAATAAAACGCAAAAAAAAATACAAACAAATTATTAATAAGCAATAAAAACAAAAAACTACAAAATAAAATTAAAAGAAAATCACTTAAAGCATCAAAATTAAAATATTGAAAAAAATAACGTCGCAACTGGCCTCTTTAAATTCAATTCAAATAATAAATGCATTCTATCACTTTGCACTTGATTTCACTCGCCAAAAACGAACGGCAGCCCCTTACACAATAATACTATACACAAAAGAGTATAAAAAAAATTCACGCACAAAGTGACCGAGTTTTTTTATGTCAGTTATGCCGCCAAAAATCTACACAAACTATTGTTTTCTCTGTTTCTCATTCGCTTCACTGAAACGGCGTTTGTGTCAATCGTAGGCTACTCAGCTCTACGTTGATTCTCACAAAAAAATTCAAATTTTCCAACGGCTTTTTCAAATTCGAAAAATTAAAATCGCTATAACTTTTTTTTTCGTGAATCGATTTTGTTCAAATTCCTTATTACAAAACTATTCCATAAAAAGAACATTTTCTGAAAATTTAAAAGAAATCTTTTCACGAACAAAAAAGCCTTAGCGTGTACAAAATTTTTGTTTGCCTTTTAATATATACATATATGAGATAAGGAAAATCATATACAATTGTATAGAATTGTATAAATGCAATTATATCTTTTATTTCGCCGATTTTCTCAGACATGAAATGTTCTATATGCTTTTTATCGTGGTAGGGCCAGTTATTTTTAAGAGCGTGATCCTGGATAAACTCTAAAACAGATATTTTTGACAGCATACCTAAAACCCAAGCAGGAAAATACTACCGTTTTTTTACTGGCTCAGTACCACATTTCAGTAGTGACTACTGGATTGGTACTGATAATATGTACTGGATTGGTAGTCTATATTTACTGGCATGATAGAATTGGGCCAGTACTTATTTTCGGTACGTTTTGAGTACTGCATTGTAGAGCTTAAACGGTACTAAAGTTTAGTTCTCGAACAGTATATTTCTTAAACGCTCAAGAAGTACATCGTGGCAGTACTGTACCCGTACTGCGTTAGAGTGTTATATCAATACTGCATACGTATACATAACCAGTACTTCTTTAATACATAGCCAGTACGAGTGTGCCGTGTGCGAGATCGGATCCTTCTCGGGGAAATTTTTCATGATTTCAGGGGACAAATTCCAGCTGAATTTCAACGCAAAACATTCGACATTTCGAATCTCAGTATTTGGAAGGGGACGCAGTTCCGTTTTTTCCTATTGTACGGAAGCGCTCTGGTTCTTCGCGAGGTGTTGAAACCAGATAAATTCAAACACTTTTGTCTGCTGTATGTAGCTTGTCGCATTTTATGTAGCGAAGAATTAGCAGTTGAGAATGTAAAATACGCGAAAAAGCTGTTACGAGTATTTTTTCACAATGCGCCGAAATTCTACGGTCCTGGAATTCAAAGTTTGAATTTTCACAACCTCATTCACATCGCTGATGACGTTGAGACTACGCGCATGGCTTTGTCTTTATTGTCTGCGTTCGCGTTCGAAAACTTTCTGATGACGTTAAAAAAATACATCCGATCGCCAAACAATCCATTAGGCCAGGTTTGTAATCGCCTGCGTGAAATCAGGGAGAATACGAGCGGATTATGCCGGATGTAAAAACGGTCTGAAAATCATGTCGAAATCATCGAGAAAAAAAGGTCGAATCATCTCAAGGTCGTTTGGAGTGGGTTTACGATCACATCCCAAGCTCCTGATAATGTAGTTCTGCTAAAGAACAACAAGATTTTGCAGATCGACAGTATTAAAGTAGTCAAAAATAATGGCGCTTTGTCAAAGAAAAATGTTTCTTTGAAAGGGACATTGTATGAGAAACGAGGAAATGCGTTTTCTTTCCCAAATGATTCCAGTGAAGTTGGAGTTTTCAAAGTTAACGACGAAAAAATACGATTGTTCTTTCAATGATGTACAATGTAAATTTGTTAATTTAAAAGTAAGGCAGTCTACGTATTGTATTAAAATGTTACATTGTTAAAATAATAAATTATTGTTTAAACAATTTTTGATTACATTCAATTTTTGCTGTAGTAAGAAAAATAAAAAACCCCGATGGTACCGTTAAGTTTCGTACAAGTATTTCTTTCTAACGTTTTAAAATTTTCGATTACTCGTGCGGTGCTGTAACTTTACGATTACGGTACTGGTGTAATGTTTTTAAGCAGTACTGTAATGATTCCTATTTTAGTACTGGCTTCGTACTGTTTTTTAACCGTGTACGAGTACTGTATTGATACTTTTCTATGTACTGTTTGAGTACCGATAAATTCGATTTTTTCACTGGTGCAGTACTGGGTCAGTAATTAAATCGAGTACCTTATTTCAATACTAGACCGGTACAGCGCCATGAGTCAGTACCGGCCGAATAACATCGATTCCTGCTTGGGAATAACTTTTCACATCATTTTTCAGCCACACACCTTTTTATTAAGGTCTTTCTTCACACTTTTTTTCATGCAATACAATCATGTACTAGAGTTAACCCTTCTAATTCAGAAGGTACACTTTTTAGCTGGGCCAAGAAAAATTTACCAACTCAGCACAATTAGCGCCGAGATAGGCTCAACTAAAGCATGCAACATATAAATTGATTATTCAATCCCGAAGAGGTCACACCTCGCACATTTTTATATGCGAGATGCGACCACCCAGAGATTGCACATTCAATTAAAACAGAAAGAAATGCCAGAAAACCTGAGTCAACCTTTCCATTAAGGAGCTGATGAACAAATACAACATGGAAGAACTAATGGGTTATCCCAAGGAAGATGATTCAGTGCGAATCGAACGAACCTTGATTGAGCTTTGGGAGTGCGACTGGAGAATGTGCATTTTAGTATGTGATTTTCCCGAAAAACTCCATCTACCAGTTGATAATATTATTTATTTCCTCAAAAATATTGTAAGGCATTATATATTATTTTATATCGCTATATATGATCAGATATAATTGCACAAATTCACTTATTTACAGTTTTATATAATGATATAGGGTTATATATCCTCCCATGTTGAACTGTAAATGATACAATATATAATTCTATATTATTATATATTATTATATACAATTATATAAAATCGTCTAAAACTGTTTAAATATTTTATATAAGATTTTATATAATTTGATATAAATATATATGATTATATATTTTTCTATATAATTATTGTTACTCGAGAAATTTCGCCACGCTTATAGCCCCGATCACAGAGCTGTTGAAGAAGGGACGTAAGTTCTTGTGGACGCCGCAATGCGAAGAGGCCTTCCGGAGGGCAAAAGATAAGCTGGTGAGTGCACCTATTTTGACTTGTCCCAACTTTGAACTCCCTTTCACCGTTCACACCGATGCGTCAGGCCATGGTTTAGGTGCGGTCCACACCCAACAGCAGGAGGGCCAGAACAAGGTGATAGCCTACCTCAGCAGATCATTAAATCGTCCGGAACGGAACTACTCGACAACCGAACGCGAATGTTTAGCAGTACTCTGGGCTATAGAGAAAATACGACCATATATAGTATTGAAGGGACCAAGTTCAGTGTGTCCTTAGTATGGCTGCACAATCTAAAAGACCACAGGACGTCTGGCGAGATGGGCGATTCGATTGCAGCAGTAAAATTTTGAAATCATTCATAAGAAGGGCAAGGAACACTTACTACCGGATTTGTTTTCAAGATCGGTCCCTACCCTCGATTGTCTCAGCAACGACGACGCCGCGAAGCCCGACACTTGGTATGAACGCATGACAACACAGGTACGAGGCGATCCAGAGCGTTTTCCGGATTGGCGATACGAAGACGGTAACCTTTGGAAGCATATACGTCCAAAATACCCCGAGTTGGTTCAGGAAGGTTCCAGCTGGAGGAGGGTGGTAACTAAGTCGGAACTTAAAAAGATCATGTTGGAGGCGCATGACGCCCCAACGGCGGGACACGGTGGCGTTAAGAAGACCTATGACCGGCTTGTTCAGCGATTTTATTGGCCTAAAATGAAAAGCGACGTCGCATCCTACGTTAAACGTTGCGCAGTTTGCCAGTCAACTAAGCCAGAACGTAAAAAGGTCAGTGGACTAATGGTACCAAGGGTTGTGGGCAACCGCCCTTGGGAATGTATTTGCATCGATCAAATTGGACCATTACCTCGCTCCACCCGTGGGAACAAGTACATTCTGACGGTGGTCGACTATTTTAGTAAGTTCCCCTTGTTCTTCCCGTTGCGTTCTACCACTGCTGCTCCGATATGTCGTGTTCTGGAAGAGCATGTTTTCCTCCTTTTTGGTATACCTCAGTCCCTGATTTGTGACAATGGGCCCCAGTTTAAGTCGGAAGAATTTAAAAAACTGAACGTCGAATACGGGATGATGGTCAAGTACACAGCATTTTACCACCCCCAAGCTAATCCTTCAGAGCGCATGAATCAAAATGTCAAATCTATGCTGCGTGCTTACGTGGCGGAGAACCATCGAGTATGGGATACATATTTGATAGGTTGTGTGTAACGGTCGGTTAATTATTGCAAAATTCTTCTTATTAATTATTCCCCCCTCTCGCGGAAATTTCAGAAATTAATAGTCCAATCACTTCAGTAGCTTTTTTATTCGAAAATTTTTTGTATCACGTAGGCGAATGAAAACAAAATTTTTCTGAGAAGAAAAAAAAATTGAAAATTTTTGACAGTCTGGTTTGAGAATTTTGGAATGCAGAGTCGGTTCTAAGAATTTAAAAAGGAGTCTGCTTTGTGGAATGAAAATGAACGGTTGGTTTTGTGTGCACGGGTTTTTATATAGTTTATGCCAATATTTACAAGAATTTGGAGTTAAATAAATAATTAAAACCGGACGGAAATATATACTTCCTTATATCGTCGTGCGATCCACACCAAGAATATGTGAACATAATTTTGTGTGACCAAAGCGTTATTCTGTAATAGAACCAACGAGAAGTCAGACAGGCCAAAGGCACGGCGAACATTTTGTGGACCGAAGACTGTTTTTTTTCCTAATCTCAAGAGTCGAATTGAAACATAGAAGGACGTTTTATTTCCTCGAGTTCGTCGGGCAGCAGAAAATCTATCAAAAGGACCTAAAGCTTCAGTACCATCTAGTGCACAGGTTTTGGCATTTGCAATTTCTTTCCAGGGCGACTAGTTGAACCTCGTCTAGAGACTGGTGGTGCTTCTATATTATCAGAATCTATTTCAATTTTACCATAACGTTCTGAATTTCTATCTCATAACTTATTACCATTACCCACAGGATGTGCATTACTAATACCGGTGCAATATTTATTATCTAGTTGAGTACGGGGTTTTGTAGTAGAGGTCGGACATTTCATTGCGGTGACGGAGTTTGTATTATCTGGAAAATATCAATACCCAAATTGTGGGTGTTACTGCAATTCAAGTAACATCGCATAAAGTTGGCAAAGAAACGAACCTTATTGGAAGCGTTTTATATAATTTTGAAGATTGTGAATAAATACTAAAGGAGAATTATTGCTAATTGGACCCAGCAATCGCAGAAAGTGCAACGCATGGGTACGATTTAAATCTTTTAAGCATCGATATACTTATATATATATGTATAAACATATTGAGGAACCATCATCTAAGAAGAGGGTTTAATGTAAGATCGTTCTTGTATCCTATTAATACTTATTTTTCGTAGTTTTTTCTTAATTATATTTACACTGTTATTACCTTAAGTAATTTTAACATAGTTACATATTAACTATATTGTACAGCGACGGTAGTCGCTGAGCACGACCAGAGCTCAGCGACTGCCATACTATACATTGAATTCAAAATTTTCAAATTTCATTTGCATATTATTAATTACTGGGCCAACTAAACGGGATTCCCAGCTAGTACTAAGCTAATTTTGGGTCGCTCTTTCTATTGCGACTAGCAGCGAGTCTCAATTCGTTAAGGTTTTCGAGATCTCACGGTTGGATTTCCAAAATTTCCAAAACGATTATCTCGCTTTCCCTACTCTACGAAATATTGTATTACGGTAAGACAACATTTTAAAAACCGCGTCCACGCCTACTATAAATTGAGTTGACAATTTTCAAATTTCATTTGCATATTATTAATTACTGGGCCAACTCAACTGGGGTAAATCTACAGTATACTAGTACCCACATCCGTTTTTTTTTTTTTAATTTTTTTCATTTATATATTTTGGTCCGTAGAATTCATTTTTCGATAAATAAATCGTTGCTCGCTTACCCCTTTTCGAGTAATGATTTTTTAAAGTCGTTTAAATTCGGTTAGAAGAAAAATGATAACCGCCATATTATTTAAAAGGCGGAGGGGGATGGGGGCAGAGCCCTCAAAATTGTAAGGGGTAACCTTAAAAGGGGGAAATGTTAAAAGGAGGTTATGTAGGCCGAGCTCCCAAAAATCGAAAGGGGAAATCTTAAAAGGGGGGTAAGCGTGTTTTTCTATTGCACCTTTTGTATTAGAAGAACATACAAGATGATTTGTAATTTAACGTTCACTGCTAATTTCGCATGAACAAACAATTTTTATTTTTTCATATTATATCTACATGCAGCTGAGTCGAAAGCCGAAAAGTTTGGAAAAATCAAATGCGAGCATAGGGAGAAAAGTGCATAAAAGTGCATTTTGAGTGCATCGTAACACTAATTTTTCATATTTATACGGCTCTAACCTCTTTTTTTTAAATGTAGGGCTTTGAACCTCTTTTTTTTAAATGTAGGGCTTTTATA
The DNA here is from genome assembly GCA_963855945.1 of Thereva nobilitata. Taxonomy (NCBI): domain Eukaryota; kingdom Metazoa; phylum Arthropoda; class Insecta; order Diptera; family Therevidae; genus Thereva; species Thereva nobilitata. The sequence goes on from OY979697.1 coordinate 58,556,422, forward strand.
TACTTTCTTGTATATATGCCGGAATCTGTTTATAAAGTTTAAATATTCAGGAAAATCGTGAAATTAGTACTAAATTCGGAAGTAAAACTGCAAAGCCTCCTATAGGCCCTTCTAAAATTAGGAATTCCCCAAGAGAATCCTAACATTGGTATGGATTCAGGAAAATCGGGAAATTAGCACTGATGTCGAACGTGAAGTTACAAATCATCCTACATGTTCTTCTAATACAAAAGATGCAATAGAAAAATGAAGTACGATTCTTATGGAATGGCAGAGCCCCATACCCCCTTTAGACATTTTCCCCTTTTGATTTTGCGGGCTGCGCCCCCTTCCCCTTTTTAGGGTATACGCTTTCGATTTTGGGGGGCCAATGCCCCTCCGCCTTTTAAATAAGTGTCAATTTTCTGCTAACCGAATTTACACAACTTTAAAAATTCATTACTCGAAAACGGTAAGGGGTCATCCATAAAATACGTGAGGTGTTTTTGGCGATTTTTGAAGCCCCCTCCCCCTTGGTGAGATGTCGTGAGATTTGGCTCGACCCGCTCCCTCCCCCTCAATCTCACGTGAGATTTTTAAAATTTTAAAAATGTCTAGTATTTACACTAATATGCGTATCTGTAGTGTAAATACGTTAATCTGTGCTTGATTGCGCTGGATTTATTTAAAAAAACATAATTTGTGTTGAAGAACAGTACCACAAAATCATCACAGTACCAACTCGGCATGCACCCAACATAAACTACAATACCTGTGGATTAGTATTGAGCAGGTGATTCTGCCCATCCTTTAGAAACCAATCTTATGGTGCCTTACTGGGATAATGGTTTCTTAACAAGAGAACAGAAAAATTTCAATTCTAGTTACAGCAAGCATATGGAATTTAAAAAAAAATTTTAAATTTTACATTATATTGACATACGAAGGTTGACTTTGGCAAAACATGTAATTATGACATGTATAGTCATTCACAATATTATTGTAAAGATGGAGATAGATGGCACTTTAGGATAAACAACCTGTAACTGAATGACCCAGGCCTTAGAAAGGCGGAATCTGAAGTCACAGCCAGCTTCTCAAATCGGCGTTTGAGGCGCCTGTACACCAGGATATAGATTCCAGAAGTATGGATCTGTTAGACTTCCATTCTTCACAGCTCTCGATATTCATAACAAAAGGTTTTCAAAATCTATCTTGGCCTCTAGTATGTCAGAGCAGATGGTCGTCGATTCAAAATTCGAATCCTGTAAGATGCTGAGATAACTAATTATGTCGCCTGGTGTTAATATCTGCTTTTTGTAGTTTGTTTTGTACCGCAGATAACATGTGTTCTGACTAATGTGAAAAGAGCCGATTCCTAATATAATGTCTATGATCGCAGTAGCATTGGGTACATTATGCACTTAAAATACTTAGGAGGGCATTAGGTTCCAGGTCTTTCAATTGGGCTTCTGCTCCTTTTTGTTTTGTTACAGCTTAGGCCACCACACTAGTTCAGCGTAGGGTCGCAATCTGTCTAAAAATGGTCGTATAAGTCAAAGAATACGTTACATTCCCAGTTTTTCCCAGGGCATTGTATAAAATGAACAAATACAGTGTAAACGGCAATGGCTAAATTTTTACAGCCAATTGCTATTGAATCGAAATATAGTAATAGTATCACGTATACTTTTTATGTAATGGATTCAATATTCCTTCCTTCATGTTCATCTGATATTGCACCAAGATTTTCGTGAATGAAATCAAAGTGCAGGTCCAAAAAGAAGATTTTAAACATTTTCTCATTTACAGATATTGTACCTACTTAAAATTGAAGAAAACAAAAAGATATTAAGAAATTCAAAAAAAATTGCAGAAAAATCGAAAAATACCCATTTTGAGGGCTAAAATCCGCTAAAAAGTGAGCTTCCCGGGGTAAAAAATCGGTAGAGTTCATAACCACTTATTATGAACCCTAAAAGAAAGCTCGCTGCCAATTTTCAGCCTGTACCTAATACCTAATTATTTCCGCTATATCGCTTTTTTGGCTTAATTTACCTGTACTATTAATTTAACCCAGTTTTCTCGCAATTTGACTCTGTTTCTTGCGGAAAAAAATTACATGATATTTGCCGAGACCCTCCCCTCCCCCACGTGAGATTTGGTGAGATTCGGCTCGACGCCCTCCCCCCCTAAACGCCTCACGTAATTTATGGATGACCCCTAAGCGAGAGACGATTTTTTTTCGAAAAATGAATTCTACGGACCAAAATACATAAATAAAAAAAATTTCAAAAAAATAGGAGGTGGGTACTAGTATATGTACTGTAGATTTACCCGCCAACTTGATTGAGTTTCTGAAACACAATAAAACTTTGGCACAATTGACAATGAATAATTGCCCAAAAAACGACGATTGCGAAAAAAAGAAGGAAAGGGTTTTTTTGTTATTGTGACTTTGCATGTGATAAATTCATATAGAAAGCTACAAAAAATAAACTTGTAATTTAAATAATAAAGAGTGTGTTTATCATAAGTTCTGTTTGAGAATCGGTGTTTGCTTTTATTTTCTGTTTGTGTACATTTGATCCGATCTTCTAGATTGAATCTGGGTGGTGGTGGTACTGATTGGTGGTATTATTGTTTGAAATCCGTGATCCAGCTTCTAGTTGATATTTGCCGTGAAAACTACTTTCTAATAAAAACAACAAAACTGCAAGAAGTGAGTACGTTCAATAAGTCTATCTTTTATTAAATTAAAGAAGATACTTCAGAGCCTCTGGCTTACATTTATAAAGTAGAAAACATTTCTTTTTCGATAGGTCTTTGACAGCATCAAATTTGGCAAAAGTTTAAAGTATCCAGTTCGCATTGTGCGCTGCCTAAAACCGCTTTGAACAGTACTAATACCGCTTTGAGCGCTGCGAGCGCCGACTAAGAGCTCTTAAAGCGTTTATTTAGAGCGCTTTGAGCGCTAACAGAGAGCGCTTCGAGCGCCGAATAATAGCAAATTTGCGACTTTTCATTACTTTTTAGTTTCTGGAAAATATAATACTTCGAGGAGAAACTCTAGCGAATGATCATATTCGGAAATTTGAAACTGTTCTCAAAAACTCTGGCATACATAGTGATATTGAGTACATATATCTTGACGAAATGCAATTACAGTTCCCCACAGCATACTTAGATTATCAGTGTTTACCAACAAAAAAATACATGATAATTCTGTACTCGATGGAAGGCCCGGAAACTTATGATAAAATTCTAAAAAGAAATAACATAGGCCATTTTGTTTGTGTTCTTTTTGACACAAACAATATTTGTATCTATGACTCGGCAAGTGTAAAAAATGATTCCAACCAACTCAACCAGATTTTGCAAATTTTATTTCCATTTTGTTATTCTGAGATGGGAAATAAAGTGATTTATTCGCATGTTCAATGTCAGAAAAACGGGGTTGATTGCGGGATTTTCAGTATCGCCTTTTCCATTTCATTATTCTTAGGGTTTCGCCCAGAAATAATTGAATACAATATGGAGGCGATGCGACCACACCTATTGAGTATTTTTAGGGAAAAATCTATCATCCATTTTCCATTCCGTACTCTGACCGAGCATGAATACATTGGTCGCCGGACAACTAAATATTTCAATCAACCGGTCGATGATAAAAATACACTTTTAAAAAGTATAAACGCACGCCCAGACCTCGCGAACGAGTACCTTGATGACCAAACTCAGTCACTGACAGAAACCCTGCACACCAAAAAAGATTTTTTTTCAATTCCCAAGGGTATGAAACCAAGGGTATGAAATCAGAGTGTACACGATTCTAATATTCCCACTTTCATTCCCATATTAAAAGCAGACAAGGTGATGAAATCAGAGTGTGCACGACCAACAACATCAGACTCTTAGATTCGTGAATGATTCCGATATTCACAGTTACATTCTCTTATTAAAAGCAGACAAGGTAATGAAATCAAGCAATGCACCCCCGCCACAAAGATTGTTTTTTTTAAATAATTAATATAAATATTTTAAATAATATATAAGCAAGTCAAAGCCTTCTGTATTTACAAGCCATGCACTAGAAAATTTGGCTCTCAAAATTTCCTCTCAATAGGACTTCAATTCTCTGAAGTCACGTTATGTTGTTAGTGTAATTTGGAGATTTGAAGTCCTATTCAGGGGAAATTGGCTCTCAATATTTTTCTAGTGCATGGCTTGTAAATACAGAAGGCTTTGAAGCAAGTGGAATCCAATCGAATTAGATACGCAAGCCCAAGAAGTAGAGGAAAGAGTATGGGTGAATTGGATGATTGGACGCTCACAGAAATTTATATGTATGTGCTAAGCATCAGTATCGCCGGTCAAAGGAGAAAGAGAGAACATGGAACATGTTTGTACGTTGTTCTGGACTCCCTCTAGCAGGCCGTTGTGTATCTAAAACACCTCTCTCTCTTCAGTCCGTTGCCTTTAACGCCAACTTCAAAACTGGATCAATCCTCTGGTCGGCGCGGGAATTTTTATCTTTCTGCGATCTCTCGACACGAGATTATATATTATTATTTAAAATATTTATATTAATTATCAAAAAAAAGCAATCTTTGTGGCGGGGGTGCATTGCTTGATTTCATTACCTTGTCTGCTTTTAATAAGAGAATGTAACTGTGAATATCGGAATCATTCACGAATCTAAGAGTCTGATGTTGTTGGTCGTGCACACTCTGATTTCATCACCTTGTCTGCTTTTAATATGGGAATGAAAGTGGGAATATTAGAATCGTGTACACTCTGATTTCATACCCTTGGGAATTGAAAAAAAATCTTTTTTGGTGTGCAGGGTTTCTGTCAGTGACTGAGTTTGGTCATCAAGGTACTCGTTCGCGAGGTCTGGGCGTGCGTTTATACTTTTTAAAAGTGTATTTTTATCATCGACCGGTTGATTGAAATATTTAGTTGTCCGGCGACCAATGTATTCATGCTCGGTCAGAGTACGGAATGGAAAATTGATGATAGATTTTTCCCTAAAAATACTCAATAGGTGTGGTCGCATCGCCTCCGTATTGTATTCAATTATTTCTGGGCGAAACCCTAAGAATAATGAAATGGAAAAGGCGATACTGAAAATCCCGCAATCAACCCCGTTTTTCTGACATTGAACATGCGAATAAATCACTTTATTTCCCATCTCAGAATAACAAAATGGAAATAAAATTTGCAAAATCTGGTTGAGTTGGTTGGAATCATTTTTTACACTTGCCGAGTCATAGATACAAATATTGTTTGTGTCAAAAAGAACACAAACAAAATGGCCTATGTTATTTCTTTTTAGAATTTTATCATAAGTTTCCGGGCCTTCCATCGAGTACAGAATTATCATGTATTTTTTTGTTGGTAAACACTGATAATCTAAGTATGCTGTGGGGAACTGTAATTGCATTTCGTCAAGATATATGTACTCAATATCACTATGTATGCCAGAGTTTTTGAGAACAGTTTCAAATTTCCGAATATGATCATTCGCTAGAGTTTCTCCTCGAAGTATTATATTTTCCAGAAACTAAAAAGTAATGAAAAGTCGCAAATTTGCTATTATTCGGCGCTCGAAGCGCTCTCTGTTAGCGCTCAAAGCGCTCTAAATAAACGCTTTAAGAGCTCTTAGTCGGCGCTCGCAGCGCTCAAAGCGGTATTAGTACTGTTCAAAGCGGTTTTAGGCAGCGCACAATGCGAACTGGATACTTTAAACTTTTGCCAAATTTGATGCTGTCAAAGACCTATCGAAAAAGAAATGTTTTCTACTTTATAAATGTAAGCCAGAGGCTCTGAAGTATCTTCTTTAATTTAATAAAAGATAGACTTATTGAACGTACTCACTTCTTGCAGTTTTGTTGTTTTTATTAGAAAGTAGTTTTCACGGCAAATATCAACTAGAAGTTGTAAAGCTGGATCACGGATTTCAAACAATAATACCACCAATCAGTACCACCACCACCCAGATTCAATCTAGAAGATCGGATCAAATGTACACAAACAGAAAATAAAAGCAAACACCGATTCTTGAATATATATCCAATTTTTTTAAATATATTGCTTAACCCTAAATATATTTCCACTTATATTAACATACATATTAACTATATTAAATATATCTACCATTTTTGAATTATATTGCATCACACTAAATATATACATATCTACAATTTTATCAACTAACTTATTAAGAAAGTTCGTTTTGTTTTGGGTATTGTACCTTAGTTTTGGTAGTTAATTAATTTATATTCAAACTTTTAACTATATGTATATTCCCCCCAAATATTTACTCAGATACACTAATTAATTAACACAAAAGAAAATTATATTATCCACTTATAATTGTACTCGTTACATTTTTTTTACGTATATTACACACCGTTAATGATAATAATACTGCCAAATTACTTTTATATCACTTAAATATTATCGGGTTATTTTGTGTGTTGTACGAAAAACAGGAATCATCGACTGGTACCAGAGCGACGATTTGGTTTTTTCCTTTCCGTTATTGTATGGAAGTTGTTATTTTGTGGTAATAGTTGGTTGCATCCACATTACCTATATTGTAAGGGTAGTTTTTTTTGATTTACACTTATCTAATATTTAATTCACATTTACCTTCATTTTGTTGTTAATTAATTATATTGTATTGGGCTGTAATTACTATATAATATATTTGTTGTCAATTTCTTTAAATCCACGAGTATTACTAGGCATGACAGCCTAAGGGGGTAATTTATCCAGGATGGTTGGGTTGTGTTTTCTCTCCAGGGTTCTCTCGAAGTCGCGTTGAACATTTACAGGTCCACCAGGTCGTTGGGAACTTCCAGCGATGAATGCCTTTGGCTAACCTATGACAAGAACGGTATGAAGAAATCTCCCTTTTGACTAATAGGTAAGTGGTGAATCATATGTGTGCATTTCCGGTCACACAACCCACGACCCCTTCCGGCGAGCTAGCGTAAAACGTGTGGCCGGTTTAGCATCCCCTATAAATATTTAGGAAAATAGGGAGGATGTTGTCTCAAAATTTTTTTATGTATACCCAAGCATGATGGCAGTAGCCTCGCTGTCACCAGAAAGGAGCTCCATTGAGCCGGTACATAAATGGCGCCCAACGTTATGCTTATCTGGCAACGCTTTTGGTAAACAAGTTTCGATATTAAATTACGGCGCCCATTTATTTCATAAATGACGCCCCAAATTCGGTTAACTTATTAAAATTATCTTTGACTATGGTTCACCACCAATGCCTCTTTTTACAGATTCATCTCAATTGTCTAAATTCAGTGTGAATTTTGAGTTGCTTTTACTTTTAGGTTATCCCGTATCATGTTATCTTCTTCGCTTTAGGCATCTTTGAACTAGGCTTACCGGCACCGCTGGCTAACAAGCGAATGACCGCTTGGCCATGGGTGAAGGCTGAGTCTGGAGTTCTTTTGTTCTGTTTTTTTTGCTCGTAGTCTCTAGTATCAGGCGACATACCGCCTGCCAATGCTGCGTTCAGGAAACAGGATCTTCATTTAATTTTTACTGATGGACGTTTGAGTTGTAACTCGGGCTTAACCGTCTGAGGTAACAGGCGTGCTATCGCCTGCCCACTGCGTCCATTAATCCATTCAGTCCCCTCAAATTCTTTTTTTTCTTTTCTTTCAATTTAGACAATTCGTCGAAATGTGGTAAGGGTTGGGGTCACTTCAGGTGAACCTCTATGAGTCCGCACAGGCTTAACCGTCTGGCTAATCACCTGCGCCCTGTGAACTTTTGTTGAGGGACATCCGGCTCCTTCCTTGTGCTTTTAATTTTTCTCTCCAGTCTGTCCCCACGGCTGATTGATTTTCCGTAGTGTAGCTCAGTTGTGGTTGGACAGCGGAATCAAACTAAATTTTTATTATTTGCGAAGAAGATTTCCTTGTCTTTTATGTTGAGGTAGACCCTTCATGTCGTTCGAGTAGATGAAGACGTGTGGTGATTCCGGCTTTGTCGATGACCTTCGGGGTTGGCTATGTCTCATAACTACCACCGACTGACACCGATGACATCGGCCACCGAGAATCCTGGAGGGAGAGATTCTTTTTCCAACCATCCTGGAAAATTCACAAACATTTAAAAATAAACCCAAACAATTTTGCATATTAATCTTGTTCGTGCAACTTATTGTGTTCAGGAATTACGTAGATTATAGTATCACACAACCTAGTGTATGGGTTTTGCTGGTTGCGATTCAGTATATATACTTTGGGTTAACTTTGGGTCCAAATAGGATTAGAAATATGGTGAATTGTCTGCGCACGGAATTTTTTTGATTAGGATAGCTGCAGTTACGGTAGTAGTACTGACTTTGGCAGCAGATTTATTAAGTTGTTTTTTTGTGTTTAGTCCCGATTGTGTGGCGTGTTATTTTTATCCACTTGCTGTGCATAGAGTGGCGTAGATTTTTATAGGTTAATTGTATATATAACGGTTAGTACCCAGACGAAAATCCCCGTTTATAGTTATTTGTTGAAATTCTGAGTAATAGCGTTGTATAAATGGAACTTCGAAGTGGAAAGAATACCGCCCCCGCTTCTGATGGAAGCGATATTCCGAGCCGTTCTCAAACCATCTCGGAAGAAATTTCCCCTCCCGAGGCAACTACCCCGGAGCTCGTGGAGCAATTACAACAACTTCGACAGGAACTCGAGGCGCTCCGGGCCCAACAGCGAGCTGCTGAGTGTCCGGTGGCAACAGCTACGGATCATTACTTCTCCCCAGTCGAGCCAGTGCGTATTGAAGGTAGGATAGACTTGTCGTCCGGCACCTATCATCGCAAGTCTCCGGTTACGTCCTGGAACATTAAATTCTCCGGCGATGACAATATGCTGTCGGCGGAGGAATTTTTGTTCCGGGTGGAGCTGAGGGCTCACGATGATGGGATCAGGCGATCGGAAGTCTGCCGTAACCTATCGGCATTGTTGTCTGGCCGTGCTGCGGATTGGTACTGGCCCCAGTTTAGACGCCAATTCCCGGACCCCGATTGCGAAACCGTCAAAGCCCAGTTCATTAGATATTTCCGAATCCGGGAATCGGATGAAGAAATCATTCAACAAATGATGGACTGCAAACAGCAACACCAGACCTTCGATGACTGTACAGCCCAGCTTTTGTCCTTGCACAACCGGATGGCTGTTCCCATGGCGGAAACCCGGTTGATAGGAATGGTTGTGCGCAACCTGAATGTCCCCTTAGGTTCGGCAGTGATAGGGCACAGCTTTACCAGCATGCCACAACTGCGTGAGACTTGTATCCGAGTTGAACGCTGGCAGAAGCAAAAACGCTTAGAACGTAGGCCCGAACGACAAGTTCACGAAGTTGAATATTCAACGATGTACCAGCCTAACCTTGTCACACCGGACGTATCCTCTCAAGGAGTAGAGGAGATGACCGCGCCGCGTCAGTTCCCGACGAACCCACGACCTTTCCGTTGTTGGAATTGCCAGCAACAGGGTCATCCTGTTATGGACTGCCCATCTGAGACTCGTGGCCTGTTTTGCTACAAGTGTGGCAAGCCAGGAGTCGTGACACCTGTATGTCCCACCTGCCAGGGAAACCGGAGCCGGGGTGCGAGACCGTACGGGAGTTCGCGCCCGAGCTAAGCTCGCCCGTCATTTCCCCGACCATTTCAAACCCCATTACTACGTTTACCATCAGCGATTTCACGTCAACTGATGCTCTTCCGTCTTTTCCCTCCGAGGAGGTCAGACTTTCATTCATTTCCCGTTGGAAGAGATATATCTCCACCCGTGCACGCATCTTTTCGGAGCCACCTTTTGTGGACTCCCTGCATTCCCGACATACCCCTCCCCAAATTAGAGTACGAGCTAAGGAGAAGCGACATCTTTCGCAGAAACTTGCTTCTGCTTTCATCTCTGACTTGTCAGATCCTCGTCCTTTTGCTAAGGTCACCTTACTTAATGAAGAGGTGAATGGTTTATTGGACAGTGGCGCTAGTATCAGCTGTCTGGGAAGAGATGCTGAATCCTTTCTGGCCAATCATCCCGAAGTGACAGTCTACACTTTGCACACTGCGTTGCAAACTGCTGACGGGGCTTCACAGAGAATTTGCGGTTATATCCGGGTTCCGGTCTCCTGTGGAGGACGGACCCGTGATATGACTATCTATGTGGTGCCCAGTCTCAGCCAGAGACTGTATCTAAGGATCGATTTTTGGAAACTTTTCAGCATCGCTCCCCATTTAGTCTGCGAGTTAAACGCTCCACCCGCATCTGCTAACATGCACGACTTAACGTCCTTGCAAAGCGAGCAGTTGGAGCGGGTCAAGGCCAGGTTTCCCGCTTTCGATGTCTTAGGACTGGGAAAGACCCACCTGGAAGAACACACGATCGACACTGGTGACTCAGTTCCCATTAAGCAGAGGCATTATCCTGTCTCACCCGCTATTCAATATTTGATGTATGGCGAGTTGGACAGAATGTTGGCTCTGGGGGTGATTGAGCCATCGAACAGTCCCTGGAATTCTCCAGTGGTGTTAGTTCGAAAACCAGGTAAGGTCCGCCTGTGTCTTGACTCTCGCAAGGTCAACAGTGTCACTGTCAAAGACGCTTATCCACTCCCACACATCGATGGTCTTCTTGGTCGTCTTCAAGACACCAAGTTCATCACGAGTTTGGACCTTAAGGATACTTTCTGGCAAATTCCATTAGAGGTGAAGTCGCAAGAGCGGACAGCTTTCACTGTCGCCGGTCGTCCCCTGTACCAGTTTACAGTTATGCCTTTCGGCTTGTGTAATGCCCCACAGCGCATGTGTCGCTTGATGGACAAAAGCATTCCTGGACATTTACGTGAGAACGTCTTTGTCTATCTGGACGACCTGCTCATCGTTTCACCTGACTTTGACTCCCACTTAAAGCTGTTGGACGAAGTCACCAGCTGTCTCCGTCGTGCGGGGTTAACACTCAATCTGGCTAAAAGCAAATTTTGCGTGACTGAAGTCAAGTATCTCGGCTTCATAATTGGTGATGGGACACTGAAAACGGATCCTACCAAGGTGGCGGCCATTACGGAATTCCCGACTCCGAAGTCTCATAAGCAGACTAGTAGGTTCTTGGGTATGACCGGATGGTATCAGCGTTTCATCCCCAATTATGCTAGCGTGGCTTCTTCAATCACGGATTGTTTGAAGACAAAAACTTTTAGTTGGAATGATGAGGCCCAGCAGGCGTTCGAGACTTTGAAAAAGCTGATGACGGAAGCTCCTCTTCTAGTCACTCCAGATTTTTCTAAACCTTTTTATATTCAGTGCGATGCCAGCAGGACTGGTGTAGGTAGTGTGCTCTTTCAAAAGGACATGGATGGAGGAGAACATCCGATTGCTTATATGTCCAAGAAATTGAACGGAGCACAGCGAAACTACACCATTACTGAGCTCGAGTGCTACGCAGCCGTTCTGAGTATAAAAAAGTTTAGAGCTTATGTGGAGGGACAGGCTTTCACAGTCATTACCGACCATGCAAGTCTGAAGTGGCTCATGGGCCAGAAGGAGCTCAACGGACGTTTAGCCCGGTGGAGTCTTAAGCTTCAGGGGTTCGATTTTACGATCGAACACCGTAAAGGCACCCACAATGTGGTTCCCGATGCCTTGTCACGCATGAATTGCGTTGACGATCTGTCCCAGTGCTTCGACGTGGACTTAAATGCCACGTCCTTCAAATCCCCTGATTATCTTCGTCTGGTTGAACGAATCAGGCAAGCCTCATCGCAGTTACCAGACCTGCGAGTTGAAGATGGGTACGTATTCCAGCGTACCTCCCCACGTACTGGAGACTCCGTTGCGGACGACCTAACATGGAAGTTGTGGGTCCCAACGGAACTGACCACGCCTCTCATCGAGTCGGCTCACTTGCCTCCCCAAACATCGCATGGTGGAGTAGGGAAGACTTTAACCCGTCTGAGAGTTAAATACTTTTGGCCAGGTATGTCCAAACAGGTGCGGAAATTCATCGCCCACTGTGAGGTCTGCAAGACCACCAAAGCCCCCAGTTCTGTACTTCGACCACCTATGGGCAACCCCATGGATGCGTCGAAACCGTTCCAATTTTTGTACGTAGACTTCTTAGGTCCTTACACCCGGTCGAAGAAAGGCCACACGGCAGTGTTCGTCGTATTGGATGCCTTCACCAAGTTTGCCTTCCTGCACCCCGTGTCCGCTGAGACTACGGCGGTGACCGTCAAGTTCCTCGAGCAAACTATTTTTCACACCTTTGGAGTTCCTGAAACCATCTTCTCCGACAATGGTCGGCAATTCACATCCAAAGAGTTTGCTAAATTGTTATCCGATTACGGCGTGCGACATGTGCGCACAGCCGTATATTCGCCTCACCCTAACGCTTCCGAGCGGGTGAATCGATCGGTATTAGCCGCCATCAGAGCGTGTTTAAAGGAGGATCATCGTGAGTGGGATAGACATCTCTCGTCCATCGAATGTGCTCTTCGTATCGCCCACCACGAGGCAATAGGCATGTCACCGTATCAGGCCCTTTTTGGTAGCCATATGATCCTGCACGGATCAGCTTATCCAGTCCTGAAGAAACTGAACGTTTTCCAGGAAGGGGACATCGCTTTCTTGCCCTTGACGGACAAATTGCAGATACTGCGTGAACGAGTAGCGCTAAATTTAGCCGCTGCGCATACCAGGCATACTACTCGATACAACTTACGTTGCCGAGTGAGCAGTTTTCGACCTGGGGATGAGGTATACCGAAGAACCTTCTGGGCGAGTAACCGAGCTGGTCGCTTCAGTGCTAAATTGGCACCGAGGTTTGTGAAAGCCCGGATACGGACACAAATTGGAACTAGCTTGTACGAGCTGGAGGATTTGGCTGGTAAAAGCATAGGCGTTTATCACGCCAAAGACCTACGACCCTGATTGTCCTCGAAGCAAGCGCTCCTCGGAGTAGCCCTAAGAAGGCATCTCGCCGGCTTCAGCGGTTATTAATAGGGTGCCTTAATCCGCTTAGGTAGCTTCCCTAGCGGCTGGTACACCTCCTTGCTTTTCGTTCAGTCTGGGGAACAACTCTCGGCGAATGGTTGTCCTGGCGATCCACCGGGGAATGTCAAAGGCAATGTGGTATTGCTGGAGACTGACCCGATGGACCGAAAGGAGACATTTTCGGTGTGGAGGTCTGGATGATTCTAGAGACCCGGAGGGGGACAATGTGGTATTGCCTTTCGCCGGATCTTTGCAACTCCAGGCATACCCTCCGTGAGAATCGTCAGACTGTTCAATTTTCCAACAATTTACTTGACCTTACGACTAAATCCCTAGCGATTTATAGCTCTGCAGCTGTGGCATGAGACTCTGGTTCTCAGGGTATGAGACGAGCCCCCATTGGTGCCAAATACCGGACTTTACGACAGAATAACCTTCCGTTTTTTTCGGCTCCTCACTGCCTCGCAAGTCGGCCTTGTGGACCCGAGGGTATGTAACGGTCGGTTAATTATTGCAAAATTCTTCTTATTAATTATTCCCCCTCTCGCGGAAATTTCAGAAATTAATAGTCCAATCACTTCAGGAGCTTTTTTATTCGAAAATTTTTTGAATCACGTAGGCGAATGAAAACAAAATTTTTCTGAGAAGAAAAAAAAATTGAAAATTTTTGACAGTCTGGTTTGAGAATTTTGGAATGCAGAGTCGGTTCTAAGAATTTAAAAAGGAGTCTGCTTTGTGGAATGAAAATGAACGGTTGGTTTTGTGTGCACGGGTTTTTATATAGTTTATGCCAATATTTACAAGAATTTGGAGTTAAATAAATAATTAAAACCGGACGGAAATATATACTTCCTTATATCGTCGTGCGATCCACACCAAGAATATGTGAACATAATTTTGTGTGACCAAAGCGTTATTCTGTAATAGAACCAACGAGAAGTCAGACAGGCCAAAGGCACGGCGAACATTTTGTGGGCCGAAGACTGTTTTTTTTCCTAATCTCAAGAGTCGAATTGAAACATAGAAGGACGTTTTATTTCCTCGAGTTCGCAGAAAATCTATCAAAAGGACCTAAAGCTTCAGTACCATCTAGTGCACAGGTTTTGGCATTTGCAATTTCTTTCCAGGGCGACTAGTTGAACCTCGTCTAGAGACTGGTGGTGCTTCTATATTATCAGAATCTATTTCAATTTTACCATAACGTTCTGAATTTCTATCTCATAACTTATTACCATTACCCACAGGATGTGCATTACTAATACCGGTGCAATATTTATTATCTAGTTGAGTACGGGGTTTTGTAGTAGAGGTCGGACATTTCATTGCGGTGACGGAGTTTGTATTATCTGGAAAATATCAATAGCCAAATTGTGGGTGTTACTGCAATTCAAGTAACATCGCATAAAGTTGGCAAAGAAACGAACCTTATTGGAAGCGTTTTATATAATTTTGAAGATTGAGAATAAATACTAAAGGAGAATTATTGCTAATTGGACCCAGCAATCGCAGAAAGTGCAACGCATGTGTACGATTTAAATCTTTTAAGCATCGATATACTTATATATATGTATAAACATATTGAGGAACCATCATCTAAGAAGAGGGTTTAATGTAAGATCGTTCTTGTATCCTATTAATACTTATTTTTCGTAGTTTTTTTCTTAATTATATTTACACTGTTATTACCTTAAGTAATTTTAACATAGTTACATATTAACTATATTCAATATATATCCAATTTTTTTAAATATATTGCTTAACCCTAAATATATTTCCACTTATATTAACATACATATTAACTATATTAAATATATCTACCATTTTTGAATTATATTGCATCACACTAAATATATATCTACACTTTTATCAACTAACTTATTAAGAAAGTTCGTTTTGTTTTGGGTATTGTACCTTAGTTTTGGTAGTTAATTAATTTATATTCAAACTTTTAACTATATGTATATTCCCCCCAAATATTTACTCAGATACACTAATTAATTAACACAAAAGAAAATTATATTATCCACTTATAATTGTACTCGTTACATTTTTTTTACGTATATTACACACCGTTAATGATAATAATTCTGCCTTAAATTACTTTTATATCACTTAAATATTATTGGGTTATTTTGTGTGTTGTACGAAAATCAGGAATCATCGACTGGTACCAGAGCGACGATTTGGTTTTTTCCTTTCCGTTATTGTATGGAAGTTTTTATTTTGTGGTAGTAGTTGGTTGCATCCACATTACCTATATTGTAAGGGTAGTTTTTTTTGATTTACACTTATGTAATATTTAATTCACATTTACCTTCATTTTGTTGTTAATTAATTATATTGTATTGGGCTGTAATTACTATATAATATATTTGTTGTCAATTTCTTTAAATCCACGAGTATTACTAGGCATGACAGCCTAAGGGGGTAATTTATCCAGGATGGTTGGGTTGTGTTTTCTCTCCAGGGTTCTCTCGAAGTCGCGTTGAACATTTACAGGTCCACCAGGTCGTTGGGAACTTCCAGCGATGAATACCTTTGGCTAACCTATGACAAGAACGGTATGAAGAAATCTCCCTTTTGACTAATAGGTAAGTGGTGAATCATATGTGTACATTTCCGGTCACACACCCCACGACCCCTTCCGGCGAGCTAGCGTAAACCGTGTGGCCGGTTTAGCATCCCCTATAAATATTTAGGAAAATAGGGAGGATGTTGTCTCAAAATTTTTTTATGTATACCCAAGCATGATGGCAGTAGCCTTGCTGTCACCAGCAAGGAGCTCCATTGTGCCGGTACATGTGCTAAGATAGGCTATGCTATTCGTACAAGTACCCATGAAGGGACCAAGCTAACTCCGTATTTTGTTAACTTCGGGAGAGAGATGACTATGCGTGGCGACGTAAAACAAACGTCCACTCAGCACGAGGATCAGGGAGAAGCGCGCGCTAAACCATTAGAAGAGGTTTGGAAGGCTGTCATGACAAGGTTGAGCAAGGTAGCGCAAGCCACCAAGCAAGGATATAACCTCCGGAGGAGGGATCAAAGGTTCTACATAAATGATTCAGTTTGGAGGAAAAATTACGTGCTGTCCGACGCTGCTCAATACTTCAGCGCGAAATTGGCCTCGAAGTATGTTGGGCCATATATTAAAGCAAAGGTATTGTCGCCATGGACTTACCAATTAAAAGATCAGGCGAGAAAAGATGCTGGAGTATGGCACGCAAAGGACCTTAAGGTATATGAAAACTCTGCCCCACCCGATTAAAATGAATTTGAAGTTAGGAATATGGATGGATCTTAGGAATTTAAGTCGTAATTATTGAAATATTATATCAATTTGAAGCTAGGAGTAAGGAAGTATCTTGGAGTTCGGAGTTGCACTCAGCGAAATATTTTATGAATTTGAAATTAAAAATAAGGACGTATTTTAGGAACGGAAGTTGGTAAAATATTATAGAAAGTAGGATCAGATTTGAAATTAGTAAAATACATTGGATTCGAATTTGGATTAGGGTTATGTGGAATTGAAGTTAGAATTATTAGATAGGACTAGCTAGTTAGTACGCACAGTTCCGATATTAGGTTAGGACAAGATGGGTTCCTCAGTTATTAGTCACGTAGCAGTCCGGGAGATATCGATACTTGGGGCACTCGATTGAATTAGGTTCAAGTACGGTTCTCTTAGAGATTTCTATCGAAATCTCTCCGAAGAAGGGAAGGCATGTTATGTTCTGTGTTCGTCCTAAAAGAAAAGAAAGTAAATTAAATGATTTAATGAATGTTATATGTGTCTTACCTTGTTTGTGTCATCTACCTGTTTTCGGACAACGATGCTGCTGATCCATTCTTCTTTCAGGTCCTACCCAATTAGATGACCTCAGAGGTACCCGGGAGAGAATGGATCCTTTGTAACGACCGCTGGTGATGACCGGTGTCCCCAGTCAGAGGAGAATGTCGGAGTCCCTGGAAGAATAGATAAAATATGAGGAATCGTCAACTAAATTAGATTAAGCCAAAACTTACTTGTTTGCACCCGTTTTTAAATTCGCAGATCAAGAGATCAAGAGCCGAAATTTCAAACCCGAATTTTTCCCGGTACTCCAAATTCTGCCTGCTATTCCCACATCTGAAGGACAGACCAGCGGCCAGGGAGGGCTCCAACGAATTTTAATTTATATATAATTGTCCACCCCGGGATTTCTACAAATGTGGCCGGGGGTGTCAAGCCCAACTCTTAAACCCAAAATTAAGGCAAGCACGGCCTCGAGAATTTTCGCGGGGGTGGAAAAAGGGATGCCCGGGACCCAGTGCGCATTTTGAGACAAAAATATTAATTTTGTAAATAATATTATTTTCCGTTTTCAAGTTCCAACCGATTTGGAAAGCGGAAGTCCCTAAAATAGTGGGCAATTCCCGATATAATCCGGGCCCCTGGAGCGATCGTCCTCTTAGTTTTTTTTTGAAAGTGGAAGAGTGAAAGTAGAAGAGTGAAAGTGTTGACGACAAAGAAGGAGGGCAGGAGAAGGGTTGCACCGCGGATTTTTTACAAGTTAGTAGGCAAGTTGGTAATTTTAATTTTTCCTTATTTGTTATATACATATACTAGCTGGGACCCAGTGCGCCTATGCTGCTCCCATAAGCCAATAGTAGTAATCAGGTGATATGAATTTTAATATACAGTAGGAGAGCTTGAAAAAGGTAATTTTTTGGTATTTTTGATTCCAAATAACAAAATGTGAAACCATTAGGGATCTGACATTTTGATCGAGACAATAAAAACCATCCACTGACATGGCATTTTTCGAGATATGAATTTTCATACACAGATAAAGTGTCTCATTGAACCGCTTATTTTCTGTATTTTGGATAGGTGGGACCCGGTGCGCCTCGCTGCACCCAATGTTAAAACATTTAAAATCAATCCAAATCCAAACCGTCAAAATTCAACTCTTATTAACCATTAACGAAAAACCAACTATTCCTATAAAAGTTGGAGTCATTAGATTCAAAATACATTTATTTGAACTATGACTGTTAGAAATAATTTGTTATTTGTATGTTAAAACACTTTCTGCACTTTGTACACTTGTGAGTTTTGTGAGATTTTGTAAAAAAGTAGGGTTTTTCATTTGACAAAGGGTTTATTGTTTTTTTATTGCTTTTTGCTGGGAGAACGGTTGTATTTGTGGTTCATGAAATAAAATTGTTTTTTCTAATGAGAAACGGAGAATGTTTTTGAAGAAAATTTAATCCAGTCTTGAAGATAATCTATCCGTGGATCTTGTTAGACGAATTTCCACAACAATGACCAAAATTACCTGTGTATTCTGTTAAAACCATGAACGTTAAAAGATTTAAAATTAATGCAAATAGCAGCATCCAGCACTCGAAATTCGAGGGCTGTTTTCTATAGCTTTTTTTAATTTAAATCTAGAAGTCTGCAATAACAAAATTTTTCGAGAACAATAAAACTAAATTGAAAAATGAAACAAATGTTTTATAGTTGGAAAAGCAATGCCAAAAAACCAACTTTTATTATCTCTAAATATCACATATTGCAAAATTGCTTTCATATATTCGATTTAAATGTAACAGATGCCATACGTTTCATAGGGGAATTAATTGTACAATTATTTTCTAATGTTTAGCCTTCTTTTGTGCAGTGTATAAATAAAATTGCGATTCTGCACTTCTTTGAGCTCAGGGCTACACGGTGAAACAGTTTTCAATATTGTTGGAGAGTTTAAACTTTGTAAAATGGTGCCACAAAATAAGTGCTTGCCGTTTAATTATATGATCTCCAAAATTAAGTTCTTCATAACACTAGTTTACACGAAAAATGAACCTAATGAAAAAAGTGTTTTTTAACCTAATTTGGGGTCGCTGAAAACGAAAATGACACTCATTTATTTTTCCAAAGAACCGTTATCGAGAAATTAGCAAAACGGCTTTTTTCCATTTTTTTCCATTTATTGCCAGATTCTCGAGAACCAAGAGCCAAGCTTAGCTTAAAAAATGCACTCTTTTACGCAAAATACGCCCACCCATCTAAAACTGTAAAAGTTAAGGTTCTACCATGCCAACTTCCGGAGTAATAAGCCATCAAAGTCAAAATTTTGATTTTTTTTAAAAAAAATGTCAACTTCAACTACCTTTTTCTCCAAAAAATACGTAGTTAACCAATATTTTTTTTTCCAAAATTAGAAAGCTTGGACAATTTACTATGAATAATGTCCAAACAATTTTATGCTACGGCCTTTACTTTTGAAGTTATAAGCAATTTTGATGTTAAAATTGGCTTTATTTTTTAAGACCTTGGCCTTATTTTGTGCTTTTTTACTGTTTTTTTCACCTAAGATTTGTCGAAAAGTACCAAATAAAGTCAATTTTAACATCAAAATTTGCTAATATCTTCAACAGCAAATGCCGTAACACAAAAATTGTTCGTACATTATTCATAGGAAATTGTCCAAGCTTTCTAATTTTGGAAAAAAAAATATTGGTTAACTACGTATTTTTTGGAGAAAAAGGTAGTTGAAGTTGACATTTTTTTTAAAAAAAATCAAAATTTTGACTTTGATGGCTTATTACTCCGGAAGTTGGCATGGTAGAACCTTAACTTTTACAGTTTTAGATAGGTGGGAGTATTTTGCGTAAAAGAGTGCATTTTTTAAGCTAAGCTTGGCTCTTGGTTCTCGAGAATCTGGCAATAAATGGAAAAAAATGGAAAAAAGCCATTTTGCTAATTTCTCGTTAACGGTTCTTTGGAAAAATAAATGAGTGTCATTTTCGTTTTCAGCGACCCCAAATTAGGTTAAAAAACACTTTTCTTATTAGGTACACGCAATTAAGCAAAAATTTGTAAACTAGTGTAATCAATAACGAAAAACGAAGTATTCCTATAAACGTTCGAGGCATTAGATTCAAAATCCATTTATTTGAAGTGTGACCAAAATTACCTATATGTGTTTTGTTAAAACCACGAACGTTAAAACATTTAAAATAACAGAAACAAAACAAAACAGAACAAAATTTGCAAATTCGTCGGCCATTTTGAATTTATAAGTGTTGGCCACAAATTCGTTATTTGCGACCTTAAAAACCCCTAGATACCGCCTTCCATTGGAATCGGAATAAAATTGGCAAATTCAACCATATTTCTGCGGCAATTTTGAATTTCGGTCATATTTCGGCGGCCATTTTGAATCCCGAAAATCGGGCTTCGAGGTGCGTCATGGGAGACCTCCACGGACCTTCATGCAAAAATTCAAAGCTCTGTGATGATTTTCATCGAAGCTCTCCATGACAGCGCCATCTAGGAGTGGCTTTAGAAAGTAATAAAATAGCCTATGTTCTAAGTTTTAATGTAAATAGCACCTGGTTAATTTTCATTAAGACCGGTTGCACGGTGTAGGAGCCTATAGCGAACATACATACATACACACATTCATTTTTATATATATAGATTTGAATTATTATTTGAGTTTTTAATTATTTCAATTCTGGAAATTTCGAGTTATTGGTTTTTTTTATTACTAATATTGTCTAAATAAAAGTTAAGAAAACGGAATTTTTATTAAATTTTGTTTTTATCTGTGTTTTATAATATTTTTTTTGTGCATTGGTTCGTGGACCGGAATAACCAGGTTGCGCCCTTAAAGTCGGACGTGCGCCCACGGCCCCCTCACTGAGCTACCGGCAAAAATTGGCACGTAACGTAACGTGTGAAGTTTGAGGCAAATACGAAGATAGTTAGAGGTCGCTACCGGCGGTCAAAGTTTCGAAAAATGCGATTGCCTTTTTTCCCGTTTACCCACTCCTGAAATATATTGTCCAACCTTGTCCTTCAAAACATTAATACATATTTAATAAATCTTTCTAACAAGCCAAATTTAAAAAAAAACGGTTGACAAATAATAAAGTTATGACCAAAAAACCAAACATTTTTATATCTAATAAGAATATTCAATATTCTTAAAGATATTAAAATGTTTGGTTTTCTATAATATAATTGGCCATAACTTCCTTATTTGTCAACCGTTTTTTTGAAATTTGGCTTGTTCGAAAGGTTTATTAAATATGTATTAATATTTTGAAGGACAGGGTTGGATAATATATTTAAAGGTGGGTATACGGGAAAAAATGCAATCACATTTTTCGAAATTTTGACCGCCGGTAGCGACCTCTAAATATCTTCGGATTTGCCTCAAACTTCACATTTCCCCGTTTTTCAATCATTCGAATATTTTTAGGGAGTGTCTTGCAAAAAAAACCAAATAGTTGAAAATAAGAACCACCCTAATGTATGTACACATGTATATTCTATGTAAACAAATCTTGCAACTTGATTTTGACCCACTTCCATATAACCGATAAACTTCAAATTTTGCACAAATGCATAGTTCGCGTGACAATGCAATCTGACAATTTTGTAAGAAAATCAAGAAGGCCGTTCCAAGATGGCAGCTGATTTTTGATAGTGTGTTCCCGACCCTCCGACATGGGTATCAAATAAAAGGGCAAAAGGTAACTGTACATTTAAAGCCGAAAAGACACCGAATAAACACCGAAATATTATTAGAGCCCGAAAACAAGCCGAAAAGACGATGATATATTGTTGCTTAGATGGATCGACACCGAAAACAGGCAGAAAAGACGCCGATATATTATTGCTTAGATGGTTCGACACATAGAAATATAAACTAAACACGGAATGGCTGTAAGCCAGATTAAGCGTACCACAATTCCTGATGTGTTTGAGTTCACTCGGTAGTAGTGGTAATGCAGTGCAGGCCAAAATATGCAGAAATAATAAGAGGGACATTTTAAAAGCGGAGCAATTAAAATTCCTGGCATGAAATCTATGCCCCGGCTATTGACTTGGTACGGCACCATTCACTCAAGAAGCTACCCCAGACAGTTCGGCAATTTGTGTCCCACCCGTGCACATTATTGCTGTCCTTTTAGCCAAGCTACCTTTAGTGTAGTCGCTCACGTACAGGGTTTTTACACGACACAGCCGTTCCATGTTAGTTTATATTTCTATGGTTCGACACCGAAAACAGGCCGAAAATACACCGATATTTTTGGCAGTAGCAGAAAAAAACTTCAGCATACATTACCAGAAAATTTATTTTTATTTTCGTAGAAAATTAGGCTTGTTTTCGGTGTCAATACATATTTTGAATTATTTTTTAAAATAACTTAGAAATTTCTTTAACGTCTGGACTTAAGAATATTTCGATAAATGAAGACTTTTAGTAAAACAATTTTCTCGAGTGAAAATAAAAGGCCGAGAAGACGCCGAAAAACAGCCTAAAAGTACATTTAAAGCCAAAAAGACACCGAATAAACACCGAAATATTATTAGAGGCCGAAAACAAGCCGAAAAGACGACGATATATTGGTGCTTAGATGGATCGACACCGAAAACAGGCCGAAAATACACCGATATTTTTGGCAGTAGCAGAATAAAACTTCAGCATACATTACCAGAAAATTTATTTTTATTTTCGTAGAAAATTAGGCTTGTTTTCGGTGTCAATAGATATTTTGAACTATCTTTTAAAATAATTTAGAAATTTCTTTAACGTCTGGACTTAAGAATATTTCGATAAATGAAGACTTTTAGCAAAACAATTTTCTAAGTTCAAAAGTGCACTAATATTTCAATTGAAATATTAGTGTACTTTTGAACTTAGAACCCGGGTGAAAATAAGAGGCCGAAAGATAAGAGAACTTCGGCGTATAGCACCTGTTCTCTGATAAGCTGATGTGTGCCACAAGCGACTGGGCGTACTAGCCAATACTTGGCGTAGGCCACCAATCCCGCTCTGTTTAATTAGTTTTTGTTTGTAAGTTCATTAAAACACAACACTTGATTGTCAAACACTAGGCGTTATCTTTATTTGTTTTGATTTCAAATATATTCCTTTATATTTCTTTTTATTTATTTCTTTATTTTTAATATATTATTATTAGGATTGCAAATTTTGTCTCCTTTACAATTTTTCATTTACTTTATATCACTAGTTTATCTACGTCAATTTTAAGTTTTACTTCCACTTCTATTTCCACTTCAACACACTCTGACTTTTCCTTGTTATTCCGAAGATTTTGGTATTATTAATTAATTGATAATAGGAGTTGGCGGAAACTCATATTGAGTTTCCAGACAGTCTTTCCTGTGGGAATATTTGGGAGCTTTGAAACGTGCGCAGTTAACATGGCACATTGCATGACCCTTAATTGCAGCTCAAGGAAAAAGGATGAGGAAAAGTAATGAGGACAGGGCAATGGGCCTGCTCATTACACCTTCCCCCACGAAAAAAAAAGTTTTTAAGAAAAACTTTTGAAGCTCGTCGGTCTGAAGCTTTATGGAAGGATCTTACATTTTTTTTTAAAGAAATTTATAAAATATTCAGAGCACAAATGAGAGTACTATATATAAAGATGTCTATTTTTTGTGTCCTTTAATATTTCTTTATTTTCTTGTACAGTTTTCGTTTCAGTAAAATTGGGACGTGTATATACATAGATGAATGATAATTATGTACTTTAGGGGTTTTGTTTTTTTATATATACATTTCTCCCCTTTTCCTTTTTACAGTCGGTTAACTAAATCTCAACTTTTGTGTTTATTTTATTATAATTTTTTATTTATTTAGTTTGATTAATGGGTATCGTATATTGATAGCTTATAGTATGTATGTATGAAAATTTTCTCTTGTAAGGTTTCTCTTTATTTAATCATTATTTTTGTTTGATCATTTACCTTCATTAATTAATATATTGATAACTTATATATAAAAAATTTAGCCTACTTATTAGTACGTAGGGTCTCTCTTTATTTAATCATTATTTTTATTTAATCATTTATTTTCATTGTATTTTGTACTACAAATTTATATAGTTTTCATTTCCCGGATTTATGGCTAACGTGCGATTTGGGCTCTCATTTCCCGCATTTATGACAAGCGTGCGATTTGGGTTTAACCACGACTGATACGAGAAGTATATAGGATATAGTGTAGTGGTGGATAATATGAGCTTTGTTAGTACCTAGTTTTATGTTTTCATCTTCTTTTTGTTGCTTGATTTTCTTGCTAAGTTCATCCAACTCGTTGTTGCTGTTGTATTTTATCAAGAATGATTTAGGTACCTTAGGAGATTTTTCGGACTTGGTGCTATGGTTTAGGCTTTGTGACAGGTTGATCGTAGGCAGGTAATAGCTATTTAAGGTCGACTTTT
Organism: Thereva nobilitata; assembly: GCA_963855945.1. Classification (NCBI taxonomy): domain Eukaryota; kingdom Metazoa; phylum Arthropoda; class Insecta; order Diptera; family Therevidae; genus Thereva; species Thereva nobilitata. Next base: position 58,580,681 of record OY979697.1, read on the forward strand.
GTACATTATGAGCTTGGATGGTGAGTTCTTTACTCCTTAGGTAACAATTTGGCTTAATCTCCATAATGCCACTACCATTAAGGGGATGGGCAATGATTTTGTCATGGCATACTATATCTATGGTCGTTGGTTTATCTATTACAAATAGCCATTTGTTAGGCTGGTTCAGTTGAATCCAGTAGTTAGTTTTTGGCAATGACCTGATGTGACGAGTTTCAGGAATTTCTGTATCGTGCATTAGCAGATCTATTTCGCATAAGTTATTTTCGGAGTGGACATTAAATATCGGGTGGATGGTCCGGCATAGGTCTTGTTGAAGATCCTGAGTCAAGCAGTTTGCCAAATCTAGTTTATTTAAGGTATAATAGTGTTCCCGATTATAGTCCACTACTAGATATTCTAAGGATGGTTCTATATATATGAAATCGGTCTGATGGTGGGTTGGTATTGGAGCCACTTTACATAACTGGTAGTTTTCGCGGAAGGGTAACGGTATCTTGAGCTCAAATATTACTTTGTCTTTTAAGATAGCCGTTCCAATGTGACCTAGTCTATAGATTTGTAGCTCGCTACCTCTAACTCTCCTTATGTGTAGGGTAAGGTGGTTTGGTAGTTGATGTTGTATATCGGTTAATAACTTGTTAACCTGCCCGGGGGTGATAATTGAGGGGTGTGGTTTTCCGTGTCTCACATCCGTTACCAGGTCAAGCAGAGCATTTAATGCCACTTGGTAGCGCATGGTCATTAGGGTGGTTAAAGAAATGAGGGATCCCGGGAGAAAATAAGAGGACGAAAAATAAGAGAACTTCGGCGTATTTTAGGCGCAAAGATTGAATGGTAAAAAGAGCCGAAAATACGCCGAAAAATAGCCGAGGTAGTGAACATAAGGCCGATAAAACGCCGAAATGACACCGAATATACGCCGACATGTGAATGACCATAAACCGAAAAAAGGCCGAAAAGACGCCGAAATATTTACCGAAAACAGGCCGAATAAACGCCGATGCATAAGTCCCTTATTAACTTAGAAAATCGTTTTGCTAAAAGTCTTCATTTATCGAAATATTCTTAAGTCCAGACGTTAAAGAAATTTCTAAGTTATTTTAAAAAATAATTCAAAATATGTATTGACACCGAAAACAAGCCGAATTTTCTACGAAAATAAAAATAAATTTTCTGGTAATGTATGCTGACGTTTTATTCTGCTTCTGCTGTTTTCGGTGTCGAACCATCTAAGTAATAATATATCGGCGTCTTGTCGGCCTGTTTTCGGTGTCGATCCATCTAAGCAATAATATATCGGCGTCTTTGCGGCTTGTTTTCGGCCTCTAATAATATTTCGGTGTTTATTCGGTGTCTTTTCGGCTTTAAATGTACTTTTAGGCTGTTTTCGGCGTTTTTCCGGCCTTTTATTTTTACCCGGGATTCGAGCTCGAGTCCTACGTTTGCCTGAACCGTCTCGGAGTGAAGTAAATTGACGCTTTTGTCGAGTTTGCTTAGTTTACCGTCAATGTGCCTAAACTGCTCCTGTATATGGAGACGACTTTTATTGAAAATATTCGCCGTAGTCTCTATTATCACAGTTTGATTCTTCATGAGACCGAGCATTTCCTTTTGATCACTTCTCACGAGTTCTATTTGCTCATTATATTTCGCCGCGTCGTCCTCATTCAGCGTGCCAAAAAGGGTTTTGCTGAGGGTGCCTATTGCATTGAACAATCCCCTTTTTCGACGCGAAGAGTCGACACCAAGTAGTTTAGGTACTTTTTTCTTTTAGGTCGGGCATTATAGAGGTAAATTGTTGCGTTATTGCGGCGCATAAAAGGGTAACACTCTCGTGAGGGTGTTGATTACATAATGTTTGGATCTTATCTTCATATCCTGCTAGTTTCCCTAATTCGTACTTAAAGTTAGTTAGATCATAGTATATTATCACCAGCCATTCATTGATGTACAGGTTTGCCTTTCCTATATTTTCAAAATAAATTCCGGGGTTTGTCCGTAGTGGGGTAATCGTCACACCGTTTTCTCCGGTAGTTCTGGGTAGTGCGGTCGCGAGCCACGCAAAAATAATAAGCCTAAGGAATGAGACTAGTTTTAGAATCTAGTTTAATATTATTACTTATGATTATAGTATAAGGTAAAGGATTAATTTAATTTGTGTCCCCTCCGCTTTTGTCTTGGGGTTACGATGCCGTTCAAAGCGTGTTAAAGGAAGTATGATCTGAAAAGATTTTTTAGATTTTAATTACATATAATATTTAGAGTAGGTTTTTTTTATGTTACAGTTATTGTTATATTTTTTATTATGGTTATAGTCATTATTATTATATTGTTATTATTAAACGTATTTATTAAATTTTCCCTGTTTTTCCTTTTTTTTATATGTTTTATGTTTTTTGTTTTGTTCTATTATTTTTGGTTCTCAGAGTTCTGTGTCCTCTATGAATAGTTTTAGGTTGTTGTTATGTATTACCCGGTTCTTGCCTTTCACCCTGACCGAGGTATTTTCGGTTGAATTGATGCTTACGACCGGGTATGGCCCTTCCCAAAGTGGGGAAAGCTTGTTTTTCCGGGTGTTGTTTTTAATTAATACCCGATCGGCAATGTGGAAGGCCTTTGGTCCGCTTCTCTTATCATATCTTTTCGATTTTTCTTTATGGCGACGATCAATTCTCTGGTTATCTTATATCCCTGCTGTAGTCGGGCTTTGAGCTCCTTCGCATAGCTATCGTAGTTATAGAGAGAGCTAGGATTGTTTTTAAAGTTACACGGGATTTCGGCGGGGTAGCCGTACAGTAGCTCGGGGGGGGGTATAGTTAGTGCTCGAGTGAGGCGTGGTGTTGTAGACGAACATGGCGTAGGGTACCCATGTATCCCAAGTGAGGGGATCTCTACTTACGTAGTGCCTAAGGTACTCGGCCAGGGTTCGGTGACTTCTTTCCAGAGCACCATTTGTTTGGGGGTGATAAGGTGTTGTTTGTAGCTGTTTGATATTGAGCAGCTTAGTCACCTCTTTGAAAATTGTGCTAAGGAAATTAGTGCCCTGGTCAGTGAGTAGTGATTGTGGGATGCCGTGTAGGCAAATTATATTTTCCACGAAGGCCCTTGCCACTGTCTCTGCTTCCGAATTTTCGAGGGCGATCGCTGTAGAGAACTTGGTGAGGTCGTCCTGGAAGGTAAGCAGGTATCTGTTGCCTCTGTAGCTTACTGGTAAAGGCCCGACTATGTCTAGGAATATCTTTTGGAACGGTTCGGAGCTAGTCGTCGTGATTTTCATTGGTAACTTGGGATTGGATGTCAATTTGTTTAATTGGCACGAAGCGCAACCTTTTATATATGTCTCGACGTTCCGTCGCATTCCTGGCCAGAAATAGTCTTTTTGCAGCCTCTTAAGAGTTCTTGCCACTCCCTGATGTCCTCCGGTGGGGAGTTCATGATAGTTTCGGAGGACTTCCTGTATGTCTTCCGGGTTTTCGAGGGATTGTACCTTTCCAAGGTAAAATATTACTTCGATATTTGCTTTTAAGAAGATATCGGCTACAACATTCTTAAGGGTTTGGAGGTCCTCGCCTTGGAGGGGCGGTATGGCTAGATGTAGTGAATTTATTTTGTGTGTTTTGCAAAGTGAAGCAAAATTAGTTAACACGGAGGCTATTAGCTCCTTGTCCTTAGCGGTGCGTATGGGTAGTGGAAACCTACTAAGTATGTGTTTTTGTTTGTCAATTGTATAAGTGTACACTTGACCTATATCTACATCTTGGGGAATAATTTTAATCTTGTCTCTTAGTTGATGCTCAGTTACGCTAGGCGATAAAGGTAAGAGATAAAACTTAGAATCTATGCCTTTCTTGAGGAAAAGGACCTGGAGCGCGTTCAAAAACCTTACTATGGTAAACCACGAGGTAAGCTGTGGTTATGCTGCATCACTTCACTTAACCACGAAAGTTTATGTTTAACCATGGAGGTTTTTGAACGCACCGTGGTTAACTACAGGTTGAAGAAGAAGAAAAAAAATAAAAACAAAATTTTCCATAAAATGGTCCCCGCTAATTGCTTCAATTATTTCATTAATTATTTATTTGCAATAATCCCACAAATCCCACTTTAATTTGTTCATGTGTTTAACATTAAAACAACTGTCAGAGAGTTGTTTTTATTCTTCTTCTTCTTAACTATCGCTAACCATGCTCCCGAGCAGGGTTAAAATTTAACTACACAATGGTTAACCACGAGAGTTTTTGAACGCCAAAAAGTTATGCTCGTGGTTATGTTGAAGTTAACCACGGAGTTTTTGAACGACAAATGTTTACCATAGTTAACCATGGTTAACTGTAGTAAGGTTTTTGAACGCGCTCCTGATCGGTCGTGTTGGAATTTGCTACGGTGGCTCTAGGTGGTTGTGGATACTGACAATTTTGTGACGCGTCGTTAGTAGAAGCTAGTGTAGGTGTGGGCGTGACCTGATGCGGTGGTGCCTTTTTGGCTTGACCCCTGGTTATCACTTTTACGCTTTTCTCCTCGAGTACTATTCTGCTGAGCGCGTCTGCGCAGGTATTTAGCTTTCCCGCTCTGTATTGAGAAGTTGGGAGAGTATTCTTCTAGTCTGATCCTCCACCGCATAAGTCTGCTTGAACAGTTTTTTAGACCCATTAACCATTCGAGGGGTTTGTGGTCAGTGACTACTGTGAACTCACCCCGTAAACATAGGGTCGGAATTCTTCGACCGTATATACTACGGCGAGAAGTTCCTTTTCTATTGTGGAATATCTAGACTCGGCGAGGTTAAGGGTGCGACTCCCGAAACAGATAGGCCGGTCCTGACCTATTTCGCCCTGCGAAAGGATCGCTCCCAGCGCGTAAGCACTAGCATCAGTGGTCACGATGAACGGTTTGTCAAACTCGGGGTACGCTAAAATAGGGGCACTGATTAATTTTTGCTTTAATACTCGGAAGGCTTCGTCGCAGAATGGGTCCCAGATGAAGGACTGGTCTTTCTTTAATAATTTTGTGAGTGGTCTAGCTATCTTGGAGAACTCAGGTATAAATCGTCTGTAGTACCCTACAAAACCTAAGAATGCCTTTATGTCCTTCGGTTTTTTCCGGTACTGGGTACGTTTTTACGGCTTCTATTTTCGCCGGATCGGGGTGCACACCTTCTGAACTGACGACGTGTCCCAAGTATGTGATTTCTTTCCTTAAGAAATGGCACTTTTCGAGTTGGAGCTTTAAGTTGTTCTGCCTCAACCTCATTAGCACCTCCTCCAATTTCTTATTATGGTCACGTAGATCATACCCATAGACAACTATATCGTCCAAGTAGACGAAGCATCGCAACCCTTGGAGACCGGTTAGTACCGTGTTCATCAGCCGCTGGAAAGTGGCAGGCGCTATTTTAAGTCCGAAGGGCATTCGATTAAAGTGGTAATGCCCGAACGGGGTACTAAAAGCGGTCTTCTCTTGGTCTACCTCATCCAATGCTATTTGGTGGAAACCGCTGGCCAAATCCAAAGTAGCAAAATATTTGGATTTGCCCAGCTGGTCCAGAATATCAGTGATGTTCAGCAGGGGATACGCGTCTCCGATGGTGATCTCATTTAGTCTCCTGAAGTCCACCACCACTCTCCATTTTTTATTGCCGTTGGCATCTTGCATTTTGGGAACCAAGAGTAGTGGTGCATTCCAGGGACTACTACTTGGGCTTATTATGCCGTCATCTAGCATTTCTTTAATTTGCCTATTAACTTCATCCCTTTGGGACTCGGGGAGGCGATATGGCTTTGTGTATATGGGTGGCTTATCCACCATAGTGGGTATAGTATGCGTGAGGGCATCAGTGAACGTGAGAAGATCGTTGTATTTACGACAAATTTCCAGTATATGGTGACGCTCTTCTGCATTGCAGTGATCAAGATTAAGAAGATTCTTCAGTCTATTTAACCTCTTTTGAACAGAGTTCCTGCCGAAATCGGCCTGGGCTATGAAATAATCTTTGAGATCTGTCCAGGCGGGGTCTACACTAGCTGGAGAAATTTCGATGTCGTTTTCATTAATATTCATTACCGCTACCTTAGCGTATCCATCCTTAGGGCGTGTGATACAGTCCCCAAGGTAAATTCCCGTTTTTTGGCACATACTCGTGCATAATTTCATTCAGCTGGAATCTCGAAGATAGCTTCTGATCGAGCTGGGATTGTGAGCTTTGTGAGCTTTTCGCGAAGCTTTGGAATATTTTTGTTATCGTCACTATCGGCAGATCTTTCTAAATTAAGTGGGTTTGTTTTTACTTCTTCCACCGGCACTTGAATGTGTATTCCTGTTGGTTGCTTCTTCGTCGTCGTGGTTACACCGGTGTCTCCGTAAGCTGTGTGCTCATGCGTCTTTAGACTAGTGCTGACCTGATTTCGACCTGATTTATAAGTGGTTTTGCCGGGGTCCCTGCCTCGGCTTTCCTTTTTTACATGTACGTAATAAGGGGCATTAGTCGCCTCTTCTTCGAACTTTAATATCGCTTCTGTATCCCCGTAAGCTGTGTTGCCATACTTATTTATTGTAATTGAGTCATTGCTCAATTTTTCTTTTAGTAGCTCATCTTCCACGCAGTCGTTTGACGTTACGCTGGTGGGTAAATATCCATTGATTTCATTAATATCATTATTTAATATACATTCACTGAGGTCTTCCCTTTGGGTCACTTTGCCTGTCAGGGGTAGTTTCTTAATTTTACCATCTCGGACGCTGTTTTCTTCAGCTGGCTCCGAGAATGGTTTCTTGTAGGTTGCCGCTAATGGGTCTTTTTTATTGATTAATGGAGCTTCTATGGGGAGCTTGTCTCGTTCGGGATGTGGATTGTTGCGTGTTGTCGAAAGGGGTAATTGTCTGCGGGCAATGTCAACGGGTATGTGGATTACCGTAACACTCCTCGAATACATGACGTCACAATCATATTCATCTATAAAATCATGTCCTAATAACCCATCGGTCGATAGAAGACTCTCATCCCTTAATACATGGAAGGGATGGGAGATATCTAGGTCGTAGCTACTGTTGCCTAATTCCAAACTTCCGTAAGATAGTCCTTCAGATTGTACGCTTTCTTTGAAAATAGAGATGATCGAGCACCTCTGACAAACGTCAACCAAGCAATCTTCGGAAGTGGAGGCAAGCTTATGTAGGCTAACTTCGGAACCCGAATCGACGAGAAAGGAAGATTTGCCCTTCTTTGCTATTGAGAAAGGAATAATAGTTGTGACACCACGTTTCGTGATAGTGATAGGGACTTCCACCGTGACTTTTAATTGCGGCACTTCGACTTGTACTTCGAAATGGCGAGCCGGAACGCCGGACATTCCTTCTCGCGTATCCTCGTTTCCCGACTCGTACTCTGCCTGATTAAGGAGGCGCACCTGTTTGTAATTTGATCGGGTGTCCAAATTACCGGGTGGAGTTCGGTTGTGTTGATGTCTAGCAAGGCTCGTCTGTTCGGGGTGTCCAACCTGTCGAGAGTTGTTTTCCCATCGCCTGCTTTGCATGCCTGCGTCCCTTTGCCCAGGGCCTGAGAATCTCTTTCTGGTCGATGACATTTGCCGATTACGGTCCGAGCGTCTAGTCCGACACTCGCTGATGTCATGATTTGGTCTCTCACAGTACGTTTAGAACAACCGTCGCACTTCTTTCTTAACGGCGGCATTGCTGAAACTTGGTATTGCCTTATTGTGATAGCAAGTTTCTCTAGTGTGTCCTTTCTTCCGACACACCTCGCACTGTGGAATTTGTTTCGTTCCCTCTAAATTTATGTCCCTTTGGAACCTATCCTCAATACGAGAAGCTCGTTCTATTATATAGTCCACTAAGGAGGGCAAATCCTCAGCGTCTCGTGCTTGTGCGAGGGTTTGTAGCCTCTCGCTCCTGAGCCCTTTTTCTAAGGCGATAATTGCCTCCCTCTCGTTTTCTTTGACCAGCGCTGCTCTGGCCTGCTGGTCTGGGATGGCTAGTTGTGTAGCCTTGTTTAATTCGCCAAATAGCCTTATTACTCGCTGCGAGTAATCGGTGGCGCTTTCTTTGGGCTCCTGCCTTACTTTTCGTAGGTCTTCTCTTACAGAAGACCTAGAAAGTTTGTAGCGCTTTAATAGTTGGAGCTTAAACTCGTCCCAGGTGGTGATGCCTCCGTATTCGATCATGTCGAAGACGGGACCTCGCACCTTTGTCTTTAGGACGTTGAAGAAGAGTGTCCTGTCTCTTTCGTCGAAGGCCATATCAAAGACGGCTTCACAACACGAAATAAACCGGTTCAGGTCATTTTTATCGCCTGAGAACTCGGGCACCATATCCCTAATATCGGATATAGAGACTTTAACGGGTGTAGTGTCGTCATCTTGTTCAGCCATGAGTGCGACAGGTTGTCTCTTGCGTGTTTTGCGCCGCGGGGGGGGGGGTTGGCTAAGGAAAACGAGAGATACTTCCGACTCCTCGTACGAATCTTGAGTTTGTTTTTTTTAGAATAGTAGGCGACGATTAGAGATATATATAGTAGTAAATATGTATTAAAAATTTTATAATGGGAAAGTTCTTGTTTTTTCTTTTTTGACTTTATAGTGCGTCAGATCGATCTTGGCCTATTCAGTCAAAGAAACAGGAAGGTCAAAATCACTTAGCTGGATGAAACGTCCTATCATAACTCTACATCGCATTAAAATTTATTAAGACAAACGTATCCTCAATAAAGCAAAATGGCCAGAAAAGTTTCTAAAAATGATTCCCTGAACGAGAGAAGAAAAAACGCCAAAAGGAATTGTTAAACTTATTCCAGAACGAGAAGAAAAAAAACGCCAAAAGGAATTTGTCGAAAATCAAAACAATAGAAAATTAATTCCCTTATAAATATTGAAATTGTCCACATACATAAACGAATTCCCTTATAAATATTAAATATTGAAATTGTACACATACATATATAAAATTAAGTCTCTGTAAATAAAATTGAAATGTACAAAAAAAAACATTGAAATCTGTAACAATAGAAATTGAATTTGAGAAAAAAAATGCATCTGCCAACATGTAAATATTTTACTGTTAAATTCTTTAATTGTTTAAAATAAAGCAGTTCACGAACGAAGTTAAAATCGATTGGACGTGTTTTTTTATTTATCGTGAATTTTGTTCCCAAATTAATTGCCGGGATTTCTTCAAAGTTATTATTTTTCTCATGGTGCCGAAACCCGGGAATAATATATCGTAACGTTTAATTGATTGGGATAAATCGAATTTATAATGGAAATATCGACACGTGCAGTTTACCGCGGTCAAATTACGAAACTTGTGAACTCAATAGAAATCGCTTTGCAGAAATGTACGGTTAACGCTGCAAGTGATATGGACTTTTTAATGAACTGTGATGAGGAACTTAATGTGCTTTTAGATCGTTTGAGTGCCGCTTATGATAGTTTAGGAAAAGCGAACGCCGCCGCGAAATCTGTTATCAAGGCCGAAGATTTTGATAAAGAAGCGAAATCGGTAGCGGAATATGATGACAAGGCAATTACTGCTATGGCTCTTCTAAAACAACGTTTAAAGAATATAAAATACTTTCAAGAAAGAATAAGCCCCACCACCATATCAACTGCCACACCGTTATCCCCTTTAGGGCCGAAATCTAGTGTCTTGCATTTACAGAAATTGCAACTTAGGAAATTTTCAGGTAATTTTAAAGACTGGATCCCGTTCTGGGAACAATTTCGCTCACTCGTACACGAAAATTGCGCCCTATCTGCAATTGATAAATTCAGTTACTTGGAGACGGCATTGATTGGAAAAGCAGCGGAAACCATTGCCGGTTTCACCCCTTCAGACGCCAGTTATAACAGTGCCATAGAATTGTTAAAGGAGGTGTATGGAAATCAGTGGCGGTTCGTAAGGTTCAGGATAAGGGAAGCAATGCGTAGGGCGTCAAAGCTAATGTACCCCGCGAGCGATAAAAGTAAAGGTATCGGCGGCTTTAATTAGAAAAACTGAAAAATAACAAATTTGAAAACGAATTAAGTAATTAACCCCATGCAAAAAGTAGAAACTCGTACTACCAATCTATATTCTTTTTATTTTAATATAATAAAAAATAATATAGTAAGATATATATACAGTGGCGAACAGAAGTCAACGTACACCATACAAAATAGCGAAAATTCGTATTTTTATTTTATTTTTAAAAATTGAAAAAAATTGTGATATCACAATATACGTATCAAAACATTTTATTGAAATTCCATAATAAATTATTTCTACAAAAAAAATAACAAAAAAGTGAAATATACAGAATTCACAAATAACAAAAGTCTACGTACACTTAAAAATTTTTATTATTATTTTTTGTAGAAACAATTTCATTATGCAATTTCAATATAATGTTTTTGTACAGAGGATTGTACTTATTTATTTTGTAATATCACAATTTTTTTATGCTATAGTAAACGAATTTTCGCCATTTTATATGGTGTACGTTGACTTTTGTTCGCCACTGTATAACACATTTCAAAAAAATAATCTCTCTCTATCCCTTTAGAATCATAAAAAACAAATGGAAGTTACAAATTTTCAGCTTCTTCAATACACACCTCCTGCCACCCCATTAGAATAAAGAGAAAGTTCACCCATCATCGATCTCTTTTTTTATTGACTCAAACGAAAATTCATATTAAGAGTCAAAACAAATTTCGAAGCAAAATTTTCAAGAGCAACTCCACAGCAGGCGAAACCAGAGCAGAATACCAGAAAACGAAACCAAGAAAACAAGAGAATATGGTGGATAGAGAAAATTTGTCTATGTTCGACTTCTCATATCCCGGTATTCGGCTTCGAAGAAGCTGCGTTTAGTTCAGCCATAACCTTCTATATTTATATATATTATATATTATTTATATATATATTTATATAGAAGGTTGTGGTTCAGCTTCTCAGGGACCTGTATCAACGCAAACCTTTGCGTGAGTGTAAGTTCAATTGAATTGAATGTGTTGGACTTTTCACGTTGATTTTCGGTGCCAAAGAAGCTGGAGATATTACAGCTTCCCTACGTTATGTTAAGCCTCGGCCACGATAAGAGCGGCGAGCGGCACCAGAATAATTTAATGTCTCGGATTAGAGGTGAGCGGCACTTTAGTATTGCCGCTCTACCGCTCTCCGCTCGTATCGTGGCCGAGGCTTTATTCTTTGTATACAGTAGTATGAATGGGCATATTCACATGCTGCATGCTGCCATAATTGTGGTGAGTAAAACCGGTTTTATTCAACTCCTAGCAACTCAGACGGGGCGTAAATGAGTGTAGTAAATTTGAATGCTATACAGGAACCTTTAAATGTATTGCAGAAGAAATTTACTTGTTAGAGAAAAACAGAGCTAAAGAATGCAAGAGATAGAAGTAAATTTTTATATGTGTGCTAGTTTTCACGCGTTTGCTTTTGCGTGAAAAATGTTTCGTTAAGTTCTTCCGCTCCCTTCCCTCTCTCATCTATAAAACCGGTTTTAGGCGCCATGAATGTGCACTGTGTGAATAGGCCCAATTGTACATTTTATATAAAAAAATCTGTACATTGCTTGCTTAGTGTTTCCAGATGAAGAAATATATTAAGATTTTGTTTTTGATTAATCTTAATATATTTAAATTAATTTTTTATGAAGTTGCCTATTTGGTCAAGGGAAGCAGTGCTTCCTTTGCTTCCAAAGAGGAACCGCCACTGATGGAAATACTGAGAAAATCATTGATTATACCATGCAGCTATACAATGCATTTCGAGTAGGTCCGACACGAATTCTTTAAGACAGCTCTACAATACCGTGAGATCTGCCACGAGGTCATTAGAGCATCTTGGGGTGCCGACATCGACGTATTTCGTTATGCTAAAACGAGTTTTGTTGCGCACTCTTCCGAAGGAACTCAGGGTTGACTTTCATAGGTATTGTGAAGATTATTTGAAATCGCATGGAAATATGGCGGGCGACATGGGCGATGACGGTGATTCTGTGAAAACCGTTTCCTCTTCTTCAGCCCAAATTAACGACAAACAGGTGAATTTCCTACTTAAGTTTTTGAAGAGGGGAGTGGAATCGTTGGAAAAGGCGCTTGATGTCAAAACCCGTACCAGTAACGGGACCGAGGTACATACGTCATAAATCACAGAGAACGGCTGTTGGATTATATGTTAGAACCAATGAGAACTGCTGTTTTATTTGCAAATCTTGCAACTATGGAACGAAAGAGTGTGATAGTGCTAAGACTCTTATGGAGAAAAAATCAATATTGCAAAAGGATGGTCGTTGCTTCAAATGTTGTAAACGTGGACACAGTGCAAAATTTTGTAAAGTGCGCATAGTTTGTAGGAAATGCAACGGTCGTCATGCTAGTTGTGTTTGTGATCCTTCATTTAAAGGATCCGTTATGAAGTTTAAGAACCCAGTTATAGATAATTTGATTAAAAATAAAATTGAGGAAATTTCAACTGGGCAAAATGCTGTCAATTTATATTCTAGTGCTTCAAAAACGAGCGATGTTTTATTGCAGACAGCGTGTGTGTATGCTACTAAAGGAAGGCATGACAAAAATCGATCATGTTTTACTCGTATCGTTATCGATGGAGGTAGTCAAATGTCCTTTATAAAAAGGAGTGTAGCAGGAGCTCTTGATTTACCAGTTATAGACACGAAAAAATTGAGTGTGTTGCCTTTCGGAAGTGAGACACAAAGTGCAGCTAAAGAATATAATTGTGTGCAATTCACTCTTCATAGCCAATGGAGTAATGATGCTATAACCATTGATGCAGTTGAAGTTCCTGAAATCTGTGTTGATACCCTTTCCTCACCGTGCGATATACAGTTGTGTGAACTAATTTGTGATTTAAATCTCGCGGACAAAAACATAAACAGTGTGACAGCCCCCGGTATTAGTGTTTTGATCGGTGCGGATAGATATTGGTCGGTTGTCACTGGTAAATTTAGAAGAATATCGGAAGATTTAACAGCTGTTAAAACTATTTTTGGATGGACTCTTCAAGGTCCGGTCGCAAGTGGACATGTGCCTAAAAGGAATGGTGAGAAAATGGTGTTAAGTGTGTGCGCTTGCACAGATGTTGAACGTTTCTGGCAGCTAGAGTCTATTGGAATTTTACCAGAATCAGTGGCAGAAAATGGACGAAATATCAGTGAATTTGTTCATCTATCAAACGATCGTTTTATGGCGCAGATTCCGTGGAAAGTTTCGCAGTTAAAGTATCTAAAAGATAATTGTAATGTTGTTCTTATTCGATTAAAGACTTTGGTGCGAAATTTAATTAAAACGGGAAGTTGTTCGATTATGATACCGCGATACAAGAAATGGTTTCTAATAACTTTGCTGAAAGGGCTATTGACGGCGGCAGCCCCCAACGTAAATTTTATCTACCGCATAGAGGTGTTTATCGTGAAGATAAGGAAACCACGAAATTACGTATAGTATTTGATGCCTCGTCACACGCATTGGACGCGTTATCATTAAATGACTGCATAGACGTTTGTGGTAATTTTTTACTTGAAATATTGTCCGTGATTTTGAATTTTCGTTGTGGAAAGATTGGCATTACGGCCGACATTGAAAAAGCATTTTTGCAAATTTCTCTGCATGATAACGATCGGGATAGTCATCGCTTCTTATGGTTTAAAGATAAGTTGAATTCTGAAGATGTGTCTCTCTTGGATATTGTGGATATTGTGACATTTGGAGTTGTGTGCAGTCCGGCTTTGTTAGGAGCTGCGATTCAAAAGGTGTTAGAAATGGCGAGCAAATCTTTTCCCGATACATACGAAAAACTAAAAGGTAATTTTTATATGGACGATTTAGTGGTAAGCTGTGATTGCCTTGATGAAGCGAAGAGACTATGTAGCGAAACCAACACATTGATGAAGAGTGTAAGCATGAACCTTCGGAAATGGCATTCTAATTCTGCTGAGATTCAGAAATTTATGGATCCTGCGAATCCTGTTCATCATATTCAAAAGGTTCTGGGATTGCAGTGGTGTTTAGTGACTGATGAGCTGCTAGTCGACTTGCATTCTATTGTCAAGGAGTTTACATTACAAGATTCTTTCACAACAAAAAGGAAAGTTTTAGGAATAATTTCAAAGATTTATGATCCCCTTGGTATTCTAGGTCCATGGACAGTTAAGTTAAAAATTATTTTCCAGCAAACTTGGATTAAATCTTTATCTTGGGATGATAATTTGCCTAGCGATTTAATGAAGATGTGGAGACAAAGCGGTCTTGAAATTGAAAGTCTTCAAAGTTTAGCGATCCCGAGATGTTGTATGCCTGATTTTGAAGTCGCTGCAAGGGAAATTCATGTGTTCGATGATGCTAGTAAACAAGCCTATGGTGCGGTGGCATATTTGCGGTTTTTATCGGCAGACGGCAAGGTTCATCTTAGTTTTATTTGCGCGAAGAATCGAATTGCTCCTTTGAAGAAGAAAAAAGCCGCTAATCAAATAGAAAATCAGCTCACCTTACCTAAACTAGAACTAACGGCAGCGTTGTTAGCGGTGCGATTGCTAACATACATTAGAGAGAATGTGAGGATGAAAATAGATCGAGAGTTCTTATGGTCGGACTCTCAAATTACATTTCACTGGATCACGGGCACACAAAGACGTTGGACTCCGTATGTGGAATGCCGAGTACGAGAAATACGATTGAAATCAGATATAAGAAGCTGGAACCATTGCGCTGGCAGCAGGAACCCTGCGGATTATTTGACTAGAGGTGTCAGTCCAAAGGAATTAACGGAATGTACAAGTTGGACACGTGGTCCGGACTGGTTGTTGCCAAATGATATTATATTTAGTAGTTCCATCTTGAATGAGAGTGAGGCAACTATCTCTCTCTCTCAATTTCAACAGAAAGATGCTCACAAATCGGAACAAAAGAGGCATTGGAATCGATTCTACAAGCAGAAGACTTTAGTTCTTGGATACGATTACTTCGAGTTACAGCATATGTTCTGCGAGCTGTGGATCTTTTCAAAAGAAGAAATGCTTCATCAGGATTTTCATTACAAGCGTGTGATGTCGAACTAGCTGAAAATTACTGGTTACAGCAAACGCAAAATCATTACTTTTCAACTGAAATTGCTGCTTTGAAGCGAACAGAAGCTATATCATTACAATCAAGCATTCTAACATTAAATCCATTTTTAGATAACCAAACAAAGATTTTAAGGGTTGGTAGTCGTTTACCACAATTATCTGAGAATGAGAATAGTATCCATCCAATTATTTTACCTAAGTCCAGTCATATCTCAAAACTAATAGTACTGGAAACTCACGATAAAATGTTTCATGCGGGCACATCTGCAGTATTAACTCGACTGAGGTCGAAGTGATAATGCGAGGTCGGCAGTTGGTGAAATCAATAATTTCTAAGTGCGTGATCAGCAAAGTTTTGAAGGCAAGGGCTGCCACGTAACCATTCGCTCCTATTCCAAGATGTCGAGTTTCGCTTTCGCGCCCATTTGACGTGACTGGTTTGGATTTCGCTGGACCCTTGTTTGTTGCGGAGACCGATGCAGCGAAGACTAAGGTTTATATTCTACTCTTTACGTGCGCGGCCGTCCGAGCAGTCCATCTGGAACTTACAAGAAATTTGTCCACCGAGAGTTGCCTAATGGCCATTAGAAGATTTATCGCCAGAAGAGGTATTCCTTCCGAATTTTATTCCTATAATGCAACCACTTTTAAGAAGTCTGCTGTTGAACTTCGAAAATTTAATACAACGATATCTAGTGAGAATTTTTCAAATTTTCTTTGTGGCAATAAGATACGCTGGAGATTTATTGTCGAGCGAGCCCCCTGGTGGGGCGGGTTTTGGGAGCGGCTGATTAAAGTAGTAAAGGATGCTCTTAGAGCAGCAATCGGACGATCTACTTTAAATTTTGATCAACTTAATACCCTGTTAACTGAGGTGGAAAATATTGTCAACTCCCGGCCTCTGACGTACGTAAGCGATGATCCTTTCGATTTAACTCCACTTACTCCAGCCCATTTCCTCGCACCTCCATCTACTACAATGGCGGACACAGTAAAGAATTACGGGAAGGATGGAAGGAGAGATGCAAAGCTGTATCAACCTTTAAAATACGATGGTTTTCGGAGTACATCAAGCAACTTCGATCGTTACATCACAGCCCTCAGAAGAAATCATCGACGTTTACTAAAGGCGATGTTGTATTGATGCATGATTCTTCTCTTCCTAGGACGTTTTGGCATTTTGGCATTATTGAAACCGTGTATCCTGGTCGAGATAGTAAAATTATAGCTTGCGAAGTCAGGTTAGGTAATGGAAAGGTGTTACGTCGACCGATTCAATTACTTTATCCGTTGGAAGTGACAGCAACTTCAACGCGCGCGCCGGAGGATGTCGAAAATCAAAACAATAGAAAATGAATTCCCTTATAAATATTGAAATTGTCCACATACATAAACGAATTCCCTTATAAATATTAAATATTGAAATTGTACACATACATATATAAAATTAAGTCTCTGTAAATAACATTGAAATGTACAAAAAAACATTGAAATCTGTAACAATAGAAATTGAATTTGAGAAAAAAAAATGCATCTGCCAACATGTAAATATTTTACTGTTAAATTCTTTAATTGTTTAAAATAAAGCAGTTCACGAACGAAGTTAAAATCGATTGGACGTGTTTTTTTATTTATCGTGAATTTCGTTCCCAAATTAATTGCCGGGATTTCTTCAAAGTTATTATTTTTCTCAGAATTGTTAAACACAAGACCACAAGATAAATAACTCATAAATGTATTCTTGCAACGAGAAGACGACAAGAGAAATTACAAAAAAAAAATTTCTTTCACGACGAGAAAAGAGAAAACCATAAAAATTTTATAAAATTTACTAAGAAGCACACCGTAATAGACCTTGCGTAAATATTGTTGGTACTGTTGTATGTATATATTTAATAATTTTTGTTTAGAGGAATTTTCTTTTATTTCATTTTTTGTAACTTAGAATTCATTTCGTTTTTTGTTCTATAGTAATAAAAAAAAATTTTTTATAATTATTCTTAAAAAAAAGGTTTTCTCTTCCTTTTTTTTTGGAAATTCATTCAATAAAATTTTCACTTTATATATACATTCGCCTCTCGGCAAGAATAGTGGCACAACTCGAAATTGTTATATTTCACAGGAGAGGAAATATGAAATTGACATTTTTTAAACATTGAAAAAGTTTAAGTTTCAAAATGGGAAAAAAATCCATAACATCTTTAAATTGACCTTTTGTTATCTCTTTATTATTTTTGAAAGCATTTGCATTTGTTTTGAGTTATGACGTTTTTTCTGATCGAATTTTTTAGTTTTCATGTTGATGTGTCTATTACGTGACTTGCTTAACAGTATAAAAGATTAACAAAAACTTCAAAAATAACTCAAGATTTTATTTTCAACATTTTACAATGAGTCCAAATAACAAATTTATAATGAGGTAAAAAATATTGATAATGTTGGGAAATGAGTTTCGAATTAACCAAGGACATGCAATCATTTTTTCTTTCTTTCATTAATTGTCAATTTTTTTTGTAAACTCTTTCTAGTTTAAGGATAGTATCATTCTTGGCCTGCCCATTTCTGTTTTGTTTAACAACAACCGTATTGAAGTTTTCTTGACTGTAAGAGTGCTTATATTTGAAACTAAATGGATTTTCTTTTTCATACTTAATTATTTTCATCTGGTTCAGTTGAATAACATTTCCATCGGTGTCCTTTGCAAATGTACCAATTTTGTTACTTAAGTTCTTCAAATCAAAAAATTTTTCTAATGACAACTCATTGACATTATACGCATTTCCGCGTTTCTTGGCCGTCCTAATTAACATTGAATACTGTTGAGGAATATATATATTGGTCCACCCTTTTTAGCTTTCTATATTTCTTTTTCGATCACCGAATGCACAGTGTCACACTCGTTTTGGGTATGCCCAACGATGAAGAATTTATGGGTTATACTTTTTATATTAAATTTCCATACTGCATACAAAAACAAGGCAATTATATAGCGGTTTTTATTTTGACCGCAGCAATTGTCAGAATAAAAAGTAATTTCAATATTTTCTTTATCGGCGGCTAGTTTTTCTAAATACAGTAAGAGACACGATCCGATTTCGTTAGCGCCTCTTTGACCCTCTCCCTCATGCCAAAAATAACATTCCACATTGTCTGCTCCAAGCTGAGAAATTGTAAAATTGTACGAGTTAATTTTGGATTTATAGTAGAAGAGCGAAGCATCTCCTATAGGACTTGGAAGAACAGCTTGCAAATCAAAGGTGGCTACCACAAAATTTTCAGAAATAAGCTTCTTGTCTTCTTCCTTTGAACTACGACTCAGAAGTTTTTCTTTGGTATGTTCCTCTACTTTTTTTTTAGTTCTTCGTCATTAGGTGAATTTTTAAACTTTTCGCATAAACTACAAAGGTCTTTCTTAGGAGAAAAAAATGAAATATTAAATTCTTTTGAGAAAATTCAACTATACATTGTCAAATTAGCAGTTGGTTCGTTTTTGTCTTCACGCATCCTTTTGTAATCCCTATACAAATCAGCAAGACATTTATCTCCTGAAATATATTCCTGAGAAGAATTTGCACGCGTGTAATGACTCTCCATTATAGGAATGGAGTTGATGTGCTCACGCACTGAGTTCTTAATTTTTTCATCCACCATTTTATGATGCTGGTGTTTTCCTCTCATAACTTCAATAGTAATTCCATTAATCTTCTTCTCCAAGACAGTACGAATGGGTCTGTCATTAATTCCTAGAGTATTTTTGAAGAACAATTTGCATACTCTTATTTTTGTATTTTCATTGTAAAGATAAAATGCATTGTTGTATTGCCGTGGGTTGTCAGGATTACGACAGTATCTAAATGCCGGTTTTAGAGACTCTACATTTCCTGCAATAAATGACCGTTGCCTTTCAATATTTCCAAGTCCCCAATAATTTTCAAAAATTTCTTCGCGTTTTCTGCTGTGAATTTCGCGGAACACTTTAATCGGCACTTTATTCCACACGATGGCAACATTTTTTTGCTTCAACGGTCTTCTTTGATTTAGGTGCAACATACTCTTGGCCTAAATTACGCAAACGCTTCGCTTTTTCTTTCTCCCAATCATCGATTTTTCGTTCTCGTTTTTCGGACGTTAGAATTCATCGAAAGATCAGTTACTGTACTATCAGAAACCGAAGCGGTAGAGGCTGCCTTTGTTCGATTTTGTTTAAATATTTCCTTCCTCTCCGAATCACCTCTTGAGGAAGAACTACTTGAGGAAGAACTACTTGCTCTGTACTCTGGGTCACCATCAGAATCGTAATAATCAGAGGCACTCCATGACAAATTTTTTTGTGATGAACCTGAACATTTTGCGGAAGAAGCCAGTCTTATAAAAGAACATGATTTTGAGGAAGATCTTGTAGAAGAACTATCAGAAGAGGAACTTGAAGAGGACGAACTTGTTGATGAACGTTTCGTTAATTTATTCATATTTGTAGAATTGGTACATACAAATTCTTCATTTGATTGAGTAGACTTATTTGGTGAAATCGGCTCAGGTAGCAAACTAGGCTGTGGTAGCGAAGCAGGCTCATCTAAGAAAGGTGACGCATTGAAATCGATCTTTATATGTTCAGCCTCCACATCAGGTAAAGTAATTTCATTTACTGATTCAGACACAGCTAAAGAATCAGATGTAGGCTCATTCGGTAATGTGGATTTCATAGGGCGTTGTACTAACTAACTAATTGCTCCTTTAATCCCTCATGGGACATAGGGCGGAAACAGTTGCCCTCCAGCGGACTCTGTTTTGCGCGACAGCTCTCAGCTCTGACCAGGATCTCCCGGTTGTTGCGGCCTCTGCTAATAGGGTTCTCCTCCACGTTGTTCTAGGTCTTCCGACTCGACGGGTTCCTTGCGGATTCCAGTCGAGGGCCTGTTTGGCTAGATTCCCGTTTTCGGGTCGCAAGGTGTGGCCAATCCAATTCCATTTCCTTCGCCTGATTTGGTCGTCTATCCTTTCTTGGCCGGCACGGCGCCATAGTTCTTCATTTGAAATTCTATCTTGCCAGCGGATTTTTAGGATACGACGTAGGCATCTGTTGATGAAAACTTGTAGGCGACCTGTGATGAATTGGGTGACTTTCCATGTTTCGCAACCGTACAAAAGAACTGCCTTAACGTTGGAGTTGAACAGCCGCAATTTGGTGTTAATTGAGATCTCCGTCGATCTCCATACGTGAAACAGGCATGCATATGCGCTTCTTGCTTTATTTATTCTGGAACTGACGTCTTCTTCTGTACCGCCGTTTTCGGTAATAATACTACCGAGGTAACAGAATTTATCTACCAGTTCCACGTCACGGTTATTTAGCGCTGTTGGTTCAAGGGTGTTTGCATTTATCCGCATTTCTTTGGTTTTAGTCGGATTTAACCTTAAGCCTGCTGAACTACTTTCTGTTGCCAAATTGTTTAACATGTTTCTGAGGTCCTGGTGTCTGTGGGCCAGCAAACAGATATCATCCGCGTAGTCGAGGTCCTTAAGGCGGTCTAACAATCCCCATTGTATGCCACCTGTTCTAGTATCTAGAGCGCTGACAAGGATGTCGTTTATTACTATAAGAAATAGTAATGGCGAAAGTAGGCATCCTTGCCGTACTCCTGAGCTCACTTCAAATCTGTCGGAGAGTTTTCCATTGTGAAGAACTCTGCATTTGGAATTGTTGTATAGAGCTTTTATCAATTGTATTATTTTATTCGGCAGTCCACGTTGCCGAAGAGCTCGCCATATAAAGCTCCTATTAACCGAGTCGAACGCTTTCTCATAGTCTACGAAAGCAAGGTAAAGGGGGGATCGGAATTCAGTAGACTGCTCCACTATGATTCTCAAGGTGTTAATGTGGTCTATGCAGGAGCGGCCTTTTCTGAATCCAGCCTGCTGTCTTCTAAGCGTTCGATCTACTGCCTCTCTTATCCTTGATAGTAATATGTGGGACAAGATTTTGCCCACAGTAGATAATAGACAAATGCCTCTCCAGTTGTCACATATTGTTAGGTCCCCCTTTTTTGGTATTTTGACTATGATACCTTCCGTCCAATCCTCCGGAAAGGTACAGATGTTCCATGCTATTTCCAGGATTGGCTGTAGCGCATCTGCTATGAGGCTTGAGTCGGCTTTCAACAATTCTGGCGGGATGCCATCTTTTCCAGCTGCTTTACCATTGGCCATTGCATGAATTGCGGTTACTATTTCAGTCTTGGATGGGGCACGAGTGGTGATTCTTATTGGCTGTGCATTGTTGCTGTTGTTTTCCTGAGGTTCCTGTGTAAATGAATCATTCAGGGCGGCGAAGAAGTAATCTCTCCATCTTTGGAGTTGCTCCTCGTCGCTGCACAGCAGCCTTCCATCCGCACTCTTTACAGCATGCTTTTTAGTAGAGTGCTTTCCCGAGAGCTGTTTAGTGATTTGGTACAGCACCTTACTGTTGCCTGTGTTTGCCGCGTTTTCCGCTTTCTCTGCGAGCTCATTTATCTGCCGCCTTTTATCACGCCGGACACTTCTCTTTACCTCCCGGTGCAATTGGGAGTATTCCCGTTCAAGTTGTTGTCGTTTTTCCGGGTCGCTTGTAGAGTTCACGTTATTTTTGAGGGCCCTTCTGCGTTCAATTTTTTGCCAGGTTGTGTCCAAGATCCAGTGTTGCTGGTTTCTTTGGACATAACCGATGCTTGTTTCCGCTGCTGTTATTATAGCGCCCTTTGTTGTGCTCCACAGCTCTTCAATATTTGTGTCGTCAGAAACGGTTTGCTGGTTTAAGATTTCTTGCAGTTTGCCAGCAAATTCTCGCTTTTTGGTGCTCTCACGCAGAAGGTCTACGTTAAACCGTCGACGGTTTATGGCATCGCGTTGGACGTTTCTGATTGCAGCGATTTTTAGGCGGATAGTTGCTACTACCAAATGGTGGTCACTTCCAGTGTCTGCTCCCCTAAAGCTCCTGACATCCTCCAGAATAGTTCGCCATCTGCGACTGACGGCCACGTGATCTATCTGATTTCTCGTTCTACCATCGGGCGATACCCAGGTCTCCTTGTGTATCTTCTTGTGACAAAAGTAAGTTCCACCTAACATGAGTTGATGGGAACTACAAAAGTCAACGAAAAGTTCACCATTGTGATTGGTATCTTGGCTTAGGCCTTGATTTCCAATTGTGTTTTCAAGGCCGGTGTTGTTGGGGCCGATCTGTGCGTTTAAGTCACCCATCAAAACAATGATGTCTCCCCTTGGAATAGAGCGAAAAACCTCATTCAGTCGCATATAGAACTCGTCTTTGATGTCATCGTCTGCGTCTTCAGTTGGAGCGTAGCATTGGACTATCGTAGTACTTCTTAGTCTGGTACGTAGGCGCACGGTAATAATCCTCTCAGAAACTGGTGACCAGCTAATTAGGCTGGACCTGGCTTCCTTGGTGAGTGTATTTGTTAAGCGGAGAAACTCTTTTGTTTCTTCGCTTTGTTTTAGATTTAGGTGTAACACCTAGACCTTTGATGAGCTGCGCTATAAGTGCAACACTTAAGCGCAATGAATGATAATTAAAATGATAAAAATCAACTCTCAAGCTTCAAAATATGAATGAATTTATTTTTCACTTCTCCAGGTATTTATACTTATTAATACAAACATAATAATAACCAATTAAATTAAATAACAAACAACTACATACATGAAATAAGAACAAAATTCAAAGGTTTAAACTTAAATTGCTGCGTAATCAATAAGTACACATGTTTCCCTCAAAATTGCTATCTGGGCAAAATGGTTTCACAAATTTTAACGTGTTCGATCCATCGAACGGAAGAGGCGTCAAATTACGTCTGGATTATTTTGAATATTTTTTGGTATTGATGGTTGTTGTATGGAAATGATGATTTTAGCATTTCTTAACATCTTCCCCCGCCTTGACCAGCTTCTGGGCAATTGATGAGTTCCGGATCGATCACAAACCGACTGCCAAGTGAAGATCTTGGGGCTGGAATTGGTCTGCCTCTGGATGTCTGCTTCCTTCTGTACCACTTGATGACCAACATGGTGGATGCTGTTAATGCAGCAATTACTAGGGCTGTGTATCCCAATGCAAGTTGGTGTGTGTTGTATGAGTCTATTTTATGGGGAAGAACTTCATTCCTTTGGAGGTCTTGGATTTGCTGCTGTAAATTCTTAATTTCCTCAAAATTACGATGAGTGATAGGTGCCGCGAATTTGAGGAGAGGCTCCTGGCCTTCCAAGTGCAACAAGTCTGTGAGATTTTGTGTTGGATTGAACGAAGACTTCATTGTTTTCGGATAGACGTAGTGGGACTGCAATGTTAGATGGTCCTGCCTAAGTTCACAATTGATTCCCATACTCAAGATTCCTGTTCCTTGAAGGACTTGTTGAACAGTTGTATCGCCACAAATGATTGTGACAAGCGTGGTTTTACGCACAGAGTAAATCCATTTGTTGGGATTGTAGAGCTGAATCCATTTAGGGAGTTCTTCGGCGTTGATTATTTCACAAGTGTTGGTTGGCTCGAGGTAAGTGATGAGATTGAGTTCACAGGAGCTGATGTTTGCACCTTTTCTATAAATTGGGTGTTGTTGAATGCACATATGATCGGATTCGCCGATGGTCTCACATAGCGCGAATTCCTGCTTGTTGAGTGGGTAGTATTTGTCCTTGTGTAGATTGATCACAAAGAATTCGGCGGACGGCTTAATTGCCATAAATGTTCCGTTGACTATGACGGGTACAGGTATGAGATGATACAGTTCGAATTCTTCAAATGCAAACAGTGGAAGTCTTATTTGAAAGATAATATATTTGCTTGTAGCTCGACCCTGTATTTTCATAAGCCTATATAGTTGAAGCAAGTTGTCTGGTCTTGCAGGTAGTCTCAGTGTTGATGGTAAATAATCCTTTATAGTGGATAATTGTTCCCTTACTTGTTTAGGAGACAGGAGCTGAGGGTTGACCTTCCCGTGATGGGTGTCGATTAGCACATTTGTAATTGCCGTCTGTGCCCGCTGATAGTTCATTGTCATCAAAGTCAGTTGCACTGCCAACATCGAAAAAGCTTCTGCCACCCTTTGTTGGTAGAGTTCGTCTGAAACTTTGTTGACTTGATCGTCTATAAGTCTTATGTGCTTATTAATGGCTTCTAGCTGCATCTCTGTTGCCTTGTGATTATTTTTTAATACGTTCAAGGTGGAATCTAGGAGAGATGTCTGATTTTTGATCAGATCTAGAAGATGGTTTTCATTGCTCCGTATGTTGTCTATTGTGGCTGATAGTTTTTCAGCATATTCGGAATCGAGGACCCCAAATAGTGCTCCGGCAATGTTTCCAACGATGTTGAGTGGGGATCGCTTCAATCTTTTGGACGCGACAGGTTGCAGTAATTCGTTGTTGCTGCCGAGTTCTTGTGATAACTGAGCAAATTGATTGATGACCAGAGAACAATGATCTGTGTCTTTGCGTGAATTGCAAAGCTTGCGCAGATTATTAATACAAACGTCTATTGCAGCACCCTCCTTCCAGTAACCTTCCATGTTGTAGTAGACAATGAGTGACCACTCGTTCCTGATTAAATTTGCTGTGCCGAGGTTTTCGAAGTACATTCCTGATTGTGAGGTAAATGGCGTAACTTCAACTGCAGATTGTCCCAGGATTGGTAGGATGAGGCAAGTTAGGAGAAACGTGCTGATAGCTGAACTGGTTAATGGCCGCATTCTTTTAGCCCTGTGGTGTGTTTCGCTAGCTATGGCTGGTCTTGTGTTGGTGTTGCTTCTGAGGGGTTCAGTTGACTCTTCGGTTGTGCACTTTTCCTCCGTTTCAATTGGCAATGGGGCAAGTTTGTGGATTGGTCGTCTCAATGTTCCTGAAGTAGTTTTGACGTCAGCAACTCGCACGAACCCGTCGTCTCCTTGGATGGTGCGCTCGATTCGTCCAAGTTGCCACTTCAATGGTGGTAGATTGTCCTCTTTGATTAACACCATCATGCCGGGCTTGGCATTTTGGCTTTGTTGTCTCCACTTTTGTCGTTGTTGCAGTTCACACAGGTATTCATGGAACCATCGCCGCCAGAATTCGTGTTTGATGTGCGATACCAGCTTCCATCTTCTTATAAGGTTGACATTTTGTGGAGCAGCATTTGGGTCCACAATTGTGGTGAGTGGTTCTCCAATTAAGAAATGCCCAGGGGTTAGAGCTGTCAAGTCATTTGGGTTAGCAGTTAATGGCGTTATAGGCCTTGAATTTAAGATGGCTTCGATTTCTGCGGTTACGGTTGATAGTTCTTCAAAGGTAAGTGCTGCTGAGGCTACTGATTTTCGTAATAATGTCTTGGCTGATTTTACCGCGGCCTCCCATAGACCTCCAAAATGAGGTGCTCGAGGAGGAATCATGTGGAAGTCTATTTCTTTTGTTTGGCAAAACGAGGAAATTTTCTGCTGTGAGGCAGGAGAGTATATGGAGTCCTGGAGCTCCATAAGCTGGTTTTTGGCACCAACAAAGTTTGTTGCGTTGTCACAATGGAGGTTTCGGCAATTCCCTCTTCTGGCGATGAAGCGTTTGAGTGTTCCTATGAAGGCCTCTGTAGTGAGGTCACTTGCGACCTCTAGGTGAACGGCCTTTGTGGCAAAACAGCAGTAGACGGCGATGTATGCTTTCTGAGGTCGCTTTCCTCGTAGCTTGAAGTGGGTCTCTATCGGGCCGCAGAAGTCAACCCCAGCATTTACGAAAGGTCTGGCAGGTTGAACTCTCATTGCGGGTAGGTTTCCCATGATTTGTGTCATCAGTTTGGGCTTCACCTTGTTGCATCGGACACAATGTTGCACGATCGCTCGGGCAATGCTTTTGCCTTTGATAGGCCAATAACGTTGCCTGGTGACTGCCAGAAGTCCTTGAGGCCCAACATGGAGATTACGAATATGGATGTCTGTCATCACCATGGTCGTCAATGGGTGAGAGTACGGAAGCAACATTTGATGCTTAGCATCGTATGGTATCTCTGCGTTTGTTAGTCTGCCTCCGACACGGATAATATTTCCTTCATCGAGGAAAGGACACAAGCTGTTCAATGGACTGTTGTTGTTGACGCAATTGTGTTGTTGAAGCTGATGGAGCTCGTCCTTAAATCCTTCCTGTTGTATCTGGGAAATGATCACTCGGTGAGCTTTGTCTAACTCACTGACTGTTAGATGCCGAGTTTTTTGTCTCTCCGACTGTTGTTTTGCTGGTCTTTGAACAAAGCGTAACACATAAGCAACAATTCTCAGGAGTCTTTGAAATGAGTTGCCATGATTGATGTCATTGATCCATGAGATTTGATTGGTTGATGTTAATGCCACTTTTCCTTGACCCTTTTTCTCTATATCTGTGTTTGTTGTTGGTGGTTCTGCAGGCCAAATGGTCTCTGGACCGTGTAGATATTGTGGTCCATAAAACCAGAGATTACATTTAATCAGTTTAGCTGGTGTCATTCCTCGTGAAACAATGTCTGCGGGATTGTCCTTAGATCCAACGTGCCTCCATTGTTCTGGGTTGGACAACCGTTGAATTGCTGCAACGCGGTTGGCCACAAACGTGTGGTAGGATGACGAATCTGATCGGATCCAGGCCAGAACTATTTCAGAATCTGTCCAAAAATGCACCTTCACGTTGGGCAGATTCACTTCCTTTCTTACTCTTTGCATCAGCTGGGCTGCCAGTTTTGCAGCAGATAGTTCGAGTCTTGGTAGGGTCGTGGTCTTTACTGGGGCTACCTTTGATTTAGCACATAGCAAACGAACAGTGATGATGCCGTCATGGTGTGTCGTCCTCACATATATAGCAGCTCCGTACGCGGCTTCAGATGCATCTGAGAAGGCATGAAATTGAATTGTTTTGTATCTTTTCCCAGACGCTATATGTCTTGGAATTCTTATATCGTTGAGTACTCTTAGCTCCTCCCGGAATCTACTCCAGCTAGTGTTCATGTCCATTGGTAAGGCTGCATCCCAGTCCAGTTTCAATGTCCAGATCTTTCGGATGAACATCTTGGCGATTATTGTGACAGGGTTCATGAATCCAAGTGGGTCGAATATGTGTGATATATCAGAGAGAGCTGTTCGTTTGGTAATCCTTCGTGTGTCACTCCAGTTGGTTTTTATTTGAAAAGTATCAGCGCTTGGTTGCCAAGTCAGCCCAAGTGTTTTGATGGATTCGTCCGTAGGCTTGTCAAAGTTTACTTCAAGCTCGATGTCTTCTCTTGGGATGTTCTTCAGTAGCTGTGGATGATTTCCGCACCATTTGCGAAAATTGAACCCGGCAGAAGACAGGAGATCCTTGAGTTGCCCTTGAATTTCTAGTATTTCGGGTAAACTATCCGATCCTGACATGACATCATCCACATAGAAATCGCGTTTGAGAGCCTGAGCTGCCAGTGGATGTGTCAGGGTACCTTGGGTAGCAAGCATATCCAAGCATTTAGTAGCTAGAAACGGAGCTGGTGTTAATCCATATGTGACAGTGCAGAGTTTGAAATATTTCAATGGGTGTTGTGGATGTTCTCTCCAGGCGATTAATTGATACTGTTGGTCCTCTTCAGCAATCTTTACTTGTCGGTACATCTTCTCGATGTCCGCTGTGAATACAAATTTAGGAAACCTGAAGCGTATCAAGATTGATAATAGTTCATTTTGAATGGTTGGGCCCTTGCATAGCACGTCGTTTAATGATAAATTTGATGCGGTCTTTGCCGACGCATCGAAAACGACTCATAGCTTTGTTGTGCTACTATCTAACTTAGTGACGCAGTGGTGTGGCAGGAAGTAATGAGGACCTTTGATAGAGGATGCATCTGTTTCCTTCATGTGTCCTAATGCTTCATACTCCCTCATGAACTTGATGTATTGTTGCTGTAGGTCCGGTTGTCGAAGAAGCCTTTTTTCTAATGAGTGGAATCGCTGCAGAGCGATGTCTCTTGATTTTCCTAGCGCGTTGGGATCTTGTGCGAAAGGGAGTTTGACAATGAATCTGCCCTGTTCGTCTCTTTTGACATGTTGATTGAAGTGGTCCACGCACCTTTGTTCTACTCTGGTCAATGTGGTCTCCAAAATTTGCTGAGTTGGTTCTCAAGCTTCTCGTCTTCACTGCAGATGCCGCACACAGCATAGGATGCACCTTCATGGCGTACTGGTCCAGCTATCATCCATCCAAATACTGTATTCTGGAGTGTTGGCAATCCCTCACCGAGCTTGATCTGTCCGACTGATAACAAGTCGAGGAATATTTCTGCTCCGATGAACATGTCGATGGTGTCGGGTACGTCGAAGTCGGGGTCCGCCAAGTGCAAGTTATTTGGAATGGGCCAGGTTTCCCTTTCTATCTTGTGGCCTGGTTGCTTTGTTATGATGTCGCGAAGTACGAAGGTTTCTAGTCGTGTAGAGTAGTTATTGATCGTGGAGTGTACCTGAATATTGACCCTATGGTTACTTTTTAGTCGCTCCACACCTATGCCATCGATATACATTGCTTCGGGAATACGGAGAGCTCGTAGTCGCCTTGCCAAATCCTCAGTGATGAAGCTGAGTTGGGATCCAGAATCAAGGACTGCTCGACATCGCACTCGTTGTCCCTGGCCACTGCTAACTTCTACGATGACTGTGCCTAGCATCACATAGCTACGCATATTATTTCTAGCGTTGGTTGTTAATGCCGTTGGATTTGGTGCAGTTATATCAACCGGTGAACCTGGTGGTTGAGTTTGCCTTGAAATTCCTTGATTGAAGTATGAATTGGGAGCTGGTGTTGAAGTTGAAGGGTGAGATTGTTTGGAGTTCCCTTGCTTAACGTGAACTGATTTGGGGGCAATGTCCAAGTGTAGTAAGGAGTTATGTCTTTCAGAGCACTTGGGGCAACTTCTAAGAGTGCATTCTACTGTCTTGTGTCCATCGTTCAAACAATTCATGCACAAATTGTGCTGCCTGATGGTTTGTCGACGGCTTGCGATTGGTTGTGCTAGGAATTCTCGGCATGCGTACAGCGGGTGATTCTTGTGTTTGCAGACTATGCACTGGGCGGATTTGTTTGTCGACATCAGTGAGGAGCAAGGATAACTGTTACCTTTCCTCGAGGATACTTGTTCGCGCCCTGAAGAATGGCCTGATGATTCTTTACCAAGAGCTTCTAAGGTCTGGAATCTTTTCTCTAGGAAATTTAGCAGGTCCTTTATGGTGGGAGTATTTCTTGGTGAATCCAATGAAGCTTCAAAAAGAGCGTGTGTGTTCTTATCCAGCTTTTTGAGAAGAAGATGTATTAGCATTGGATCCCAGTTTGTGGTGGAAACCTTTATGTTTTCTAAGGCGAGTATGCATTCACTGGTTACATCGTGGAGCTGTTTGATTGAGTTTGCTGATTGACCCTGCGTGCATGGTTGGTCCCAGAGTTTGTTGAGCAATGCTGTACAAAGCAACCTCTGGTTATTGTATCTCTTGTTCAAGGTCTCCCATGCTGTGGTGTAGTTCGCATCTGATATAGGAAGATGGTTCAGTAGTGCCTTTGCTTCACCGCTCAAATTTGTTGTGAGGTAGAACATCTTTTCCGTCTTGCTAATTGGTTTGGACTCTATCATTTGTTCAAACAAGTCATGAAATTGAGTCCATTTTGTGTAGTCTCCATCGAAGACTGGCAATGTAACACGTGGTAGTTTGATTTGGGGTGGCTGCCCATTTCGTGTGGTGGCTTCGCTGGCTTCTAATTTTTCGTGTAAGTGTACGAGGGTTTCCTGTACCCAATCGTAGAGCCCTTCATATAATTCTCTAGTGTAATCTAGTGGCGCATCCACAACTTCCTCCCAAATTTCTTGATCCAGGTCAGTTATTGCATCGAACATTTTGTGGATGGTTTGAAGGTTGATTTCGTAGAACACCCTTGACTGTGTACTACTTGACTTGGTTTTTATGTCATTCAGGGTTCGCGTTAATATTGCCATGGCACGTTGTTGTCGCCTAATCTTCCTCTGTATTTCTTCTTGCGACTGCTCTGATGATGCTGGGCTGAGTGGTTCTTGAAACCTTACTCTTTGCTGGGCTTCCCTTGGTGGGCTATGCTCAGCCTGGTGTTCTGCTGCAGTCTTCGCTGGTGCCTTTTGGCTGGCTTCATGTGCTGACTGGCTCGGACCCGGCTGGTTTTGCAATAATTCAAGCAATAGTTGCTTGTATTGGTTTACTAATTCTTCAATAGTGTTGAAATAGTTTCTGGTGAAATAATCATTATCTGGACTGCTGGCTTCAAAGTCTGTGAGTTGGTGATGGTTAGCGTGGAATTGCTCCCATCTCTGTTCAAGCCATTCTAGGCGGTTGGTTAGGTATTCCCTTGTCTTCCTTTTGTTGGAATCCTTTCTGAAGTTGCGGAGGTTGTTCTGGATCTCTTCGCCTAACTGCGATTGTAAATCCAAAAGTTCATCCATCCTTGCTGGAGTTGTGGTTTAACTGTGTGGTGTAGATAGCTGTCCCTGCTGGATGTACCTGGTTTTATTCCAATTTAAACCTCTGGATAAAATCTGGCGTCTCTATGGCGAGATGATTGCAGGATTGTTGATGTGGTTCAACTGATGGCTGTGATCGTGTCACAAGTGATTCACTTGTGATCACGTCGGGGTCACCAATTTATTTGTTAAGCGGAGAAACTCTTTTGTTTCTTCGCTTTGTTTTAGATTTAGGTGTAACACCTAGACCTTTGAAGAGCTGCGCTATAAGTGCAACACTTAAGCGCAATGAATGATAATTAAAATGATAAAAATCAATTCTCAAGCTTCAAAATATGAATGAATTTATTTTTCACTTCTCCAGGTATTTATACTTATTAATACAAACATAATAATAACAAATTAAATTAAATAACAAACAACTACATACATGAAATAAGAACAAAATTCAAAGGTTTAAACTTAAATTGCTGCGTAATCAATAAGTACACATGTTTCCCTCAAAATTGCTATCTGGGCAAAATGGTTTCACAAATTTTAACGTGTTCGATCCATCGAACGGAAGAGGCGTCAAATTACGTCTGGATTATTTTGAATATTTTTTGGTATTGATGGTTGTTGTATGGAAATGATGATTTTAGCATTTCTTAACAGTGAGTATTACGCCAACGCCATTCCTACGATTTTCAGTTTCGTTTCTCCCAGAATATAAGAAGGACTCACCGTTTGAGCAGATATGTTCCCCCGCATCGGGCCATCTGGTCTCGCTGAGTCCCATGACCTTGATTTTATAGCGGTTCATCTCGTTGAGCACTTCATCCAGCCGTCCATCAGCAAGCAGAGTTCTCACATTCCATGATCCGATTCGTGTCCTGTTTCGAAAAGCAAAGGTCGTCGTCGTGTTGTCCGTCCGGTTCCGAGGCAATGTTTGCCGATTCGTAGCAATTGTGTGTTTTATGGGAGCGGGTTGCTAACCCTCAGCCCAACCGACTTAAAACTCTGTTTTGTGGCGCAGAGAACTCGCCATTCGACCGTCTCCCGTTAGCTCCTTCCGAAGAAGTACCCCAGGGAGCACCGCGGGGAGGTGGGATTAGGACTTGCTAACAGAGCTGCTAGGTGTTCGTCTGCAGTGACTCTTCTCGGGTTTTGGCAGAAGTGATAAATCGGGTGCCACCACCTTCCGAGGTCTTTGTTAGCCATTCGCCCCCTTTTTTTTGGCGTTGTACTGTGCCAAAATTCAATGCAGGTGACTTATTTAGCGACGTGGGTTCAAGCAAAAATATGCTCTTCGATACATTTGATGAAAACGTCTCATCGCTTGGCAAAGATGTTTGTGAAACACGATTTTTTTCTGCTTGCATTGCAATAGCCTTATCCACCATTCTTTTAGCTCTGGACATCTAGAAAAAAAATCTAATCAAGATTCTAACAATTACACTGCACTTCTACGTGAAATAATAATGTGAAGTACTTCAAAACTGTCACAGTTTTAGTTGTGGACAAAGAAAAGCAAATAAACTTGGGCAAGAATACAGTCATAACTTAAAATATTACAACAGAAAGAAATTATATTAAGCAAGAATATTGTCACAACACGAAATTTGACAACGTTGTGAAATTAAAATTCAAAAAGATTACTCCAATTATTCTAAAACACCGTCACAACTCCAAATATGACAGTTTTTACCAATAATAATAACTATGAATTTACTTACCTTGGCATGAATACTGTAGCGTCACCCTCTAGAAGGTGGATGTACGCCACAAGGGACTGGGCGTACTAGCCAATGCTTTGGCGTAGGTCACCAATCCCGTCTCTTTACTTTTAGTTAATTTTATTTTGTTCCCCCAACGAGGAAAACACAGCTCTTTGCTTTGTTTAATTGACAAGTTTATTTATAATAGCGATAATATTTTCATGTCGTTAATGTTATTAACTTTTAATACATCACTTATTTTTGTCTATATGTACTTTTTATTACATCACCTATTTTTTTCTCTATATTTACTTTTTAATACATCACTTAATTTCTGTCTATATTTACTTCTAATACATCACTTATTTTTTGATTTATTTTTATTTATATTTTTAATTTAATACATCACTTATTTTTATTTTTTATTTATATTTTAATTTTATTCATCACTCATTTTTTTGTGTCGCTTGGCCTTTTTTCCAAGTCCTCAACTTTTTAACTGACTTTTCTTACCACGACTGTTCTAGTCTGTCGCAAAACCAAAAAAACTCTGTCCTTATCGCGTCTCGGTTCTCCCTTCTTGTAGGCTTCCAGACCGACATCGATTTTAGTTGCGTCTCAAAAGAGCTTTTTCAAGCTCGGATGTATACAGTGGAAAGGCTGAGTAAAAGCCGAGGGAAGCTTTTGGAAAACATGGGGAAGCTTCGATCATTCAAGTGATCGGGCGTCGTGGCTGTCCCCTGGGGGAAGAGTGTGTGCCAAGCAAATTGGCC
Organism: Thereva nobilitata; assembly: GCA_963855945.1. NCBI lineage: Eukaryota > Metazoa > Arthropoda > Insecta > Diptera > Therevidae > Thereva > Thereva nobilitata. Next base: position 58,613,729 of record OY979697.1, read on the forward strand.
TTTCAAGGCTGTCGACATGTGGAAATCATTGACTTGTGTCATCATTACCGATGGCAAATATTTTGAGAATTGGTGGATCTGGCGGAAACTCGTATCGAGTTTCCGAATTGGTTTCCGGCCAGAGCGTGCCTTTTGGTGGATTTTAGAAATTATTGAATATAATTGAAAAGGTCATCAGTGGCATGCATGTGGGAATCTTTTGGAGAATTTTGGAGAATATTGGCTCTGGCGGAAACTCATATTGAGTTTCCGAATTTGTTTCCTGTCAGAGCGTGCCTTTAGGTAAAATTAGGCTTGTGCAGTGCAATGAGAATGCACTTGAAAAGGCCTGAAAAGGTCATGATTTGTCGACGATGACATGCTTGCATGCGTGGAAACATTATTAACATATTACCATATTAAGTAATAGTTTAATATGGGTTTTAGGTACGAAAAGGGTAAGTAAAAGGTAACGAGCGGAGCGCCGCTCGTTACACCTTCCCCCTTAGAAAAGAAAGTTGCATGATCGGAGAGAGTAAAACTTTCTATGGTGTTCGATCTGGGGCTTACAAGAGGGTGTTACAAATGTAATTCTTCTATAATTGCTTGCTTATTTGACCGTTAAGAGTAATTTTATAAATGTTACGTATTACTATGAGGCTAGCTATCTTATTATTAGTCCTGAAAAATTAAATTTTTTGTTTTCTTTAATTACCTGTCTTATCGTTTACATTACATTTTATGTATCTTATACCTCAAAAAAATTCTAACGACTACTTAACCTTATTTTATTTACTTATTTCTCCTTTTTTTTTTTTTTATATTTATAAAATATGATTTTTGTTTATAATTCTTCTTTTCTTTCTTGTATCTTTATTTTTTGTATATATTTTTATAATTCTTCTTTTCCCCTTTTTTGTTTTTTGTTAACATTGGAGTTTTGTTTGGTTTGATATATATGTTTTTGTTATCTTAGGTTATAGAGAGAGAAATAATAAAAAAATTTATGTTATGTTATTATTGTTACCTTATGATATAGTAAGTACCTATGGTTTAGTAAAAATATTTATGTATTTGTACTTTCCAAAAATTTTCTATTTTTATTCTTATTAAGTTACAAGGGCTCTACTTTATTCGTTGGCATCGAGCATAAGGTTTCTTTTACCGCACTGTTAGTGCATAGGGTCTTTCAGGTTGTGCCTCGGCATTTTCGGTTACCGGGCTGATTGTTACCGACCTATTCTGACTAATACGAGAGGTGCATCTTTTCCTTAGTAGAAGGACAAAGATTATGGCTATGAGTATCAGGAGGACATAGGTCATTGTTTAGTGGTGGATAGTATGAATTTTGCTACTCTCAAGTTTTACGTTCTCGTTTTCCTTTTGTTGGTGGATTCGTCTGCTTAGTTCATTGAGCTCATTGTCACTATTGTATTTTATTAGCAGACTCTTTGGTACTCCTTGGGTAGTTTCGACACTAGTTTTGGAGATACGACTTAATGTCTCAGAAAGGTTTATGGTAGGCAAGTAATAACTGTTAAGAGATGACGTTTGCACGTTGTGAGCCTTTATAATGAGTTCTTTGCTCCTCAGGTAGCAATTAGCCTTGATCTCTATGATGCGAGGTTAAGGGTGCGACTCGCGAAACAGATAGGCCGGTATTGGCCTATTTCGCCCTGCGAAAGGATCGCTCCCAGCGCGTATGCACTAGCATCAGTGGTCACGATGAACGGCTTGTCAAACTCGGGGTACGCTAAAATAGGCGCACTGATTAATTTCTGCTTTAATACTCGGAAGGCTTCGTCGCAGAATGGGTCCCAGATGAAGGGCTGGTCTTTCTTTAATAATTTTGTGAGTGGCCTAGCTATCTTGGAGAACTCGGGTATGAATCGTCTGTAGTACCCTACAAAACCTAAGAATGCTTTTATGTCCTTCGGCTTTTTCGGTACTGGGTACGTTTTTACAGCTTCTATTTTCGTTGGATCGGGTTGCACACCTTCTGAACTGACGACGTGTCCTAAATATGTGATTTCTTTCCTTAAGAAATGGCACTTTTCGGGTTGGAGCTTTAAGTTGTTCTGTCTCAACCTCATTATCACTTCCTCCAATTTCTTATTATGGTCACGTAAGTCATACCCATAGACAACTATATCGTCCAAGTAGACGAAACATCGCAACCCTTGGAGACCGGTTAGTACCGTGTTCATCAGGCGCTGAAAAGTGGCTGGCGCTGTTTTAAGTCCGAAAGGCATACGATTAAAGTGGTAATGTCCGAACGGGGTACTAAAAGCGGTCTTCTCTTTGTCTACCTCATCCACTGCAATTTGATGGAAGCCGCTGGCCAAATCCAAAGTAGTAAAATATTTGGATTTGCCCAACTGGTCCAGAATATCAGTGATGTTCGGCAGGGGATACGCGTCTCCGATGGTGATCTCATTTAGTCTCCTGAAGTCCACCACCACTCTCCATTTTTTATTGCCGTTGGCATCCTGCTTTTTGGGGACCAACAGTAGTGGTGCATTCCAGGGACTACTACTTGGGCTTATTATGCCGTCATCTAGCATTTCTTTAATTTGCCTATTAATTTCATCCCTTTGGGACTCAGGGAGCCGATATGGCTTTGTGTATATGGGTGGCTTATCCACCAAAGTGGGTATGGTGTGCGTGAGGGCGTCAGTGAACGTGAGGCAATCACCTTCTAGGTGGAAAAGATCGTTATATTTTCTACAAATGTTCACAATATTACAGCGCTCTTCGTCGTTACAGTGGTCGAGGCTGAGGAGGTTTTCTAATTTTTCTAACCTTTTATGTACAGAGTCTCTGCCGAAATCGGCCTGGGCCACGTAATAATTGTCGAGGTCTGTCCAGTCGGGATCTACATTAGCAGGAAAGATTTCGACGTCGTTCTCATTAGTATTCATTACTGCTACCCTAGCATATCCACCCATAGGGCGTGTGATACAGTCCCCAAGATAAATTCCCGGACCAATGAGTTTTTTGGCACAGACTCGTGCAGTATTTCCTTCAGCTGGAATCTCGAAGTAGCTTCTGATCGAGCTGGGATTGTGAGCTTTGTAAGCTTTTCGCGAAGCTTGGGAATATGTTTGCTATTGTCACTATCAGCAGAGCTTTCTAAATTAAGTGGGTTTGTTTTTACTTCTTCCACCGGCGCTTGAACGTGTTCTCCTGTTGGTTGCTTCCCCGTCGCCGTGATTACAGCGGTGTCTCCGTAAGCTGTGTGGTCATGTGTCTTTATCGCAATTGGTTCTTTTGTCCTTTTCCCTTTGAAGGTTTTACTCTCTATGCAATCATTTCTGTTAGCGCGATCTGATTTATAAGTGATCTTGCCGGGGTCCCTGCCTCGGCTTTCTTTTATTACGTGTACATAATAAGGGGCATTAGTCGCCTCTTCTTCGAACGTTGATATCGCTTCTGTATCACCGTAAGCCGTGTTCCCTTGTTTATTTATTTTGATTAAGTTTTCTGGTAGCTCATCTTCCACGCAGTCGTTTGACTTTACGCTGGTGGGTAAATATCCATTGATTTTATTAACTGTGTTAATATTATTATGTAGTGTACCTTCACTGAGGTCTTCCCTTTGGGTCACTTTGCCTCTCGGGGGTATTTCTTTGATTTTGCCATTTCGGACGCTGTTTGCTTCAGCTGGCTCCGAGAATGGGTTCTTGTAGGTTGCCGCTAATGGGTCTTTTTTATTAATTAATGGAGCTTTTATGGGGAGCTTATCTCGTTCGGGATGTAAATTGTTGCGTGTTGTCAAAAGGGGTAATTGTCTGCGGGCAATGTCAACGGGTATGTGGATTACCATAACATCTCTCGAATACATGACGTCACAATCATATTCGTCTATAAAATCGTGTCCTAATAACCCATCGGTCGATAGAAGACCCTCATCATCCTTTAATATATGGAAGGGATGCGAGATATCTAGATCGTAGCTACCATTGCCTAATTCCAAACTTCCGTGAGATAGTCCTTCAGATTGTACGCTCTCTTTAAAAATAGAGGTGATCGTGCACCTCTGACGAACGTCAACCAAGCAATCTTCGGAAGTGGAGGCAAGCTTATGTAGGCTAACTTCGGAACCCGAGTCGATGAGAAAGGAAGATTTGCCCTTCTTTGCTAAAGAGAAGGGGAGAATAGTTGTGACACCACGTTTCGTGATAGTGACGGGGACTTCCACCGTGACTTTTAATTGCGGGGATGCACTTCGGCTTGCACTTCGAAATGGCGAGCTGGAACGCCGGACATTCCTTCTCGCGTATCCTCGTTTCCCGACTCGTACTCTTCCTGATTAAGGACACGCACCTGTTTGTAACTCGCTCGGGTGTCCAAATTACCGGGTGGAGATCGGTTGTCTTGATGTCTAGCGAGGCTCGGCTGTGCGGGGTGTCCAATCTGTCGAGAGTTGTTTTCCCATCGCCTGCTTTGCATGCCTGCGCCCCTTTGTCCAGGGTCTGGGAATCTCCTACTGGTGGATGGCATTTCCCGATTACGGTCAGCGCGTCTAGTCCGACACTCGCTGATATCATGATTTGGTCTCTCACAGTACGTGCAGAACAATCGCCGTACTTCTTTCTTTACGGCGGCATTGCTGAAACTTGGTATTGCCTTATTGCGATAGCAAGTTTCTCTAGTGTGTCCTTTCTTATGACACACCTCGCACTGTGGAGTTTGTTTCGTTCCCTCTAAATTTATGTCCCTTTGGAACCTATCTTCAATACGAGAGGCTCGTTCTATTATATAGTCCACTAAGGAGGACAAATCCTCAGCGTCTCGTGCTTGCGCGAGAGTTTGTAGCCTCTCACTCCTGAGCCCATTTTCGAAGGCGATAATTGCCTCCCTCTCGTTTTCTTTGACCAACGCTGCTCTGGCCTGCTGATCTGGGATGGCTAGTTGTGTAGCCTTGTTTAGTTCGCCAAATAGCCGCATTACTCGCTGCGAGTAATCGGTGGCGGTTTCTTTGGGTCCCTGCTTAACTTTTCGTAGGTCTTCTCTTACAGAAGACCTAGAAAGTTTGTAGCGCTTTAATAATTGGAGCTTGAACTCGTCCCAGGTGGTGATGCCTCCGTATTCGATCATGTCGAAGACGGGACCTCGCACCTTTGTCTTTAGGACGTTGAAGAAGAGCGTCCTGTCTCTTTCGTCGAAGGCCATATCAAAGACGGCTTCACGACACGAAATAAACCGGTTCAGATCATTTTTATTGCCTGAGAACTCGGGCACCATATCCCTAATATCGGATATAGAGACTTTAACGGGTGTAGCGTCGTCCCTAAGGGGACCGGCGTCATCTTGTTGAGCCATGGGTGCTTTTGGTTGTTTCCTTCGTGCTTTGCGACGCGGGGGAGGGTTGGCTAAGGAAAACGAGGGATACTTCCGACTCCTCGTACGAATCTTGAGCTTGTTCTCTTATCGAGAGATACTAACGAGGGACTAGCAAAATAATAATAGAGATTTACAAGGTAGGAATAGGGTCAGACACACCACTATTCGTTCAATGAAGTTATTTTAACAAGGAGTATGTACTTGAGAAGAATCAAAGTTCTCAAAAAAAATCAAAATATCATCACTGCTATCCAATGGAATTAATTACTGAAAATCAGGAATTTTTTTTTTGAATGCTCGAAATATCTTCACTGCTATTTAATGAAGTTAGTTACGGAAAATCAAAAAAAAAAAAAATTTAGATCACTTGAAATATCATCACTGCTATTTGTTCGGTGAAATCAGTTGGGTCAACAAGAATTATTTTAGAAAAACTCAAAATTTTAAAGGATTCAAAATATCATCACTGTTTTATTTAGGCGGAAATCTATATTCTATCGTTGCCTAAGAAACCTTACACTCGACGAGGACGTGTAAATATATTTAAACAAGAAACAATAATTATGCAAAGAGAAAATTTTCAAGGTTATTTGTGATAATTATAAAATTCGATTAATCCCCTTTTAGTAATAAAATTTTTTTTTTATTTAATTGTTCTCCTTTTTTTTGTGTTTTTTTTTTTGTTTAGTGTATTTGAATAATATTTTATTTGGGGAGAAAGAAAAGAAGAATGAAAATGTCTTACTTGACTAGGCTCTGTAGCCTTTCCTTCAATGTAATATATTCGATGAAGTCGACGGTGGCGCTGTCATCGGTTGTGGCTGCGATTTCCTCCTCTAATTTTTGGAGTCGCTCCTTGATGGTCTGCAGTTCTTGGTCTGGTTCCATCTCGTTGCTTTGCTGCTGCTGATGAGATGTTGGCTTGATGTTATGGTGTGCTGCTGCTGCTGATGAGATGTTGTCTCGATGTTGTTGTGTACTGCTGCTGCTGATGAGATGTTGTCTCGATGTTGTTGTGTACTGCTGCTGCTGATGAGATGTTGTCTCGATGTTGTTGTGTACTGCTGCTGCTGCTGCTACTGATGAGATATTGGGCAGTGAATTCGGGCCGCCTGCCTTAGAATTTAACCTCTATTATGTTTTTTTTTTTTTGAGGATACCCTTTTTCCGGTATCCTACCGGCTGCGCCAAAATTTTTGTAGCGTCACCCTCTAGAAGGTGGATGTACGCCACAAGGGACTGGGCGTACTAGCCAATGCTTTGGCGTAGGTCACCAATCCCGTCTCTTTACTTTTAGTTAATTTTATTTTGTTCCCCCAACGAGGAAAACACAGCTCTTTGCTTTGTTTAATTGACAAGTTTATTTATAATAGCGATAATATTTTCATGTCGTTAATGTTATTAACTTTTAATACATCACTTATTTTTGTCTATATGTACTTTTTATTACATCACCTATTTTTTTCTCTATATTTACTTTTTAATACATCACTTAATTTCTGTCTATATTTACTTCTAATACATCACTTATTTTTTGATTTATTTTTATTTATATTTTTAATTTAATACATCACTTATTTTTATTTTTTATTTATATTTTAATTTTATTCATCACTCATTTTTTTGTGTCGCTTGGCCTTTTTTCCAAGTCCTCAACTTTTTAACTGACTTTTCTTACCACGACTGTTCTAGTCTGTCGCAAAACCAAAAAAACTCTGTCCTTATCGCGTCTCGGTTCTCCCTTCTTGTAGGCTTCCAGACCGACATCGATTTTAGTTGCGTCTCAAAAGAGCTTTTTCAAGCTCGGATGTATACAGTGGAAAGGCTGAGTAAAAGCCGAGGGAAGCTTTTGGAAAACATGGGGAAGCTTCGATCATTCAAGTGATCGGGCGTCGTGGCTGTCCCCTGGGGGAAGAGTGTGTGCCAAGCAAATTGGCCTTTCAAGGCTGTCGACATGTGGAAATCATTGACTTGTGTCATCATTACCGATGGCAAATATTTTGAGAATTGGTGGATCTGGCGGAAACTCGTATCGAGTTTCCGAATTGGTTTCCGGCCAGAGCGTGCCTTTTGGTGGATTTTAGAAATTATTGAATATAATTGAAAAGGTCATCAGTGGCATGCATGTGGGAATCTTTTGGAGAATTTTGGAGAATATTGGCTCTGGCGGAAACTCATATTGAGTTTCCGAATTTGTTTCCTGTCAGAGCGTGCCTTTAGGTAAAATTAGGCTTGTGCAGTGCAATGAGAATGCACTTGAAAAGGCCTGAAAAGGTCATGATTTGTCGACGATGACATGCTTGCATGCGTGGAAACATTATTAACATATTACCATATTAAGTAATAGTTTAATATGGGTTTTAGGTACGAAAAGGGTAAGTAAAAGGTAACGAGCGGAGCGCCGCTCGTTACAATACAAACACAATTAAAGATATGACACTTTTTGAACTTGATGTAATGATATTTGTTGGCGCATAAATCAAGATATGACAGTTTAGAAGCACAATAGCATACACTCCTTAAACGCGTCCGAATTATAACTGAGAAGTGACACGGTTCTTCCACTTGTTTTGTTTTAAACTGCTAAAATCAAAACAAGCGTATATAATAATAATAATAATAGAGTTTATCCTTCTAGCTCAGAAGGTACACTTCTCAGCTGGGCTGAGAAACGGGCCACGCCTATGTGCAGGGACCGAACCAGCCGAAAGAACCAAAAAAGGTATAAGAAGAGAAATCACCACATAACGAGCATGCGATCGAAAATGCAGGCTCCTTCTCGACCCTCCCCGGCACTCCGGTACCAAGCCGGTCCGGTCCCTGCACACGAACGCGGTCACATTTACCACTGCACAGTGGCTCAGCTAAGCCATGCAAACACAAAAAAATGTTAAAAACATATAACTTAAAACAGTAAGAAATGCAATACCAAAGAAGCGTGCAAGAAAAGTGAGTCACGTGAGATTAAAAAGACTCCTTTTAAGGACGTCCTTACTAATGCTCACGCTAAAAACATTGATATTTTTATTCACATTAATGAACATGCGATTAACAGGCTCGAATCTGCCGTAATTCGTGTTAGAGGAGTTGGTGTGTAAGAGAGGTGGCCCTCTCAAATTGTAACCACTCTCTCTAAACGACGCACGGCGACTTAGAAACCCTGAGTCGACCTTTCCATTAAGGAGCTGATGAACAAATACAACATCGGCCACTTCACGACGCCTGGAAAGAGAGCTTAGGTTGAGTAACTTGAGTCGGGATTCATATGGTGGAAGAACTAATGGGTTATCCCAAGGAAGATGATTCAGTGCGAATCGAATGAACCTTCTTTGAACCGACTCAATTTTTCCAGCGTGCGAAGAGTAGTGAGGAGACCAAACCTGGGACCCATACTCGAGTAATGGTCTGACAAGAGAGATATAAAGGTGTTTAGTAATCAAGGGGTTATTGAATTCTTTAGACCACCTTTTTATAAAACCCAGGACTAAACTACCTTTAGAAGCAATATAGTTAATGTGAGCGCAAAAATCAAGCTTACTATCAAATCTTATCCCGAGATCTTTAACAAAATGAACACGAGGGACACTCACGTTAGAAAAGGTGTAGTTAAAAATTAAGGGACTACGACTTCTCTCAAAAGTCATGGTTTCGCATTTACTAATATTAAGGACCAGGTTGTTGTTCGCACACCAAGAGTAAAAGGTGTCAAGGTCAGCTTGCAAAAGTTTGCAATCCTCGATACTCTTTATGTGACGGTACAATTTGATGTTATCAGCGTAAATCAAGATTCTACAGTGTCTTAGCAAGGGAACAATATCATCAATTGATATAATAAAGAGCAAGGGACCAAGATGACTTCCTTGAGGAACACCGGATGACGCTTCAATGGTTACTGATTTGGATCCACGAAAAAGAACTTGGTAGGTCCGGTCAGCTAAGTAAGACTGGAACCATACTAGAAGGGCTCGCGGAAAGCCTAACATCCTTAATTTGAGAAGTATAATGGAGTGAGAGAGCTTGTCAAGAGTAGAGACATATGACGGTTTCTATCGGAAAATACTGCGAATACATTTGTGACATTTTTCTGGCCTAGAATTGTAAATTTTTAATTTATGTTTGTGCCTAAAACGAAAAAATTACAAATTTCGAGTTGTGTCACTATTCTTGCCGAGAGGCGATATATATATTATTATGGTTTGGAATTTTGGTACAGTCAAATATTCTTTAAAAAGTTTTTTTTATAAAATTCATTCAATTTAATTTCCAAGAAAAATTTTCTTTTAGAAAAAATTTGGTTCTAATAAAATTCATTTGCGATTTTAAAAAAAAAATTTTGGTAAAATTAATAAAAAAATTTTCTTTACCCCGGGTCTCCACGGGCATTTTTTTACGGCAATGGTAACTAACAATATTCCTTGTCAACGTTTCAAGCCGGAATTTCATTGCTCGGCAATTTCATTTTTAAAAGATGCGCTTACGCGAGAAAAGTATCAAAAGTAAAAAAAACAAATACTAATTTTAATTGTTTTGAGAATGGAAGAATATATAAAATATATCATCCATTTTATTTATCGGTTTTAACCCAGATTACAGGTTCTGTTTGTTTATTTTCATTTTCCGCCATCTTGATTTCAGGAATTCCCTGAACTTATTTCCTATGCAATTGTTGCTTTGGTAATATTTTAGAGGAATATTGCCGAACGTACTGCTGCGTCTCCACGGTCAATTTTTTCCGGCAATGACAATAATTTCCAATTGCCAATGCCAAAAATTGCCCGTGGAGACCCCGGGTTAAAAGTCTTAATCTTGGTTCACTGAAGTAAAAAAAAAATATCATAAGTACTACAAGTTTTTTGTTATAACTTTTTTTGTATATATAATTTAATGTTTCTTACTTGGTAAGGCTTTGTAGTCTTTCCTTCAAGGTGATATATTCGATGAAGTCAACGGTTTCGCTGTCATCGGTGGTTGCTGAGATTACCTCTTCTAATTTTTGGAGTCGCTCCTTGATGGTATTCAGTTCCTGGTCTGGTTCCATCTTGTTGCTTTGCTGGTTGAAACTTTTGTTGATTTCTTTTGCTGAGCTGGTGGTCCTTTGCCTTTGTTCTCTTACTTGGGATTGTTGCACCTCCACAACTCCGGCTCCTGGCCTAGAGGGGTTACAGTTGTAGGTGTTCCAGGTCGTAAATGTCGGCTTTTTTTGATTCCGGCTGCGTAGGGAATACCGGCTGCGCCAAATTTTTTGTAGCACCGCTCTCTGATAAGCTGATGTGTGCCACAAGGGACTGGGCGTACTAGCCAATACTTGGCGTAGGTCACCAATCCCGCTCTGTTTAATTAATTTTCGTTTGTAAGTTCATTGAAACACAAGCAGTCAAACACTAGGCGTTATCTTTATTTGTTTTGATTTCAAATATATTCCTTTATATTTCTTTTTATTTATTTCTTTATTTATTAATTTATTATTATTAGGATTGCAAATTTTGTCTCCTTTACAATTTTTCATTTACTTTATATCACTAGTTTATCTACGTCAATTTTTAGTTTTACTTCCACGTGCTGCACGCGCAAACGTAGCACTTTCCAAGGTCGCACCACCCAGCAGGCATTCTAGTTCATATTGAGCTAAATATGATCTACTTGCAATCGGCAATTTTTTCGTTTAAAGTCTCAAATAGTAATTTATGAGATACACATGAGGAAGTAGTGAGTTAATTGGCGCAAGTTCCTGAACTAAGTATGAGTTCAATATGAAGTAAATCAAGAGCTAAAAATTTTCTCATAATTTTCTCATATTGAGCTCACTGAGAGTGACGCAAAAAAGTACTGAGAAATGTTAAAAAAACAAAATTATTATTTCCGCATTAGTTTTTTTTGACTCTTTTTGCTTTTATTTATATTCATATTATTTTATTATTACATATTTTCATAATTAGATATATTCATTATTATCCGAGAATATTTTTTTTTCGATTGCCTTATACGAGATTCGAACCTGGGACCACTGGAACATGAAGCCAACACTCTACTAACTGCGCTACTGAGGCTGCTACGCATGTGCCGCAGCAAGAGTGTATATAAATGACAAACCGGCGTTAGCTAAATATGAGCTCATTGTTAGATTTTTTTGCATGTGCTACTCGTACTGCTGTGTAATATACATATATAGTAAGTCGAGTGTATAATGAAATATCATGCAAAAACAACATCCAGTTTGTGTAACGTATTATATTTTATATAGAATGTGATAAACGACAGTTTTAGGTTTGAGACGTTTCGTATAATTGAAAAATACATTTGCCTCGACATTTCAAGATTCAGTTAAACGAAAACCTTTAATCGTTCCATTTTCCATAATATCTGTCATTTCCTTTACAAATTTGTCCAGATAAATACCTAAAGATGGAGGTTTTCTATTACCGCTGTATATTCCAATCAAAGGTTCCTTTATAATTCCTTGGACATTCGCAAGTATTGGCCAAAACTGCGCAGTTGTGTTATTAAAAATTGGCAAGCCATCGACATTAATGTTTAAAAAATGCTATTATCTTTTTGTAAATGCCAAAATGCCTTCTTAAGACAAATATATGTGCCAATATTTGGATCTTTCATCGATGTTCCTCACTTCTACTGACCATCAGAACAGTTCTTCCATCACATTTTATTTTATTTTCTCTTTAATATTACATTTTAATATTATATTGATTGCAAATATTCAATTCTAACAAATTCCGTCTTTATATGTTCGAAAAAATACGATACATAAATTCAAAAGAAGTGAAACAGTTTGTTATTTATATACACCCTTGAAGCGAAATATCCAGCAGTGTCAGAGGTATAGTTGAAAGAGTGTCGGCTTCATGTTCCAAAGAGATAATAGTCTTAAAACTTACAAAAATGTGGCGCCTGTATATATGTTACCAATCGAATTTCTCATAATTAGCTCATAACCACCTTCCACTCAATGAACAATAAGTGGAACATTCAATCTCGGTTTCTTTTTCACTTCCTCTCATTATGATCTCATTATTTTCTCACAAATGATTTAATTTTCTTTTGCATTTTGAGTGTCATATTTTCATCATATTCAGCTCATTCTGAGTTATACGATAAATTTCTGATTTTGTGAGCTCATTTTGCCTGCTGGGCAAAGAACTCTCACGCAGAGAGGGGAAGCGTCGATCGCATAAACGATCGAGAATTTTGGGGAATGGCAAATGTGCACGAAGCATTCATGGCACGTTGGAGGAATTGGCCGGGTCACCTTTATTAATCGCGGCCAAAGGTTGTACCTTGAAATGCCCGTGCGTTGCGCATGTTATTGATTTTGGCGGAAACTCATATCGGGTTTCCAGACCGTCTTTCCTGTTCGGTTGTTATTCCGAAGATTTTGGTATTATTAATTAATTGATAATAGGAGTTGGCGGAAACTCATATTGAGTTTCCAGACAGTCTTTCCTGTGGGAATATTTGGGAGCTTTGAAACGTGCACAGTTAACATGACACATTGCATGACCCTTAATTGCAGCTCAAGGGAAAAGGATGAGGAAAAGTAATGAGGACAGGGCAATGGGCCTGCTCATTACAGGCGTATTTTAAGCTCAAAAATTGAATGGTAAAAAGAGCCGAAAATACGCCGAAAAATATCCGAGGTAGTGAACATAAGGCCGATAAAACGCCGAAATGGCACCGAATATACGCCGATATGTGAATGACCATAAACCGAAAAAAGGCCGAAAAGACGCCGAAAAACAGCGTAACTGTACATTTAAAGCCGAAAAGACACCGAATAAACACCGAAATATTATTAGAGGCCGAAAAGACGCCGATATATTTTTGCTTAGATCATTCGACACCGAAAACAGGCCGAAAATACACCGATATTTTTGGCAATAGCAGAATAAAACTTCAGCATACATTACCAGAAATTTTTTTTTTATTTTCGTAGAAAATTCGGCTTGTTTTCGGTGTCAATACATATTTTGAATTATTTTTTAAAATAACTTAGCAATTTCCTTAACGTCTGGACTTAAGAATATTTCGATAAATGAAGACTTTTAGCAAAACAATTTTCTAAGTTCAAAAGTACACTAATATTTCAATTGAATATTTCAATAGGAAGGAATATTCTGCGTACACTGGCAACTCATTCATGAAAATGCGTCAAAGGTTTGCAAAAAGACAGGGTGATATGTAAAACTCTAAAAAAAACCTTCAAAACACCCTAGAGGCTAACCCGTTATGGTTCCCCGCCCTGCCATAACGGCCTCTAGCGGCGAAACTATACGGAATTAAAAAAAACAGTGAAGACAAAATTTGTAGTTAGTTTTACGCCCTACAACTTTGCTTTATAGATATTTTCACCAAAATGCATAGTTTCTCCTCAAAATAGAAAAAAGGCGAAAATCATCATGTATTTGTATATTTCTCAAAAACAACCCTTTTTTGGAACTGCGGGTTGTGAAAATCATGTTTAGACGACCCAGATCCTGCATTTGGCACCGGTCTCATAGCTGTGGGAAAAAATTTTGCTTAATTTTTCCTAATTTGAGCGGACTATTCGTACAGTAAAATTTAACACGTAATTCGGAAACTAGAGGCTCTACAAAATGAATTCTTGCATTATAAATTTACTACAAATTAGCTACAAAATAGCTCACCTTTCTGATTTTTTTTAGCCCGAGGCGGGCAGATACGCACGTGTGATCTGCTAGCGTCATATCATTGGATATTTCGAGATCGGTAGGCTCTACAAAATGAATTTCTTGACGTAAACTCTTTTTACTTCTTGCACACGATACCTCGTACACTACTAAAGCCATAAATCGGCAGAAACGAAAGTTAGATATAATCGCTTACACTTGAGTCGACGGATCTGGCGGATTCCTCGAGATCGGTATGCTCTACAAAATGAATTCTTTCACTATAAATTTACTACAAATCAGCTACAGAATAGCTCACCATAGTTAATTTTTTCTGACCCGAAAATGCACGTGTGATCTGCTAGCACGAACGTCTTCCATTTCCTAGGTGGTCAGCTAACCAACTTAGCACAATAGTTGAATCCGTGTACGGATGGCAATCCGCTAGTGTCACTCCAAGTATGTATTTCCCCATAATTTTCGCCAATAGGTGAGCTCCACATAACTCTAACCGCGGTATGCTAATCTGTTGTAATCCAGGTAAGGATGTTCTATGCGTTTTCCATTCTTCCATGATAGCCGGAGGCAATGGATCGTCCCGGTCTACATTTATCAGCCACAACGACTGAAATAATATCTAAGCCGATATATTGCTGTCAAAAATAGTTCAGACAAAGGAGAAATTAGACTAAATTTGTTTTATATAAGTAGGCAATTTATTTACAATTACAATATTGTAGTTCTAGATCGCGATTCCTTTTCTTCGTAAAGCCGGAAGTCAATTGGGGCTGGTGAATCAGCGAACTTGCGCTTTTATAGATTTTGATTATAGTCACTGAACTCGATTTATGCTGAATGATGCTTGGCGACATCTATATTTTCAACATCCTCGGGCGGCGGGTTTCCAACGGGTACAAAAGCTGAATAGGTCGTCCTAATTTGGATCCATTACTAATTTTGAGTTCACAAGACCGAACTCTTCCGTCCCGACCAGGAAACACATTCTCGACGATTGCAAGCTTCCAAAATAGACGGGGTGTAAGATCGTCGTGGATAAGAACTACGTCGCCGATTTTGATTTCATATGCACGCTTCCTTTCAATATGATGCGCCGATCTTAATTGAGTAATGTACTCCATTCTCCATCTTTTCCAAAAAACCTTCGTACATCTTAAACGAAAATTCCACTTTTCTTGTAGATCTTTTCCAATTCTTAAAGTTCCAACATCAGTTGAGTTCGGATAATGTCCCTTTAAAAAATCCTTTACGGAGCGTATAAGACGCCCCAAAAGCCTCCCCACCATGGAGCTCTTTCAACAATGAATTTCCATACTATGTTACGATTGGATACATAACGCTGCAATTTCTCTGATCTTAGAACATCTCCCAAAACTGCAACATCTTTCGAAGCTCGCTTGAAAGACTTAGCGTTATCTGATATGTGCCGTGTTTTTTTAATCTGTTCTATTCTGTTCTGTCCTGGAAAATTAAAAAACGGCAAGGGAAATTTTCATTTTTATTTACATAAATTGCGGCTTTGGGCATTTTAATTTCTTCTAATATTGCATAAAGATCGGTTTTATTTATCTCTCCGTTAATTTTTCTTGTTTTTAATTCAGTAAACAAAATATTTTACTTTATTTGTCAACTGTCAAGTTAAAAAACGTATGTGAGAAAAGGGAAATTTAAAATATCCCTTTGTGCTGGATAGTGTTCTTGATAATTATCGGGGACAAGACTTTTTTATGGAAGCTGTTCTGTTTTGTCCTGGAACAGATTAAAAAAACACCCCTATGATAACCTCGGGTGCACCTCTTCTGGCAATAAATCTTCTGAAACCCATCAAACAAGATTCTGTCGTCAAATTTGGTGTTAACTCTAAGTGGACAGCGCGAATCGTCGAACAGGTGAAAAGCATGCAATAAAATTTGCTAGTTGAGCCTTCTGCAGTCTTGGCGTAAAGTGGACCCGCAAAATCAATACCAGTTGTCTGAAAAGGTCTACATGCATCAAGTCGGCTAAGAGGGAATGGCGCGATAGGCTGACTGGCTGGTTTTCCTCTCATTCGTCGGCATGTTACACAGGAACTAACCACTGACTTGGGATCCAAAATTTGCGTCTTAATTCAGCAAGAAGAAGGTTCACTCCTGCATGGGCTCTTTGTTTACGAACATCTATAATTAAAAGATTTGCTAAATAACTATGTTTAGGTATGATAATAGGGACGGGATTATGCAAGCCTTCATATAAATTCTCCTGTGATAATGCCTCTGATAGTCTCGAACCTAATCTCAAGACTCTAGACGATCAAGTTTAGGATTTAAATTAAGTATTGACGACGACCTATCAACAAGTCCTTTGTTCCTCAGTGCTGCTATTTCATCTGCATATTCTTGCTGCTGAACAAATCGAATCCAATATTCCTCTGCATTCTCTAATTCATGAGCCAGTAGAAATTTATTTAAAGGTATCCGACTTTTCTTCACTCGAGCTTTGAATCGGAAGATGTACGCTGTAATTCTTAATAGCTTCCGATAATCACTATACGCTTTCATTTCGAGTACTGGAATCATCTTCACGCTTTCCACCTTGTTGAATGCAGCCAGGCATGCCATCGTTAATGGTGAGTATTGACCAATTTCTTCTGTGGAAAATTTTCCATAGTTATCAATAGATTGCATTTTCAACCACTCAGGGCTTGAAATTCCGCGTGTTAATATGTCTGCTGGATTGGATTTGCCAGGTCAGTGTCTCCAATTCTGAGGTTTCGAATTTTCATTTATCTCTCGAACTCTATTGGAGACATATGGTTTCCATTTTCTATAATCTCCTTTTATCCAAGCGAGTGTTATCTGCGAATCAGACCAGAAATGTACGGACTCAAATTTCAAGCGAAGATTATTTTTCAAATATTTGTACAATCGAACGGCTATAACTGCAGCTGTTAATTCCAATTTCGGTAATGTCAACTCAGATGATCTATTTTCCTTAAGCGGTGCAATTCTATTTTTTGAGCACACGTATTTTACGACCACTTCACCAGATCTATTCACGCTTTTGAGATATACGACCACTCCATACGCCTTAGTACTTGCGTCAGCAAATAAATGCAATTCTTGCGATGCAATGTTGGAGTACTCACACATAAGATCTTGGTAAATTTATGTCCTTTAATTGAGGAAACTCTGAAATACATATAGCAAATATTTTAGTAAGGTCGCTAGGCAATATATCATCCCATTTCAATTTTCTCTTCCAAGTTTCCTGAAAGAGAAGCTTTAATTTTACAGCAAAAGGAGCAATTGTTCCCAGTGGGTCATAAATTTTTGAAATTATACTTAGCAATTCTCGCTTTGTACCATATCTTACTTCTGACTGTGAAGACAATTGGTCTATGTCAACCGAAAGCTCATCACTTACAGTATACCACTTCAATCCTAATACTTTTTGCATCTCAGGTGGAGGTTCTAACTTGTCGAAAAGCGCGTTAATTTTTGGGTAGTTTGAGTTCCATTTTCGAAGCTCCATAGATGCTTGCTTCATAATTGCTATTGATTCGAAATAGATTCGCTCAGCCTCATGTTCATCGTTAATGCTGCAAATAAAATCATCCATATAAAAGGAATTGCTGAGAATCTCACATGTGAATTTCGTGCTTTTCTTCCAAATGTGTCCGAATCGTTGCGCTAAGTAGGAATGGGCTGCAAGCAACTCCGAATGTGACGCGGTTCATCCTGAATTCTGCAACTGCAGGTAGATGCCTGATATCTTTTATTTTCTCTTTAAACCAGAAAAATCTATGAAGGTCTTTATCTTCATCTGCTAACTCAATTTGTAAAAATGCTTTCTTAATATCCGATATCAAGCCTATTTGTCCACATCTGAAATTTAGCAAAATCTGGAATACATCGGGTAACAAGTTTGGTCCTGGTGAAAGAAGATTGTTGAGGGATGCATTATTTCCTCGTCGTGCTGATGCGTCAAACACTATCCGAATCTTTGACGTAGTCTTATCATCTCGATAGACCGCTCTATGAGGAAGATAGTATGAATGTATTCCACATTTAGGCGGTTTGTCTACTCGTTCCACAAATCCAGTTGATAAGAATTCGTTCATTGTCTGCTCGTACTCAAATAGTCGGTATGATTCCCTGGAAAGTTTTCTAATTAAGTTTTGAAACCTCAAATAGGCTCCTTCTCTGTAGCTATCTAATTTGGAGTCTATATCTCTCCACAACAGCTCCGCTTCGTATCGCATTCCATTTTTGCGAATATATTTTCTAAAATCAGTAATTTGGTTTGTGTCACTTTCATTTTTGATACCAATTACATCCAAACCCCAGAAATATTTTTCATTAAAACTTTCATCGAAATGGGAATGCAGCACTACAATTGACAAAGTGGTTATTTCTCTAGGATCTAGAGACGGCCCTTGCAATGTCCAGCCAAATATTGTTTTTATGGTAGTGAGGTTTGATGTAATTCGTTCAATTTCTCCTAAAACAACATTCCAATAATTATCAGAACCAATCAAAATACAGATACCCTTTTCAATTTCGTCAGTTACTGCGCTACGTCGGCTAGCTGAAAACTCGGATAATATCGCTCACTTGGCCTTATAAGAATATCTTCACAAATTTCGTCTACTTCTAGAGCCACCAAGGAAATACAAGTCCCACTATATTGACTTTTCATCATAAAGCGCACGAGATTGCACTCTTTAACTTTCATCTGTTTATTATTACCAAATGTTAATATTTTAACAATTTGAGAACCAACAACTGGTAAATTAAGTTTTCTTACAACACTTTGTTTAATATAAGTTCGCTGGCTACCACCGTCAATAATAAATCGCACAAACAATCGGTCAGAACATTCATTAGTCATAATAAACCCGCGTGCTGTTTGTAAATATACATCCTTCAAGTTGCACAAGCTCGTAGAACACAAACTCAGCGATTGCTGCTCGACTTTGGCTGAGTTAGAACTAGCTCCCGCTGCCACCAATTTTTCTTTGCCCTCGCACATAGAGGTTGCATGCCTGCTGCCACACTTTGAACATTTCAGAAATTTCATTTTACACTGCCTGGAATAATGTCCCTTGCCGTTGCATCGATAACAACGACCTTGCCGCTTTAACAAATCTTTGCGTTGTTGAATTGTATGTGAGCTGATGCACTGTTTGGAGGGATGACCACTTCCATTACAAAAGAAACACTTCTCAGTTGCGTTTGTAGTGTATAGACAGGCCGCTGTTTTAAATGTTCTTGTATCCGCTATATTCCGATTTTTTATGCTAGCTTTTTCTAGCGATTCCACCTCCAGTTTTAGAAATTTCAACAACCGCTTTACTTGATTATCGCCCTTGAAAATGGCGGTATTACCCTCGGAAAGTGCTGAAGGTTCTTGCTCAGTGGAATTCATGGCGCTAGAATTTTCTTCGTCAGATCTGAAGAAATCGACCTTAAGCTCACTTGGTAGACACTTAAGCAAAACAGATTTCAACATTATAAAATAGTGAGTAGAAGGCACACCTAAGTGTGGTGAGAGAACGTGTAATGGATGTTACCAAATTATATAATTTACGAAGGCCTAAAACATCGTTTCTTGAAGTCACTGGCTGCAAACACATTAGTTGCTGCATAGCTTTGTCTACAATTCTATCGTGCTGGCCAAATTCTTCCTCCAATAAGGCAATAGCGCTGTCATAGCACGATTCAGATGGGGTAAAACCTCGTATTGTTTCAGCTGCTTTTCCGGCCAATGCTGACTGCAAGTAATTGAATTTACTTGCAGCAGATAGCGACTGATTGTCGTGGACCGCTGATTTAAACTGCTCCCAGAAGGAGATCGCCAGAAAAGGTTTTAAGTTGTAACTTGGGCAATTTTATGGTACAGGTTCAGGTTCGCTGGTTGCGGTGACTGAGTGACCGTGCATCGTTCTGATTTTATTCAGCCGGTGTTTCAGGCGGATGATTGTACTGCTCGCTTTGTCCTCATATTGGATAATTAGCTCCCATTCCTTTTGAGGGTCACCCATCTTGAATCCGGCTGCATTCATAATCTCAGTATTAGCTCGGGATTGATTTTCGCTGGCGATTTTTAAACGCTGTATGAAAATGACGAGCTCCTCTTCCACTAAAATAAATTTATCAGAATTTTCTGCTCTAGGCTGAGCATCCGCTGTCGCTAAATAATCGACCGCCGCATTTACTATGACCATCCCAACGGATCGAAAATTCGAGCAATTTCCTATAGTAGAGATCTTTTCGTATGTTGGTTTCTTGGTTCCAAACTTATTTTGAAGCTGAACACATCTGCCCCCGGTATCCAGCGTAGTCCTAGAATTTTTGTAGCCGAGTTTTGCGCTTCCTTGAACGTCACCGAATATTCTGTCAACTGGGACGGGAGCGACCGCACCACCTCTTCTACGCTGGAAGCCATTTTCTCAACTCAAAACCCCCCGCCGCTAGGGGACTAGAAAGTTCTTCAGTCACCTTCAATGCTTCCTCTACATTATCCGCGCCACCTCTAAAGTAGTCCATATAGAAATTCCGTCTTATCATTCCTGCTACTTCTGGGAATCTCTTCCCCTCGTCATCCGCTAGCTGCGGTAACATACGTGTGGCTTGAAACGGCGCACTAGTCGTACCATATGTTACGCTTCGAAGCCGGAATATACTCATGGGTTGTTCAGGATCCCTCCTCCACAATATTTGTTGGTAGCGGCAGTCCTCCTCATTGATTAGGATCTGTCTATACATTTGTCTGATATCGGCCGTAAAGGTCCGGTTACACGCAACGATCTGCTTGTGCCAATTGGCTTGCGCAAGTCAATTTACGCAAATGAATCGTTGCGTGTAAACGCAAATTTTTGGCTTGCGCAAGCAAAAAAGTTTGCCTTGTGCAAAATATGTGTTCTTAGAAAATCGGCTTGAGGATGGCGTTTTGGCATGTGCGTGACTGGCTCATTTTCACTCATTTTATGTGTACCAATTGACTTGCGCCAGTCAATTTGTACAAATAAATCGTTGCGTATAAATGTCCGGTCATTTATTTGGTGCAAATAAACTGAGTGAAAATAAACCAGTCACCAGTGAACCATTTGGTTCTACTAAAAAACGGTTGGTACCTTTTTGCTAATTTGACACGATTATTATATTATATTGATTATGATAAGATCGGAGGAGCGTCATAAAATTTCACCATTCACCCAAGGGCATGCTGAGGGTTGTAGCTGAGGCTTGAACATTGTTTAAACGCTCATGCCAAAACACCAACCTCAAGCCGATTTTCTAAGAACACATATTTTGCACAAGGCCAACTTTTACTTTTACACGCAAAGATTCACTTGCGCAAATTGACTTGCGCAAGCCGATTGGCTCAAGCAGATCGTTGCGTGTAACCGGACCTTAAACCGATTCATGTTCACTCAGTTTATTTGCGCCAAATGACTTGCGCCAGTCAATTTGCACAAGCAGATCGTTGCGTGTAACCGGACCTTAAGTCCAATCTTGTGTAGTCGGAACCCAATTAGAAGAGTCATCAACTCTGGTTGTATAACCGGGCCCTTCATTAGAACATCGCTTAACGGAACAAGACTTGAAGTTCGCATTGAAGCGTCAAACACAACTCGAGTCTTAGTTGCTGTGCTCTCTAGCTTGTATACCGCATGAGGAGCTAAAAAATTGCCTTTTATGTTATCCCGATCCTACATCGCTCCTAATTCCACCATACGTCTTTGTTGCTGATAGTCATCCATGAACTCGACATACGCCTTCTTCAACTCCGCATTTCTCTGAAACTTTCGTTCCATCGACATCAGCCTGGATTTTGCCGCCGTCACTGAATCGCCCAACTTCTCTGGATTATCCTTGAACGGATAGCTCACATTATAGCGTCCTTCTTCGGTGCGTCGGTGTGCTTGTACAAAATGAGTTACAATTTCATAATCTGCTGCCGATTCCGTTGTACTGAACTCCGCTTCTTCCAACTGCCAAAATCGTTGTAGCAAATCCTCAATGGCAACGTGACAACTTACTAGGATCTGCTGTGGTTGATCCCAATGTCGACCTTCGATTACCGATCCGAATATCGTATTGCGAGCCAGCAGGTGGCTGCTTGAACTCACCTTCCTTTGTCCGTCTTTCAAGCACTCAAAGAACACATCGGCTCATATAAGGATATCTATCGGACCAGATTCATAGTAATGTGGATCAGCTAATTCGTTACTCCGCCATAGTGGTTCAGGTTGGTATTATGGGGTGGCATCGGACACGTGATGTTACGGAAAATGAGCGCATGAGTTTGCACTCTTTTTGCCGTCAGCCGAGATTTAAGAATTAGTCGAACAGTTCCTCTGGCTCGTTTCTCTCTAGTCGTGTCGATACCCGAAATCGCTATCTACTCTTGATTTGCTTCTAGACAGGCCTAGGCGCTGCATGAATGTCTCCGTAATCAATGTCGCTTGCGATCCCGAGTCTAACAGTGCATTTTAATAAGTTATACCTTCGAGAAAACAGCGTTCCGAAAGATAAACAATCGTTTAAATAAAACAAATTACTCGTTTTAACTATTTTTATTAATTCAAATAAGCGCGTTGTTCTATCGTTATTCGTTATACTATATTCGTTAGCGGTCTAAATCAGACTAACTTTCTCTTTGTTAATATTAATTGTCGAGAGTTACGTTGCGTTATAACTGTATGAGGTTTGGGGTTCCCAGATATTTTCTACATCCTTCCCCCGCAAAATGCTCTATACGCGAGTGCTAGCGTAATTATTAAGAGCGCGAGTTCTGCTGGGTTAATGGTCGTGAGTTAATCGTTGATTCAATTTCAATTATAGCAGCTGTTCAGTCGTTAAATTATATCGGCCTATTGTAGCCTTGAGTGCAGTTTTGATGCTTCGTACCATTCTTTCCCACCATCCGCCCCACCGGGGGCTGTTTCTACTATAAACTTCCAGCGGACTCCTTGCTGAGCTGTATAAAACATAAAAGATTCTGTTTTTAGCTGCTTAATTAATTCTTTAATTTCATAAGCCGCACGTTTGAAAGTTCGTGCGTTATCACAGTAAATAACGTTGGGAACTCCTCTTCCGCTTATAAATATTCTCATAGCTGATAAGCAGCCCTAAGTTGTTAAGCGCGTGCCCAGTTCTAAATGAACTGCTCGAATTGCGGCGACTAATGATGTTTTTTATCAGTTGCCGTCCTTTAACAATCCAAAAATTTTCTCTTACTTTCGCCAATACTGCGTTGGTTTCAGAATGATGCATTTGATTGTGCACTTGACGAATTACAAGCGTACTGAAATGTGATCGTTTAGGCAATATTATAGGAAATGCAATCTCGCCCTCGCCTGTTGATCCTAATCTGCTTCCGACTCTAAATATTTTATCAGCATCTAGATACGGATGGAGAGTAAGAATTCTTGATCGACGCGGCAAGTTATTATTATTCTTCAAAGTTTTAACTTCTTCGTAAAATTCTCGTTGTTGTTCAAATTTTATCCAATATTGCTCAGCTCTTGCTAATTCTTCGGTCGTTAAAAAAGAAGAAAAACCACATGGAACCTTTATTATGCGTGCAAAACGTAGTACATAAGGAGTGACTCTAAGAAGGTTTGTCAGGTTACTATATTTTTCAAGTGACATTAACGGCTCTTCTAACTGATTTCCCTTGTGATCTTCCAATTCAATTGCAGCCAGGCTCACCACTACTACAGAACTTTCGCAGCCGTTTTTAGGCCAATGATTTCTTCCAAATTTTAACCAACTAGGACCTGATTTCCATAATACCGATGATATTAACTCCTTTGCCGTTACGCCTCTTGTAAGCAAATCCGCAGGATTGTCGATGCCAGGAACATGATGCTAGTCGGTTCGTTTATGTATTTCTTCGACTCCGTGCGCAATATATTGCTTCCACTTGTTACTTTTCCCGAATATCCAGTACAGTGTCATTTTAGAATCCGTCCACATGTATGTTTTATCGAACTGAATATTAAGGTTCTCTACGATATGGGATCTTAAACGGCTTGCTATGAGAGCGGCTGACAATTCTAGTTTACGTAGTGAAGTAGCTTCCGTAGACGTTTTTAATGGCGCAATTCGTCCTTTCGCACAAAGTAAATTTACTATAGCTGTCCCATCTTTACTGACTCTTCTGACATAAGCGGCAGCGCCGTGAGCTTTAGGTCTCGCATCTGCAAATACATGTAATTCTATTGTATCGTTTACCTTTATAATGCAGTCATAGAAAATGTAGCGTGGAATCAGAAAATCAGCCATTAGTTGTAGATCCTTTGTCCAAGATATCCAATTTTGAAGCAACTCATTTGGCAAACTTGTATCCCATGTCGATATCGCCTTTAACACGTTCCTTTTCGATGCGTTCGTTATAGTGGAAGTAAATTCCATAGCACTTGAAAGATCTGTGCTGATCTCATCCGTTAATGCACACCAATTTATTCCAAGAACCTTTTGACGTTTACAGGTTCCTTTATTATCGCCGTTGTCGTTAAACGTTCTGTTCAAAGCTTCATGATTTGAGTTCCACTTTCTTAAGTTCATTGATGCTGAACTCATAATGGCCTTGGATTCGTTATAAAGTTTGACACCTTCAGTTATATTGTCCACACTTATGACGAGATCGTCAAGGTATAAATTTCTGTCTAAGGCTTGACATGTATCGGGAAATAGACTGGACTTCGTTTTCAAATGTTTCTTGATGGTAACGCCCAGAAGAAAGGGGGTGCAGCTTACACCGAATATAATTCTTGTTGTACGCGGTAATATAATTGTCATGTAAATTGGTAATATCACCTTTGAATAACCATATCTATTAGATTTCCACCAAACCGATTTTTCCATCAACTCACTTAATAATTTATCGCCCCTTATACGTTCGTTACTATTAATCCCGATAAGCTCCAGATTCCACATATTTTCCACGTTCACATTTTCTTCCACGATAATGTTTACATTTAAGGCAGCGGTAAAATCCGAACTGACGTTTAAAGATGGCCTGTGCAAAGTCCACCCAAATTTCGTATTAACTGCGGCTAAACTATCCGAAAGCAGTTTTCGTTCACCGGTCACAACACGCCAATAATTATCAGCACCGATCAATATACTTATACCCTCCACTCGTTGTACAATAGCCACACAAATAGCTGCCAGCCGTAATTCACCCCTGCAAACAATTTCTCGGAGGCTCGCTTTCTCGGACCATTCTCGATTCGAAAAATGCTTGCGAAGGATACGAGAAAAAGATTTAAAACGCAAAATGAAAGCTTTCCTGGTTGATTTGTTTCTCCCAAAGCCTTCATGCTGACATGCTGTAGAAAAATATTGAGAGCCGATTTCCCCTGAATGGGACTTCAAATCTCCAAATTACACTAACAACATAACGTCATTTCACCGATTTGAAGTCCTATTGAGAGGAAATTTTGAGAGCCTTTGGTTTCTCTTCAAAGATTTGTTTGGAAAGTTTGAGCTTTTGACTTGTTTTGCTCGGCGGAGTGATTTTCGGCGCA
The DNA here is from genome assembly GCA_963855945.1 of Thereva nobilitata. Lineage (NCBI taxonomy): Eukaryota > Metazoa > Arthropoda > Insecta > Diptera > Therevidae > Thereva > Thereva nobilitata. The sequence goes on from OY979697.1 coordinate 58,639,235, forward strand.
GAAGCGATTTGCTATCGATGCGAGCATGCGATTCGTTATTAGCACGAGAAAGCGATTCGATCTCTTGCTCCGCTTTTATTGCCTTCGAATTCGTTTACGAGTCGTTAACGAGTCCGAGATCGAAGCAAGCTTTCGCTTTTGGCAAATCGTTCTCGAATCGTTTCCGAATCGAAATGTTTGCAGGGACTTGTTATCTGCATCAAACTGTTTACATTTGGCGTAACTAATACATCCATACAAATCTGTGGAACTTCTATTGCTTCTATTTGAAGCCAGTCATCATTATATTGACTTTTAAAATTAACTTTTACACGCTTGTACATCTTTAATGTATTGCTGCACTTTGACCCGATTGGAACTATGTTTAATTTTCGAGTACCAAGTTTAATTTACGCGACACTTCCTCCCGTATGAAGCTGATTTGACTACCCCCTGCAAACAATTTCTCGGAGTCTCGCTTTCTCGGACCATTCTCGATTCGAAAAATGCTTGCGAAGCGTACGAGAAAAAGATTCAAAACCCAAAATGAAAGCTTTCATGGTTGATTTGTTTCTCCAAAAGCCTTCATGCTGTAGAAAAATATTGAGAGCCGATTTCCCCTGAATGGGACTTCAAATCTCCAAATTAAACTAACAACATAACGTCATTTCACCGATTTGAAGTCCTATTGAGAGGAAATTTTGAGAGCCTTTGGTTTCTCTTCAACGATTTGTTTGGAAAGTTTGAGCTTTTGACTTGTTTTGCTCGGCGGAGTGATTTTCGGGGCAGAAGCGATTTGCTATCGATACGAGCATGCGATTCGTTATCAGCACGAGAAAGTGATTCGATCTCTTGCTCCGCTTTTATTGCCTTCGAATTCGTTTACGAGTCGTTAACGAGTCCGAGATCGAAGCAAGCTTTCGCTTTTGGCAAATCGTTCTCGAATCGTTTCCGAATCGAAATGTTTCCAGGGCCACCATCTATAATAAGGCGTATTAGTAATTGTGCGGTGGTCAGTCATCAGCGGAATAGGGGGAATAACATGTAGCATAACATGCACGTGCCGTAACTATTCCGGACTGATGGAAGTGCGATCATAACCTCCTAGCGGTGGCCACTGGTAACTATCCTATGAGAGAGGATAGGCTAAAATTATCGGGCTAGTCCCTTCCAAGTAAGGTTGGCGTGAGGCTAATAACCTCACCCGTAAAAAACAAACATTACGGAACGAGCAACATGCCTCGGATACTGGAAAAAACGACGACGACCACGGCAACGAAAAAGGCAAAATGATTTAAGAATTTTCTCATGGAACGTACGAACTCTGTACAGAACTCGAGCTGTACAACATCTGGCCGATACCCTGTCAACATATAAAGCTGACATTACCGCCATTCAGGAGATGCGATGGACAGGGAATGGTGTTTTGCAAAAACCAGATTATGACGTATATTACAGCTGTCATACGAAACACCATGTGCTCGGGGTAGGTTTTATGGTCAGCAAAAGGATGAAGCCTACCATTATCGGCTTTAAAGCAATAAACGAAAGGCTATGTACCCTTCGTGTGCGAGGCAAATTTAAGAACATCAGCCTCATAAACGTTCACGCACCTACAGAAGAGTCCCCGGACGATGAAAAAGAAGAATTCTTCGAAGTAGTTGAACGGGAACTTAATACCTGCCCCAGATATGATGTAAAAATCATATTGGGAGACCTGAACGCCAAAGTATGCCGGGAGCCCGTATACAGGCAATATGTCGGCACCCACAGCTTGCATGAGAACACTAATGACAATGGGCAGCGAGTTATAGAGATGGCAGCAAGTAAGAACTTGGTCGTTGCAAGTACCAGATTTGCGCGTAAAGACATCCATAAAGCCACCTGGATATCTCCTGATGGGGCAACTCGCAATCAAATAGAACATGTGTTGATAGACCGCCGCCACCTTTCGGGTCTGATGACGGTACGAACGTACCGAGGTGCCAACTTCGACTCAGATCACTATCTTGTTGGTATGGTGCTCCGAGAGCGCATTTCAACGCTGAAAAGCTTTGTATCCGCTGATCAGGCTCGAATCAACACAGCTGCACTACGCAACGAAATGGCCAGAAACAGCTACGGTCAGGCGTTAGAACTCGCGCTCAGAAGAGCAAGTCCTGGGGATGAGATGCCGGGCGTCGACGAGAGCTGGACCCGCCTTAAAAATACTGTCATTAGTACTGCTGATTCCATCTTAGGCAGAAGTCGTAGAGATCGGAACGACTGGTTCGATAATGAATGCAAGCTGGCAACTGAACGTAAGAATGCTGCGTATCGAGCAATGCAGCAGTCTCAGAGAACACGAGCACGCGAAGAGAAATATAAAGAGCTCAGAAAAGAAGAAAAGAGAATTCACAAACGAAAAAAGGAAGCCTGGGAGAAAAATCTCGTTTGTGAACTAGAACGCTACAGAGAGCGACGGCCGCACCAGGCGCGGGAGTTCTACCGAAGAGTACGCGGTATGACGCAATTCACACCTCGTTGCACATAAGAAGGGAATCTGATCACCGATCCTCAAGGCATCTTGGAGCGATGGGAAGAGCACTTTCATGAATTGCTAAATGGCGAGCTAACTGAGGATTTGGAGGCTCCACCAATATCTGACGATAATGCTACGCTGTCACCACCAAGCTTAGCAGAAGTTAGCAGTGCCATCACCCGGCTCAAAAACAACAAGGCCTCGCCTGCAGACGGCATTCCTGCGGAGCTGGTTAAATATGGAGGGCCTACATTACACCAAGCGATTCATGAATTAATTGTGCAAGTATGGGAGCAGGAAGCGATGCCAGAAGACTGGAGAAAAGGCATCTTCTGCCCGGTACATAAAAAAGGAGATATCACAACGTGCAGCAATTATCGTGGTATAACGTTGTTGAGTACCGCGTATAAGATATTCTCCGCCATCCTACAAAACAGGATGGCCCCATACGCTAGAAATATCGTAGGCCAATACCAGTGTGGCTTCAGCCCAGGCAAATCAACAACCGATCAGATTTTCACTTTGAGGCAGGCTATGGAAAAATGTCTAGAGTTTCAAAACTCAATCCAACACCTCTTCATAGACTTTAAAGCCGCCTATGATAGCATAGCCAGAGTAGAACTCTACAAAGCCACGAGAGAATTCGGCATTCCCAACAAGCTGACAAGGCTTTGTAGGTTGACCATGACCAATGTGACAAGCCAAGTAAAGGTATCCGGAACACTGTCCAGACCAATCAACATCTATAATGGACTCCGACAAGGGGACGGTCTGGCCTGCCTCCTTTTCAACCTGGCGTTGGAGAAAGTGATCCGAGATTCGGGCGTTTCATCAAGGGGCACAATCCTTCACAAGTCCACCCAATTACTGGCTTATGCAGACGACATTGACATCATTGGAAGAACATCAACAGCTGTACAAGAAGCTTTCATCCAGATTGAGCGCGCGGCAGGAAATCTGGGACTGCACATCAACGAAAGCAAAACAAAGTACATGGTGGCCTCGTCTGCAAGAACACCTAACATTGGTCCCACAATCAAGGTAGAGGAACACGAGTTTGATGTGGTAAAATCATTTACCTACCTTGGGTCAGTAGTAGCAGCCGACAATAGCATGGAACCTGAAATACGCGCACGACTGCTAAAAGCCAACAGGGCCTACTATAGCCTGTCAAGGCTCTTCAAATCCAAGCATCTAACCATAACGTCTAAACTTTTACTATATAAGACGATGGTCTTACCGGTCCTCACATATGTATCCGAAACGTGGGTGCTTAGCAAAAAGCACTTTAACCTCTTGGCGGTGTTCGAGAGGAAAATACTTCGGAGGATTGTTGGCCCCGTATGTGAGGAAGGACGATTCCGGAGACTCTACAATGGCGAGATCTACGAGCGCTATCGCGACATAGATGTTGTGAAGAAAATAAAGCTCGGTAGACTCCGGTGGGCAGGACATCTAGCTCGTATGAGTGAAGATGAGCCTGCTCGGAAAGTTCTCTGCGGTAAGACTTATGGGGTGCGACAGCGAGGGAGACCCAACCTCCGCTGGAAGGATGGCGTAGACCAGGACGCTCAGAGCATAGGGGTGCCAAACTGGATGACATCGGCTCAGAATCGGGACCGATGGAGAGAACAGTTGCGAGAGGCCAGGACCGGATCCCGGTTGTAGAGCCGTTAAAGAAGAAGAAGTAATTGTGCGCCATCATCGTACGTTGCGACAAAAAATCGGGCTATTTGCAGTAAGATCTACTAGTCAGGGCCGTCCTAAGATATTCGGTGCCCGTGGGCTATTAAAAATAAAGCGCCCTCTTGAGAGAAAAAGACAAAAGTTGTAACTATACCAAATGATAGGAAAACTGTACAAAGGTTTCTGGGACTAACGTCCTACTTCAGAAGATTTATAGCAGCCTTATGCAGTCGAATCAAAGTCGTTCAGCGAATTGCTAAGAAAGAGCGCCATATTTAAAATAGAAACCGAACAGAAAAAAGGAAATTAAAGCATTAAAACAATATTGGCAAAAGCACCAGTGTTGAAGTTATTTGAACCAGAGGAGCATGCGGAGATTTATGCCGATGCTAGTAAGGACGAATTCGGGCTATCGTCTTGCAGCAGGATAGTAACGTTCAGCAGTTGTATGCAGTGCTATACATGAGTCGTAAGACAAGCCCAGCGGAGCAACGCTTTCACACTTACGAGCTAGAAGTACTCGCCTTATAGTACAAGCCCTAAAAAACTCTCCACGTTCTGGGAAGGAGGATTAAGATTGTCACCGACTGCAATGCATTCGCCACGACAATGAAAAAAGAAGATGTCCCACTGAGAGTGGCTAGATGGGCCATGTTTCCAAAAGACTTTAATTACCATACATAGATGCGTTGAGCAGAATTGCATTACCAATTGTCGATATTTGAAATTACCAAATTAAACAAGCGCAGAAGGAAGACCAATATTTAAGAGCTATAAGAGAGATATTAAAGATCTCCACTCATAAAGATCTTTACCTTAAACAAGACTTTTTATATAAGAATCCAGGGGAAGAGTTAATTGTCATTCCCACATGGAGGAGATCATTAAATCTGCTCAGAGGCAAGAACATTTTTCAGCTGCTAAGACCGAAGCCTTAATCAGCCAGACCTACTTTATTCTTGAAGTGAGGACTCCATCCATCCGATGGCGCTACAGCCCAAATCGAGCCTAGGTCATTCCTGCAAGTTTGATAGTCCCTTACAGCATGTCTCCAGTTACGGATGTTAAGCATTGCCTCTGCGTCACAGAGTCTATCCATCTCCTCTTGGGTCTACCTACTGGTCTGTTTCTCGAAATTTCTGATTCCATAAGCTGTTTTGGGATGCGATTGTCCTTAGTCCGTCTTAGTTCGTTAATTTTTATTAAAGTGAAGTGAAGACTAAGGTATTCCAGTTAGTCAAAAAATGCATAGAATGCATAAGGGCGGAAGGCAAGACCGGGGAAGAGCAAGTCCTACTAACACCCATTGATAAAGAGAGGGTGTTTTCAATGATGCAAGTTGCTTCTGCAAAGTTGCGCGAAAGCAATTAAGTTCACTGACAGCTTAATCAACCTGCAAAAGCAAGTAACATACATCATTGCTCATACCATATATGTCAAAATTGTCAGCTGATATTCAGAAAATTAGTGCTTCAACTTCAAATTAATCTGTGTTGTGAGAATTGAGTAGTTTAAAATGAAAATGGACAGGAGAAATTAAAAAAATTTATTCATGTTTCAGCAAATAATTTTCACAGAAATCCATTTGATCGTCTTTCTAGGCTGTAATAATAAAATAACAATGCTGAGAGTTCAATTTCATAACAATAAAAATGATATATAGTAGCACTCATATGTCTTCTTCTTTAAAATCTGAAATGTAAGCAAATAAAAATACTTGCAAAGTTTGCAATCATTTTCTTTTAAGTTTTAATCATTGAACACTTTGCTTTTGCAAGTTGCATAATTGAACAACATGCAAAAGCAAATATACTGCAAGTTTGAATCATTGAAAACACCCAGGATCGTTCTCTTCAGACATTGCATATAGATCAGCGATGGCATTTACACGGCACGCGTGCCAAACTTGGCACGCGACAAAAAATTTCCGGCACGATAAGAAATTAAAAAAATTATGTAAAAAAAAATTATTTTAAAAAAAATTCTGCTTTTAAAAAAAAATATGGACCCAAAATTTTCATCAACGGTTTTGAATTGAATTGTACATTTTTTTCATCTAGTTGGCTCTGCATTATTTTGTACATATACATATATGTATATGGTTGTGTTATAATTCTTGTATATTCTTAGATGAGTTTTTAGTTTTGACTAGTGCAGTTCAATAGAATTTGTGTTTAAGTTCAAATAAAATTTATTTTTTGCTAAGTTGTGTGTTTAAGTTCAAATAAAATTTATTTTTTGCTAAATTAAAATGGTACCAAAAAAACCAAAACTACAAGATATTCGAAGCTTTGTACTCTCTTGGACTGCTGATTACGGTTTCGTTAAACATGGAGATAAAAGTCGATGTGGTCTGTGTTCTGAAATTATTGTATGTCGAACGTCTTCTATTAAGCGACATTTTGAAACGAACCATAAAGATATTGCCGAAAAAAATATTGACGAAAGAAAAGAACTAATTTCTCAACGATTAAAGATAGCTGAAAATCAATCGAATTTATTATCAACATTTGTAAAAACTAACAGCAATGTTACGGAAGCTAGTTTTGAAATATCTTATTTGATTGCTAAGCAATCTAAACCATTTTCTGATGGAGAGTTTATAAAAACCGTTATGCTAAAATCGGCCGAAAGTTTGTTTCAAGATTTTAATAATAAAGAAAAGATTATTCAAAGAATTCGAGAAGTCCAGCTTAGCAGAAATACTGTTAAAGATAGAATTTTAAAAATAAGTGCGAATATTTCTGACCAACTTTACAACGATCTTAATACCTGTGATTACATTTCAATTTGCCTCGATGAATCAACTGATATTAAATCGTCTGCCCGATTAGCAATTATTGCACGTTATCCGAAAGATAATGAAATGCATGAGGAACTTTTAAAATTAGCAAATATACCGGAAAGAACAAGAGGTAGTGATATTTGTGAAGTTGTAGTCAATGAACTGAACAAACTTAAAATAAATATTAAAAAAATTATTTCTGTAACGACAGATGGAGCTCCTAATATGACTGGACCAGAGATAGGTCCAGTAATATTAGCAATCGCAATGTTAACCATTTTCTCTTCCACTTATTCCTGTGAAAGTCTTTTTTCTGTACTTAATCATGTACTTTCAAAGACAAGAAACAGATTAACAGAGGAAGACTCAGCAGCTTGTATTACCGTACAATCGACAACATACCATCCCGATATTAAAAACCTTGCAAATAATATGAAACAAAAAACTTCTAACAAAATTTAAGAATTTTTTATTAAAATTATTATTAAACTTTATAATTTTTTTATATACTATATTTTTTTATATTGAATAAAAATTATCACATGAACTTAGATATTTCTGTTTTCTTGTTTATTTATAATCAATAAAAAATGTATATATAGGTACATATAACAAATAAAAGGTAAGCTGGCACGCCAAAAAAAATTGCAATTAAATTTAGTTGATTTTGGCACTTTGATAAAATCCTATTTGCCATCCCTGATATAGATCATAGGGCCCATGAAAGTAACTAAGACAAGATACAACCATAGTAGTAATAGTGGTTGCGTTTTCTAAATTTGTTTGGTTGTATCATACTAAGAGTATGTCAAGAGTGGACTGGTTAAGGATGCTGGCAGTTATTTTTGATAACCCAAGAAGGATAAAGCGGATTTTACAGCCGATCTGCTGGAAAATAAGTGCATAAAAGCAGACATACCACATTCGTTAATCACTACTGTCGTCCCGAGGGGAAACGACCAGGTAGAAAGGATAAATCGTATCGTTAATCGAGTTCAACAAATGATAAATAATACCCCAACAAGAAGTACCTTCTCGCCCTTCCGTATTTTAACTGGCATGAAAATGAAGATAGGAGGATTTTCAGACTTCTAAGCCTCTATAAGGGGCGATAATTTAAATGAACTATAGAACGCGCAGGAAATGGTACGACGAGAAGCCAAACAAAATATTACCAGCGAGCAATAATAATAAGAGTGATGAGCTAGAACGAATTTTTAAAAATGTTTCAATGCCCTTGAGATCAGCTGATAAAAATTTCAATGGGAACGAAAAAGTCAAAATATCAAAGAAGTAATATCTATGATAAAGGGAGGCAAAATTACTTTCACACTACATGCAATGTTCGTGAAAGAAAGATAAAAAATCAAGAGGCAGTGACTTCGTCGCCTTGCAAGATTCGCGCCTTTTTTAACGGACAATACAAGTGAATTCATAGGGCCGCAATGTGTACCAACGTGAATTTTCACTCATACATACTAACGTCGGCGAGCCATTTACCCTCAGAGGCCGACAACAGCTGCGATCGATTGGGCGATATTTTCTACTCGCAAGTACTTGCGAGTACATCTCCAATGGAACACGATTTTTGACAATTATCAGTAAAATGTATCTGCCCAAAAACAACAGCAGGGGTAGTTGCGAGTAGCTAGCAGCAGTTTTGAGTAGTTTACCAGTCCCAATGGATCGCAGGTGACAACTTCTACTGGAAAACAACAACAATTTATATGAAAAATATTGGTGGCGGGCTCATTGGGAACAGGCAGTTACACGTGCTCTGTTCCAGTGTTTCTTCAATTTGAATGTAAACATTCCAATAGCGGAATCAAGGAACATCTGTTTCTTTCATACTCTTGTGTTTTTTGCATAAAATGTATACCCATCGCGCATTTGTTAATATTTTTTTTGGCTTTTTGCTTAATGTTATTTCTAATCTCTTCTTTCATATCTTTAACTCTTTTACTTGTCCTTGAGGTCTACCTAATCACTCTTGTTTTTATTGCTCGCTGATATTACTAACATTCAACAGGCAATTGGAGACAGCTCGGTGCAGCGAAAGCATCTACTACCACTCTTCAATCGCTCTTTCTTTTGCACGAGAGACAATGGTTCTTGACATTTCTGGGTTGGGTGATCTTTTGAATTGCAAAATGCGCATGACTGAGTTGATGGTGAAGTCCTGGTGTATGTTAACAAGCCTGTCGCCGTTCCGTACGTTTGGGCCCGTTTCGGAATTTCTCATCGTTCGTGCCTTATTAAGTCTCTGGACATTTCTAACGACTCCACTTCCCTCTTTATGATTATTATAACCTGCTTTATATGTGGATCACATTCAACCTTTTGCATGGATACTTCGAGCATGGTTGTGCGTGGCTCTTCATTGTCACGAGGATGCAGTCGTAAGAATTCAGTTCTTAGCTCGCTAGGAAGCGTTCTAAAAATCACTGACTTTAACATTATGTTGTATTGGTTTGATGGTACGTATGTAGAGATCGCATAGATGCTGTGATAGAGGTATACAGTCGCCTAAGACCATTTACGTCCTTTCTGTTGTGAATAGGTTGAAGCGTCATTAATTTGTGTATGTAATATTCGATAACACTATCTGAACAACCGAATTCTTCCTTAAGCATTCGAATTGCTTCGTCGTAGCATGCTTCTGTTGGCGCTAACCCAGCTATTGTTGCTGCTGCTCTTCCGGTTAGCATCATTTGAAGGTATTGGAATTTTGTCTGGTCATCCAATGCACGATTCTCATGCACCGTTGTACGAAATTGTTCCCAGAATGCTAACCAATGGTTGAAATTACCGTCAAACTTCTTTAATTCAAGCTTAGGTAGCTAAACGATAAGATTTTTGTTATTTTTCTTATTATTTTATTTTCTTATGAAACGTTACAAAAAATTAAGTTACCTGCGAAGCGTATGCTTATCTGCAGGTGATTAAGTATTTTGTAATAGTTTGAGAGGTTTTTCGGTTGTGAGACTTTTTGTGATTATTTACAAATCTTATTATACATTTTAATTCAATTGGCATTGACTTTAGGAATTAACTATATTTTTCAGTTCTGCTGGTAGCTCATTCAATTCTGGCAAGGCATAGCTTGGATGTCTTCTCCCATAGATATTGTAAGTTTCTGGCATCTCCAGCAGTCCTCGAGCTCGTCTTCTAGTGTTCTGATTATGGCGGGCCAAAATACTTTTCAATGCCTAATTTGAGCTGTAATTTTTTTTTAAAAATTTTGAAATTTCGTTTAATATTTTCTTATTTTTTATTGTTGTTATAGAAAGGTAATAGTTTATTTTACATTTGTAGAGATGTTTTTAATGATATTACAATATTTTTGGCAATTTATATACACGAAGTCGTCGAAAAATGAATAGTAACGCAGTGTCCCAGTAACGCAGTAGTAACGATTTGATTATTTCATCAATGTGCACTAAATGGGATAACATAAAGCAAAAATTTTATCACTATTAAAATATATAACTAAATAACTGTCTATAAGAATAATTATTATGCAAATATTCTCAATACAATACCTTTCCTTGCGGTAACGCAGCGGTCACACAATAAACACACGAAAACATCGTTACCGCAATTTGTAAATATATATAAAATTTTGGTTTTATTTTATGTTGTTGGATAATAACTTTATAGTGTTATATTAACGAATGAGAGTTATTGCTTCACAATTTTCCTACTTTTCACTCATAAAAAGTAAAATTCCTCCGAGGAGACCGATTCTTAGGCACTGAAAAGTATTTTGGCCCGCGTATTCTTTGTTGGAAGCGTTGATCATCATAATAATGCAAGAGTAGCGTCATCTTAGAGATACCGTTAACATCTAAGACCTTTAAATTAGAATGATTAGTATTTATAATTTTGAATAATCGATGCTGAAGATGTAATATCTTGTCGATGTGTGTTTTCGACGCATTTCCCCATGCTAATATTCCGTATCTTAAACGGGATTCTGCTAGTGAAAGGTACACTTGCTTCTGCACCTCAAAGCTAGTGTATCTTTTGAGGTACACCATCGCAAAAACAGCACACTTAAGCTGCCTCCGTATCTTATTAACATGGTCCTGCCATAGGAAGTGTTCATCAATTATAATTCCTAGATACTTCATAGTCTTGACTACTTCAATTGCATCACTTTTCTTTGTTGTTGGGCAGCCTTCATTCTGATGATGTATGCTGATTGGAACTGCGGGTTGGCGTGGCATGCTTATGTGCATCAGTTTCGTTTTTACAGCATTTATCAGCAGTCCTTGGTCGTGACACCATCTAGAAACGCAATTGAATTCGTCCTGCATTATAGAAGTCGCTGTATTAATGCATTTGTGCTTAACAATAATTTCTAAGTCATCTGCAGTCGCAGAAGTTCGTTTGTGAACAGTATGAAGAGTATCGGTCCCAGCTTTGAACCTTGTGGTACACCATGCAGACTCGGCTTTTCTTCGCTAAGTGTGTTTTTTATTTTTACCTTTATCGTTCTTTCTGACAAGTAATTTTCTATGCAGTTTGCTAGGATCCCTCTTATTCCAATCTGGTTGAGACTTTCGATGATCTTCTTGCGACTCAAGGTGTCGAAGGCCTTGCTAAAGTCTAAAAACATGACAAGAACGTGGTGGTTTTTGTTTAGGCCTGTGTTTACCACACTCGCGAGTTCTCCCAAAAGTAGCCCAGTGCTTTTATTTTTCTGGAAACCATATTGGTTTGGTTGTAGGACTCTGTGTTTTTGTATGAAGTTAGTTATTCTTTGTACTATGATTTCCTCCAGGCACTTCTCTACTACTGGCAATATTGCAATAGGCCTGCAGTTTTCACTCCTCAATATTGGTCGGATTATCGACGTTTTTAATAGACTGGGAACACAACTTTGTCTTAAACTTCGATTGATTATTGTTTTAATTATTGAAGTTAGGTGTAAAGCGTTTAGCTTAAGGTCAATCGGCCTAATGTAGTCTGCTCCTGGTCCCTTGTCGGTTTTTAAGCAGCACAACATTCTATACACTTCTTCCTCGCTAGCTTCCTCTATATAAATTGATTGTGCGAGACGTATTCCTTCATGACTAGAGGTTTTATGACAGCATCTATGTACTATTTTTGATGCTTGACTAGAAAATTTCTCTGCAAGTTTTTCTACCAAGTCTGGTAGGTTAGTGCTTGCCGGAAAATTGTTAATAACAACCTCATCGATAGATCTTTTCTTTCGCCCTAGAAGTTCATTTAAAACACTCCATGTTTTCCTCGGATCATTTTTGGCATTTGTGAAACTTTCTTTGTAATATTTGGTTTTAGCAATCATAATATTTTTATTTACTGTATTTCGATACAGTTTGTACTCATGTTCGAAGCCTTGGTTTAGTGGGTTGTTTTTCCATTTCCTATAAAGCAGATCTCTCCTCTGGCACATTCTAGCTATGTCATGTGTCATCCAAGTTTTATGCTTGCGATTTTTTATGCTTGTTTCTTTTAATGATTTTATTTATATATCATTCATCTTTCTTACAAAATTATTGTACATTCGCTCAACATCAGGTTCCTCGCATAAGCTTTGCCAGTTCGTCTGCTCAATTAGTTGGTTAACTTGGTACTGCCTTATTGTTGCGTAGTGATCCGAAATATCTGTTTCAATAACGGCCGATACAATGTCTTGTTTGGTAATGCTAACGAAAATGTGATCAATCATTGTCGAAGTATTTGCCGTTATATTAACCCGAGTGGGTTGATTAATAACGTTGGTTAATCCTTTTGATGCCATTATTTCTAGGTACTTGTTAACTTGATGGTCATTTGAGTTTTTTAAGTTAATATTGGCATCACCTAAGACATTAAGTTCTTTTTCTGTTTTTATATGATTGTCCAGTTCTTCGATAAATTTTGCGATGCTTAACTTAGGTGGCCTATAGATAGCGTGAATATACCTTTTTCCTTTGACGTCATCGATTTCTATTTGGACATTTTCGTAGTATTCCGTATCATCATTAATTCTTGTGTATCGAATATTGCTTTTAATATAGAGTGCTATTCCACCCCCTTTGCATTTATTTCTGTTAAGGCATTCCGTATTATAGCCATTTATAAGATAAAAATCATTCTCTTCTTCTTTTATGTTGATTTCATTCAAAACAATAACATCTATATAATCCAAAAAGCATTCAATTTCTACTAAAAAAGCACTCCAATTCTTCCGCACTGATCTTATATTAAAACATACACAACAGAAATTCATATTTTTTATAAAATCTGGATCTATGCCGGTAAAACCATGCATTACCCTAAACTCGATATCACTGTCAGTGTCACTATACTGGTTTTCCATCATTTTTTAATCTTCTTTGTTTTTCTAAGTCTTTCTTGTTATCAATATATTAGTAATTTGGAAATTTTACTGATATCGTTAACAGAGCCTATGTGTATTGATTCACTGTTTTCAGTTTTTTTACAAGTATTTTGCCCGATGCCTCCCACACAAATCTGCAATTGCACTCTCTGGCTTTGTTTTTAGCCAGCCAAAGTAAGTGTTTGTTTGTGTAGTAGTCAGATGATTGTTAACAAATACGATTGTGTCATTCAGTGGCTCTCCGTTTTGGTTGTTGCTGGTGTTTTCTCTGATCTTCTTTAATTCGATCTTGCGAGTAGATTTCGCATTTTTTATTATATTTGTTTTGCACGCGTAGTTAGTAAAAGAAACTATTATCGATGATTTTTTGGGTTTCGTTTGTTTGTTCTGTAAATGTCAGCTATGTTGGAAGTGTTTATTTCATAATTTATTGTTTTTCCATCTGCTTTGAGCACGTCGGTTAAGTTTTCGTTAATCGTGGGTGGGATATTCTTTATTTCTATATTGTTTTTTAGTATCTGTTGCTGATCTTTTTTTTGGTTGTTTTCCTTTAATTCTTTGATTTCGTTCGATAGTTTTTGAAGGATGTCATTATTCAGTGTCATATGCTGGTTAATTTGCTCGCCATAAATTCACAGCTGGTTTTGATTTCCGACATTTCTCTCCTCATTATCTTCATTTCCTCAAAGAGTGATTCGCTATTGGTGCTTGCTGGTTTTAGATTTTCTTTATTATCAGGGGAGCTAGCGCTTCTCGTGGTGGTTGATTTGGGGCACCCGCCGCCGATACAGATTTCAGTTCAACATCAGCCACAATGTTTTGCAGTTCCTTTCTGCAAGCAGGACATCTCCACTCTTCTTTCTTTGCCGCGTTCCACTTCCTGTATGACCTCTCCGAGATCGTAGTATATCCAAAGTGCATTTTGCGATCACACCGATGACATGTCACAAAATCCCTTTCGGAGGGGAGTTCCACGGAGCACTCACTGCACTCGTGCATAATTATTATATTTACAGAGAGAGTTTACGGGAAAATGAAATATATACAAAGAAAAGAAAAAAAATACCACAAGTAAGATTGGGAGCTTTCAGCTGTAGTTGGGGACAAATATAAAAGAATGATTTTGGCTCTATTTTCACGCGAAATATATATATAAAATGGGCCAAAAAATAAGTCACTGACTTTTTCTTTATAATTTTTTATCCTCTGTATGCTATTTTGATGGTTTAAAGCGCACTTTTCAAACAAACGCTATTTAAAAACTTAAACGCAATTCAAACTCGACCACGTCAGAGCTCAACCTCCTAATCCGACATTTTGTCGCGAGGAACTCATTCCTGAATTTCCGTTTTGCGGAGTTACATGAGGTATAGAATTTTCGTTATTTTCAACAATGGTTGATCCGTTGGATGTGTTCAGAACTAGCAATTTAATTTCTGAACTTAATAGAAAAGGTGCCGGAAGGGTGTGATTCAATGAAAGATAAATTTTCCAATAATCCAATTATTATTCAATTCTCGTATAATGGTTGATTTCCTCAAATGATTTGATATAATTCAATATAAATCGCAAAATTTCCAATATAATACAATTCAAATTTTACTATTATTTTACTTTAATATTTGTAACTTGAATTTTATATGTGTAATAAATTACTCTTTAAAGTTTCTGGTTAGCCTGTACGATATTTCCTTCTTAATAATTTAATAATGATAACTTGCCAGAAATATTGCCCAATGTTGATAGTTTTGTTCTGACTTGCTTCACGTTGATGGAAAATGCCTTTAATGCTGTGAGAAACTTTAAGCTGCCTCTCTAGATATCTGCCAAATAGTCTCTGCTGTTGCCTGTTGCACTGCGTTTTGACCCTTTGGAATCTGCTGCTGATTCTGCTGCTTTGCTGCGTTGCTTTGCCTTCCTTCAATCAGCTGCCCAGTTAGCGGAAATATTGCTTGTAGTTGGCACTGATATAATTGCTGAAACTTCAACTTTAGTTATTATAAAATAGTTGGCTCAAGATCTCAAGACAATCTTGGAATTTTTATTGGGACTGATTTAATACAGTCTTTTAGAATGTTAACTTGATGCGTTAACAGATTCTTGTAATTTTGAATGCTAACTCAAAACGTTAGCAGATTTTTATGTTCTTGAATGCTAGTTCAATTCGCTAGCAGATTCTTAGAACTTGATATTGCTTCTAGAATCTCAGGACAATTCTTATCTTATAGCTCAGGACACTATAAAGATTGAAGGCAATCTAAATTGGCTTCGGTTGTACGCCGATATTTATTTCACTTTGAACAATAGCCTTTAGTGGGGATGTCAATATTGCTTGATATTACATAACCTCGGGTTATATACTTTCAGCTGTGCATGGTGACCGATCAGCTGGTCTCCTTTTCACTTGTGAGTGTCAAATGATGTTTATCTTTTTGGTAAGCGTATTTTATTTCATTTTATTTATTTACATAATTTAGTATATATTTTAGGTCCCTTTCGTGGATTTTTGGTGGGGTGCTGATCAGGAGAAGTTCCAAGGGCTACATTTTTTAGGATTATCAGATAAGTATTTTTTTTAAGAACTTTGTTTACTTTGTTGTAACATTTTGTTTTCTATTTTTAGGTATATTTGCTGTGTACATTTTGGATTACTGCTGCAAGAACGAGTTTAAGGAGTATGACTTGGTCCTGGAATTTCTTTGAAGAGCCACCTTGTTATGTTCCTAAAATTAGAGCAGTTAATCGTATATTTCAATAACAATTTGTGTTGTACTTATCTGTCTTATCTATGTGTGTGCCGTCCACTAGAACATCATATTGCTGATGAATTTTTCCTTATAGATTATCACGAAGGACGCGAATGCTTGGAGGTACTCGGCGCGCCGCCTGGAAGGAAGAAGAGGGTTAACTTCATAAAGGCCAAGGTGCATCTATGACCTACGGGGAAGAGGAGTCGGGGACAACCGGCCCAACCTAGAAGAAACAGAATATTAAATGTGTTGTTTATGTATAGTAACCTACCTAAGAAGTCCAGCAGTAGCGTTGTTGTGAACGACCCGCAATCCTCAGCGTCACTCATAACCCCTCCATATGTAAATAGTCTGGAGCTCCTAGGACTCCATTTTCTGAGGCTCAACACTCTGATCGCGAAGAAGAGATGTCATCAAGGAGTGCTCTAGATTGGGAAGGAAAGGAAAATTCCAGCTACCCGGGAAATCCGCCAGCATATCTTGAGCTGTCATGCTCAAGTTCCTTCGCCGATTGCGAGATTATGCGTGGTCGCTGAATTTCCCAAGGTGTAGCATTATGTTGCCCAGAAATTAGGGATTAATTCCCAAATATTTTTTTATCAGTAATAGTTAGCCCGATTTCAACCAGTCCAACCGACTCCATCCGGTCGGGTGGGACGGTTGGAAAATGGTCCGAAATAATGGGAACTTGAGGAATACTGGGCTTTTCCTTATAAAAAGGTGGGCCCTTGATGGATGCTCTCTCTTGTTCAGTAGTGATTTAAAGTGAGTGAAGTCAGTTCGAGTGTGGGTAAATTTTTTTTAAGGAAGTGACCGTTAGAGGAGGCCAGGATTGCGGATCGGATTGCGCGGGATATAAGCTAAGTCTTGTTTTTTTTAATGGTTTTATTTAGCTTCACCTCGTATATTTGTTTGTTTGTTTGTTTGTTTGTTTGGTTCAAATCTTGCGACAGATTTTTCGTCTACTTCTACAGAACCGATTCTTATGAAATTTTGCCCACACATTGAGCTCCCGTGACAATGCAATCTGACAATTTTGTACAAAAATCAAGATGGCGGTTCCAAGATGGCGGACGAATTTTGCAATTGTGTTCCGATTCCATTGAAAATCGGTATGGGGGGGTTTGTAGGGCCACAAATGACGATTCTGTGGTCAAAATTTGAAAATTCAAAATGGCGGCGCCAATATGGCGGGTGAATTTTGCCAATGTGTTCTGAATCCATTGAAAATCGGTATCGGGGGGTTTGTAGGGCCACAAATGACGATTCTGTGGTCAAAATTTGAAAATTCAAAATGGCGGCGCCAATATGGCGGATGAATTTTGCCAATGTGTTCTGAATCCATTGAAAATCGGTATCGGGGGGTTTGTAGGGCCACAAATGACGATTCTGTGGTCAAAATTTAAAAATTCAAAATGGCGGCGCCAATATGGCGGATGAATTTTGTCAATGTGTTCTGAATCCATTGAAAATCGGTATCGGGGGGTTTGTAGGGCCACAAATGACGATTCTGTGGTCAAAATTTGAAAATTCAAAATGGCGGCGCCAATATGGCGGATGAATTTTGCCAATGTGTTCTGAATCCATTGAAAATCGGTATCGGGGGTTTTTAGGACCACAAATGACGATTCTGTGATCAAAATTTGAAAATACAAAATGGCGGATGAATTTTGCAAATACGTCCTAAATCCATTGAAAATCGGTATTGGGGAGTTTTTAAGGTTAAAAAAAATGACGAATTTGTGGTCAAAATATTAAAAAAATCAAAATGGAAAATAATGAATCTGTTGTCAAAATTATAAAATTTAAAATTCACCAGAATTTTGTAAAAAGTAAAATCCAAAAATTACTGAATTAAGACTAAAAGGAATACAATAAGGTTATTTCATTGGAATAATTTTTGATGTTTTGAATGCACCCAAGTCGCTTAAGGGCTTTGGAAGGGCTATGTATTGAGGAGCTTGATTGTCAGAAATTAACAGGTAAGAAACCGTGCAATAAAGATGCAATGAAAGAGTTGGAAAGGATGAAGAGTTTGCATAATGATACGAGCCAAAATCAAACTAAAAACTAGAAAATAAAAAAAATAGGTAAAAAAACTTTTAAGTTAAATGGTTTTATTTGAAATCATAAGCTGTACCAAAAACTAGAAAATAATTAGAACACAAACATGGACCTTCTTGAGATTCCGACGTCTGGTAAGAAAGCATGCAATAGTAGCCGTGCTATTTTCTTATGTCGTATGCCAAGGTACCCTTTGTGTCGCTGCGTCAACGGATTAAGTAATATTCTGGGACTTTTAATAGACTAAAATAAAAACATGGGGCGCATAAAAACCTGTATAACCACTGTATAATTAAATAAGAACGACTTGTCTAGAAGAATGTGTTTCCAAGCCCACCAATATATTTCAAATGCGCCCCATGTTTTTATTTTAGTCTATTAAAAGTCCCAGAATATTACTTAATCCGTTGACGCAGCGACACAAAGGGTACCTTGGCATACGACATAAGAAAACAGCACGGCTACTATTGCATGCTTTCTTACCAGACGTCGGAATCTCAAGAAGGTCCATGTTTGTGTTCTAATTATTTTCTAGTTTTTGGTACAGC
Organism: Thereva nobilitata; assembly: GCA_963855945.1. Lineage (NCBI taxonomy): Eukaryota > Metazoa > Arthropoda > Insecta > Diptera > Therevidae > Thereva > Thereva nobilitata. Next base: position 58,657,920 of record OY979697.1, read on the forward strand.
TTATGATTTCAAATAAAACCATTTAACTTAAAAGTTTTTTTACCTATTTTTTTTATTCTTATGCTAATTAGCTTGTTGTTTTTTTTTATTATTACATTTTTTTTTATGAATTTTATTTGAATTATATTATTATTTTATTTAACTTATTATTTGATTTACGGAAACGCGTTATCAATATTTTATTGGATTTTTTTTTCTTTTCATTGAGTGTTGGATTATTATAATAAAGAGAACGGAATTTTAAGGATTTTTATTTTATTAATTGAGTGGTTTTATTATTTTATATATTTTTTTTTCATTATTGTATGTGGGTTCAAGCCCCACGTTTGCACCCATAGAAATATAAACTAAACACGGAATGGCTGTAAGCCAGATTAAGCGTACCACAATTCCTGATGTGTTTGAGTTCACTCGGTAGTAGTGGTCAGGCAGTGCAGGCCAAAATATGCAGAAATAATACTCAAGAAGCTACCCTTGACAGTTCAGCAATTTGTGTCCCACTTGTGCACACGATTGCTGTCTCTTTAAACAAGCTACCTTTAATGTGGTCGCTCACGTACAGGGTTTTTACACTGCACAGCCGTTCCATGTTAGTTTATATTTCTATGTTTGCACCTCAGATTAAAGGATCGTAGTCCTTAAAACTACGTGGCGCCCATAAATCCATTTTATTTTTCCATAATTAGATCCGCGCCCAACGCTGAGTTCAGCCGAGCCGTACGTGAAAATTAGCACGTAACAACCTTTAGTGTCAGGTATTATTTTGTGATATATTTGTTTTTGACAGTTTTTTAATTTTAGAATCGGCGATATGAGGACTTAACATTCTCCCCGCCTTGAAGCGTCAAGCTTCAAATAATACTCGATACTTGTATTAGTGTTAGAAATAAAATACTTTATTTACTTCAGCTATTTGGTTTTTTTATTCACTTAATTTTTGTGTATGTTTTTTATTGGCATTTCGATTGTAGTTGTAGGCGCACTTGTATTTTTTGGTTTTTCCTTTTATTAAATCGCAGGGTGCCTTCCTTAATTGAGATCCTGTAGCCCTTTTTCGCTTGACGGATCTTGTCCCATGGGAGCGTGATTTGTCTCACTGTTTCCCACACTTTTGGTTCTATTTCAAGATCTGGTGGCGGTTGCTGTTTGCGTCGCCGGTATTCCTCCAGGGAAATGCGCCGTTTCGTGGTTATTTGTTCCATTTTCTTTACTTGAGCTCCTCTGGCCTTTGATGTCTGTATGGGCTGAGGTTGCGTTCTTTTCCGAATTTCTGGCCCGCAAGGAACTGCTTCGAAAGGTCTTCTTATTATTGGCCGTTGTGGTGACATCGTCGTGATTGTGGATTTTGATGTTGATGGTGTTGTTCTCGCCGGTGTTGACTTCTTGGGAACATCAGTAATTTTTAAGTACTCCATCGTTTGCTATCCTTGACTTTGAAGAACGGAAAAAAATGACTACTCTAGTATAGGATAGGTTTTAACTGTTTAACTGTAGTAACGGTTATTTGATTGATGATTTTCCTAATTGTTGGTGGGAATGCCACATGCATTGAAAGGTGTTGGTTGTGGTCTAGGCTATTTGGCAGGCGGAAGTGCATTAGTGCTGCTGGTCTGTAGTCGTGTTCGTTGGTAATAAACATATTTTTGTGATGGGTCTTTTTATGATGTTATTTTTTGTTCGCACCGTGACTACTCGGATTAATTTGTCATGTCCGGGATGCGTCTCTATTATTCTTCCTAATAACCATCGAGACGGTGGCAATCGCTCATCCTTTATGAGAACTAAATCATTAATTTTTACTTCTGCCGTGGGTTTAAGCCATTTTGGTCTTTGTTGGAGACGACTTAAATATTCACTGCTCCAGCGGGTCCAGAAATTCTGATGTAGACGTTGGATCAGCTGATATCGGTTCAACCGATTGATATTTGTGTCTAATAAACTAGGTTCTGGTGGTGTTAATAGTGGACCACCTATAAGGAAGTGTCCTGGAGTTAGTGCCGTCATATCCTCTGGGTCTTGAGTTATTTCCGTGAGCGGTCGGGAGTTTAGCGTTGCTTCGATCTGTGTTGTGAGCGTACTAAATTCTTCATATGTTAACATTGTGTCTCCAATCGTTCGCTTAAGGTGATATTTCACCGATTTTACTCCGCTTTCCCATAGTCCTCCGAAGTGGGGTGAGGCTGGAGGGATGAAATGCCAGTTGGTCCCTTGATTCTCCATGGCTTCGGCTAGTTCTTGCTCCAATTTTTTGTTGGCTTCCACTTTATGGCGTATGAGAACGTTATTCGCTCCGAGGAAGTTGGACCCACAATCGCTGTATATGTCGGAGCATAACCCTCGTCTTGAGATAAATCTTCGAAATGTTGTGAGGAATCCTTCTGTGGAGGCATCGGTAACTACTTCAAGATGAATGGCTTTTGTTACCATACAAATGAACAGTGCAATGTATCCCTTTTGACTTCGAGCGTTTCGTGTTTTTGAGAGTTTTAGATCGAATGGACCACAATAATCCACTCCGGTGTGAGCGAAAGGCCTAGCAGGACGGACTCTATATTCCGGGAGATTGGCCATTAGTTGTGTATGCCCTGTTGCCTTTTGTCTGAAGCACTGCATACATTTGTGGTTGTGATGTCTGACTGCATTTCGTGCGTTCAATATCCAATATTTTTGTCGGAGGATATTTAGCATCAACTGTGTACCACCGTGTAGTGTCGTACGATGGATGTTGTCGATGATCAGCTTGGCCAATGGACTTTTTTCTGGTAAAATAATGGGATGGCTTTCGGAAAATGTTGTATTGGCATTCTGGATCCGCCCACCTACCCTTAAGATTCCTTCTTGATCGAGGAACGGATTCAATCTTATTAATTTACTTTTGTTAGGTACTGGTTGCTTAGATTGTACTGCTCGTATCTCCTCTGCGAATTCTTGATTTTGGATGATTTTATCCAGCACTGTAGAGCTGTTTGGATCTCCCTTGAAGTTAGGTAGATAGTTTGGGAGGGGCAAGTTGTTGATCTAGATGCTTTCAGCCATCGTCGACAATAGGCGGTCACTCGAAGTAACTTTGTTAATGATGAGTATCTGTTGATCAGATCATGATTGGAAAGATTGGTTACGACATGTGAGCTGATGATGCCTTTTCGTTGTCCCATCGTGGTATCTTGAATTTCCTTCTGCTTGGGCCAGTTTTCCTTTGCTTGAGTGAGCCATGTTGGGCCCACCCACCACAGTTCATGTTGCTTTAGTTCACTCGGTGTTAGTCCTCTTGTGGCGCAGTCAGCAGGATTTTCTTCTGTGCGGATATGGTTCCAGCTGCCTTGATCCAATAGTTGATGAATTTGTGACACTCTGTTTGCCACAAATGTTTCCCAGGATGATGGGTGTCTTCTTAACCAAGCGATTACTATTGTAGAATCTGTCCATGCGTGTGTTGTTATGTGTTCGAGTTTCATGTCGTTTTTAACCTGGGCCAGTAATTTGGCCAGTAAATGTGCTCCGCATAATTCTAATTTTGGTAAAGAAATGGTTTTTATGGGTACCACCCTGCTTTTGGCGGCTATCAGGTGGCAGTGAATGGTTCCGTCTTCGCTCTGAGTTCGGATATATGCGGCTGCTGCGTATGCTTTAATGGATGCATCGCAGAAACCGTGAAGTTCAATATCCTGGATTTTGCTATGAGTCTGGATCCATCGAGGGATTTGTATAGTTTGAATTGCTTGGAGCGCTGTTCGAAGCCTACGCCATTGTTGTTCAATAGTGGTCGGAACTATTTCATCCCATTCGAGCTTTGTGAGCCAGAGACTTTGTATTAAAATCTTGGCGTTGATTGTCACTGGTGTCAGCCATCCAATTGGGTCGAACAGCTTTGCGATCTCTGATAGTATTTTCCTTTTTGTGTATTCATCTGGTGCTGCTTCGATGCTGACCTTATACGATAATGTGTCTATTGACGGATTCCATAGTAATCCAAGGGCCTTGATTTCTTCTGCATTCATTGCGAGGGGAAAAGAAATTTCTCGATCGCTTTCAGGGACTTCTTCTAGAATAGCGTTATGATTTGCCGCCCATTTCCGTAGCTCTAGACCTCTAGACCGAAGAAGTTGAATCAGTTGCTTCTGTTTGTCTCTTGCTTCTTCTATTGTGTCTGCGCCGGTCATTAAATCGTCGACATAAAAATCGTTAAGCTCCGCATCGGAGCCGATTTTGTATGTCGTTGGTGCATCTCTGGCTAATTGATGCATGGTTCTAATAGCAAGGAACGGAGCACTCTTTGTTCCGAAAGTAACTGTTAGTAGCTTGTAGTCCTGTATGGGTTGATTTGGCGACTCTCTCCATACGATTCGTTGAAATTCGGAGTCATCAGGATGTATTCGTATCTGGCGGTACATCTTCTCTATATCGGCCATGTAAGCGATACGGTACTTCCTCCATCGCATGAGGGTAGACATTAATGATTCCTGTATCACGGGTCCATTCAGCAATACGCTATTTAATGATCTTCCGTTGGTAGTCGGACGAGAGGCGTCGAATACTACCCGAAGCTTGGTGGTTGTGCTGCTTGGTTTGAGGACGGCGTGGTGAGGTTAGTAGCAGCATCCCTAAGTTGTTGTGTTGTTGGGACCTTGGGTTTGGAATGCTGGTTCTGGGATGCTGGTAGCTACCATGTGTCCTAACGTTAGATACTCACGTATGCACTTTACGTAATCCGCCTTCAAGGCTGGATCCTGTTGGAAACGTTTTTCCATCTGCAGTAATGTTCGAATCGCTATTTGTCTTGATGCGCCAAGCAATGTTTGGTTTTGATTGTCTGCAAATGGGAGGCGAACCTGGTACCGTCCGTCGCTGCATCTGGTGATGTTGTTAGCGAAGTGGTTTTCGCACTGCGTTTCTTCGTTCGTCCACTTGGGTCTGGACGGAAGTTCTTCTAATTCCCAGGACCTTTTTAACTCGTTGTCAGGTGAGACTTGCGTGAAGAACGTTTGTAGGTTGGTGTTTGTTTGTAGTACTGGTGAGATCTTCCCAGTAATAATCCATCCAAACATCGTGTTTTGGGCTGCTAGAGACTTATTGTTGACCTTTCTTAAGCCGTCCAGGATGATTGTGGGGAAGATATCTGCTCCCAGGAGGATGTCGATGTGTCCCGGCCTGTGGAATGTTGGATCAGCGAATTGGAGACCCTTCAAATGAGCCCAATCCTTGCTGGAACATTCGTTGTTTGGTAATGGATTGGTGATTTCGTTGATCACTAGCGCCTGAGCCTTGATGATTTTCGGTTGATGTTTTCGTGTTTTTTGTGGCAGTGTGACCCTGTCTGTAATTTTCCCGCCTGGTAGGGTGCCGATTACTGTTAATGCGGTATGTATTGACTCCCTTTTGAGTCGTAAGCTTTGAACGATTTTCTCACATACAAATGAAGATTGAGATCCAGGATCGATTAATGCTCTGCAGACCTGCTGTTGTCCAGTTGGAGATACTACGGTGACCAATGTCGTTGCTAATAGTACTTGTCGGCAGTCCTGAGGCGCTGCTCGTGATAGGTATGCTTGTATCTGACCGTTTGGTGAATCATTACTCGAATTTGTTGACGGTGGATTACTGTTGCTGCTGTTGTTGACCTGACTCGTTGGTTGGACTCTATGTAGAGTCGTGTGATGAGTTTTTCCACATTGGAAACATCTGGTTTTGCTAGGGCAGTGTGGGGCGCGATGATTAGTTCCCAAACAGTTTATGCACAGATCTTTCGATTTTACTATTTTGAATCTCTCGTCTATGTTTAGTTGTACATATTTGGGACACTTTCTCATGGGATGTGGGCCCTTACACAGGATACATGTGGTGTGGTTCGATATATGAAATATCTGAGGTTTTCTTCGTGGATGTTCCCTGAGTTTAGTCACCTGATGTTCATTCTTGCTACTTGTAGGTTTGCTGACAGCTTCCAACGTCCTAAACCTGGTTTCTAGAAATTCCCGTAGCTCTGCCCATGTTGGAATCGATCGCCTTGATTTGGTACTCTGCGATTGTTCCCAAAGTTCGTGAGTCTCGGCTGGTAATTTCTGGACGATCAAGTGGATGAGAATGGGATCCCAATTCTGTGTTGATATCTCCAGATTCTCAATGGCAGTGAGGCATTCGTGGGTCCTTGTCTTTAGCTCCTTAATGGTTTGAGCTGATTCATGATTGGATTTTGGTTGACCGAGCAGAATATCAAGCTGTGTCTTCAACAATGCTCTTTTGTTGTCATAATTTTCGACGAGCAGTTTCCATGCTGGCTCATAGTTGGCGTCGCTTATTAAAGTGTTGCTGAGAAGTCTTAATGCTTCCCCGGATAGATGAGCCTTAAGATATTTTAGTTTTTGTGCTCCGGATAATGATGGTTTGTTGTGGACGAGACTGGAGAACAGATCGAGGAATGATGGCCAAGATGCATAGTCTCCTGTGAATGTAGGTATTGCGATCCTCGGGAGCTTCACATCATTGTTGTGAGCAATGTGGCTGTTATTTAGCTCTGTAGATGATTGTTCAGCTCTTGAGTTTGTGCCTGGAACATCCTTGTGATAATCCTCATCGATTTTGCTGTATATTTCAACATATGCCTGTTCTGTGTCTGAATACCAGTCATCCTTGAAATACGGTCGTTCTTTCTCATCCTTCGCTGTCTTTGCTGCTATTATTTGTCGGTGGTTGGTTTTGAATTCTAACCAGTCGTCGTCGAGCAGCTTGAGCTTTTTTTTGAAATATTGCTCAGTTTTCCTGGATGGCCCATCCTTCAGGTAGTTTCTGAATGATTTTTCGTATTTTTCTCGTTTTTCTGCCTGCTGACTTATTAAGGCATCCATATTGGTTTTGCGATTTGATTTATCTTATTTGAATCACTATCCGGCTCGAAGGACCAAATGTTCAGAACTAGCAATTTAATTTCTGAACTTAATAGAAAAGGTGCCGGAAGGGTGTGATTCAATGAAAGATAAATTTTCCAATAATCCAATTATTATTCAATTCTCGTATAATGGTTGATTTCCTCAAATGATTTGATATAATTCAATATAAATCGCAAAATTTCCAATATAATACAATTCAAATTTTACTATTATTTTTACTTTAATATTTGTAACTTGAATTTTATATGTGTAATAAATTACTCTTTAAAGTTTCTGGTTAGCCTGTACGATATTTCCTTCTTAATAATTTAATAATGATAACTTGCCAGAAATATTGCCCAATGTTGATAGTTTTGTTCTGACTTGCTTCACGTTGATGGAAAATGCCTTTAATGCTGTGAGAAACTTTAAGCTGCCTCTCTAGATATCTGCCAAATAGTCTCTGCTGTTGCCTGTTGCACTGCGTTTTGACCCTTTGGAATCTGCTGCTGATTCTGCTGCTTTGCTGCGTTGCTTTGCCTTCCTTCAATCAACTGCCCAGTTAGCGGAAATATTGCTTGTAGTTGGCACTGATATAATTGCTGAAACTTCAACTTTAGTTATTATAAAATAGTTGGCTCAAGATCTCAAGACAATCTTGGAATTTTTATTGGGACTGATTTAATACAGTCTTTTAGAATGTTAACTTGATGCGTTAACAGATTCTTGTAATTTTGAATGCTAACTCAAAACGTTAGCAGATTCTTATGTTCTTGAATGCTAGTTCAATTCGCTAGCAGATTCTTAGAACTTAATATTGCTTCTAGAATCTCAGGACAATTCTTATCTTATAGCTCAGGACACTATAAAGATTGAAGGCAATCTAAATTGGCTTCGGTTGTACGCCGATATTTATTTCACTTTGAACAATAGCCTTTAGTGGGGATGTCAATATTGCTTGATATTACATAACCTCGGGTTATATACTTTCAGCTGTGCATGGTGACCGATCAGCTGGTCTCCTTTTCACTTGTGAGTGTCAAATGGTGTTTATCTTTTTGGTAAGCGTATTTTATTTCATTTTATTTATTTACATAATTTAGTATATATTTTAGGTCCCTTTCGTGGATTTTTGGTGGGGTGCTGATCAGGAGAAGTTCCAAGGGCTACATTTTTTAGGATTATCAGATAAGTATTTTTTTTAAGAACTTTGTTTACTTTGTTGTAACATTTTTGTTTTCTATTTTTAGGTATATTTGCTGTGTACATTTTGGATTACTGCTGCAAGAACGAGTTTAAGGAGTATGACTTGGTCCTGGAATTTCTTTGAAGAGCCACCTTTAGTGTCAGGTATTATTTTGTGATATATTTGTTTTTGACAGTTTTTTAATTTTAGAATCGGCGATATGAGGACTTAACAGATGTATTAGCTGTAGATGCATTTTCCCGTATGGGAACTATGCGATGGGATTTTATCCAAGACCAACGATTTTCGAGGCGAGCGATAGCGGCTATGGTTTTGTCTTCATATTCTACCACTGCATTAAATTCCGTCGCATAATTCTCAGCGCTAATCGTTGGTCGTACAACCAAATCTGCCTGCTTGAGATTCCCGTGTGCCAGTCGCAGCCTGGCTATTAACCCCTGTATCTCTTCCTCAGCTTGCTGACCACTCAAGTCTTCCGCCGAGGGATGATCGTCGAACTAATCATTAACGGCGTTTACAACTTTCGTCATTTGTCCGCTACATGAACTTCTATGCTGCATTTCCATATTGCGATACTTTCACGCGTTAATTTTCACAGATATATTATAATCGTTTTATTTACCGTTAGCCGTTATGTTTTGCTAGATTCACTATATATAAAGGGATTTAGGTAAATATTGAGTATACTAGTACCCACCTCCGATTTTTTTGAAATTTTTTTTATATATGTATTTTGGTCCGTAGAATTCATTCACCGTTTTTTTAATATATTTGTAAAGCAACGCATTCTATGGGAGTATGAAATAGTAACTGCCACATTCGACTTTTATTTATTTTAAAATTTATATATTTCTTATATTGGCGAAAATTTAATTTCACACTTTGAAATAATATGAAATAATATAAATTTTAAAATAATTAAAAGTCGAATGTGGCAGTTACTATTTCATACTCCCATAGAATGCGGTGCTTTACAAAAGTAAAAAAACGGTATATAGGATTTACCATTTCATTTTGGGGGGCACTGCCAATACCCCCTTTTAGGATATAATCTTTCAATTTTAGGGGCTCTGCCCCCTCGTACCCCCTCTGCCTTCTAAATAAGTGTTTCCAATATGGCGGATATCACTTTTCTGCTCACTGATTTTACACAACTTTAAAAATTCATTACTCGAAAACGGTAAGCGAGCGACAATTTATTTTTCGAAAAATGAATTCTACGGACCAAAATACATATATATAAAAAAAATTTCAAAAAAATCGGAGGTGGTACTAGTATACTCAATATTTACCGGGATTTATTGATTCATTTAAACACTAAATGCACACAATGGTGCAAATTACACTATCCATCACTCGATACTCACATCAAAACGGTATGATGCGAGGATTACACTAAGCATTCATTTTTCTGCCTCCTTTTGTTGTAACGAATCTAAGGTCTTTGTAAACCCAAAAGAGAAGGGGAATTGAGGAGCCGGATCAAAGAACCGCACTTTCGCAAATTAAAATCAAAAATTCCGTCGATACTTTTTGAAGTTGAAAAATCTGATGCGCGACGCACGTGGCAACGAAATAAAAAGTTAATAACAAACAAACGACATGTCATTTTTTAATCGGAATTTGTCTACCATTCAAAGCTACGTGTAATTAGTTTACACAAAAAATTTCAGATCAATTGAATAATTATTAAGAGAGTTATGACGAGTAGAAGTAAAAAAATTGATAAAAAAAAAGTTTAAAAAAAATCGGCTTTTTGTTGTTTATTTAAAAACTTATGATGCCACAAAAAAATTGTATGAAACAAAAAGATGCGCTTTTTTTTCTAAACAAATAAGTATTTTTCATTTTGTTATTTGAAGAAAATTTTTTTTCGAACTAATTTTACGTTTTTTTGAAGTCGAGCGAGCGAAAGTGCGGTTCTTTGATCCGGCTCCTCAATTACTCATAGTTTACGCAGACCCAGAGTACGATGATATATTTGTGCAAGTGTAATCGATGGGTGAGTGACGCAAAATTCATCACCGAAATTGACCAGAGGTGCTGTTAGGATTGCTGCAGAAAGCTGTTATGGCGATCATTCCGTTGAGGAGCTGCTTGCTGCATTGGAAGCCCGCTTCACACAAAAAATAGATGACTTCTCTGCATCTTTTCGGCACACGGATGCTAAAATTAATGACTTCTGCGCATCTTTGAAGCCACTTAGTGATCGTCTTGATTCCATCGAGCTTCGTCTATCTGAAGGTCTAAAATCCGTCGATGACCAAAACAAAAAACAGCTGACTGAAGTCGATAACAGGATCAGCGTTCTGTATGAACGGGTCTCCACATTGGAAACTAATTCCCAAACATTGGAAACTAATTACAAAACATCACTACACAGCTGATAATGTGCGTCACCTAGAGGATATACGGCGAACTCAAAGGCTCAGTGACGTTATAATTCGTGGCATTCCAACGAAGCCAGATGACTCGCCACTGAATATCGTGGCCGATATCGTTAGACTGATCAATCACCGTCTATCAGACTACACCGAGGCCTTTCGTTTGAGTTCAGGGATGGGTTTGAGGAGTAGGCCGATCGTCGTCAAATTTTCTGGCCAGCGTGAGGCGAAGGCGTTTTTACTCGCCTTACGGAGAAAACAAAAATTGAATTTTCGTCTCTGCAAGTTGGACGGTTTTACTGCCGACTCCCCAGTGTACATAAACGAAAGCCTAACCTCTACCACCAATTTGATACTGCGGGAGGCACTAAAACAGCGTAAGCTAGGATTGCTTTGCTCCGTCGCTACCAGGGATGGCCTTGTTCGGGTTAAAAGGAAAACCGATGATCTATTTGTCGCTGTGCGACATGTTTCGCAAATTGTCTGCCCATCTATCGAGACATTGGAAACACGCGCAGTAAGCGTTTGAATGTGTGGGCCAGCTCTACTCGAATATATACTTATATGTAATTTATTTTTTTTAATATATTTGTTGTTGTTATTAGTTTTTAAGTTTCAAAGTTTCAATTTATTTTTTTTTGTTTTACTACTTTTTGAAGTGAAAACTTCTATAGGCACGTTGGGCACTTTTTGGCCTGGGGAAAAAACTAAAAACTCGCGTCACGCGCACTTTTTGTGTGCCATCACGCGCACGTACCATCACGTGAGAAAAATGTTTCCTTTGGGGGTTTTAGTTTTAATTATGTAGTATGAATTATATATTATATATTAAATATTATATATTAAATATTATATATTGAATATTATATATTTAATATTATATGTTAAGTATTGTGTATTATGGACTATGTAGTGTACTACGTACTATGAGCTATGTACTAATTATTATGTATTAATTATTATGTTCTATGTGCTATGTATTATGAATTATGTAGTATGTACTATGTACTATGCACTATGTACTATGCACTATGCACTATGCACTATGTATTATGTACTATGTACTACACACTATTTACTATGTACTGTATATTATGCACTGTTTACTATGTACTATATACTATATACTATGTACTATGTATTATGTTCTATGTACTATGTACAATGCATTATGTATTATACACTATGTACTATTTACTATGCACTATGTACTGTATATTATACACTATTTACTATGTACTATATACTATGTATTATGTTCTATGTACTATGTACTATGTACTATGTTCTATGTACTATGTACAATGCATTATGTATTATATACTATGTACTATTTACTATGCACTATGTACTGTATATTATGCACTATTTACTATGTACTATATACTATGTATTATGTTCTATGTACTATGTACTATGTTCTATGTACTATGTACAATGCATTATGTATTATATACTATGTAATATTTACTATGCACTATGTACTGTATATTATGCTTATTTACTATGTACTATATACTATGTATTATGTACTATGTACTATGTACTATGTTATATGTACTATGTACAATGCATTATGTATTATATACTATGTACTATTTACTTTGCACTATGTACTGTATTTTATGCTTATTTACTATGTACTATATACTATGTATTATGTAGTATGTACTATGTACTATGTACTATGTACTATGTACTATGTACTATGTACTATGTACTATGTACTATGTACTATGTACTATGTACTATGTACTATGTACTATGTACTATTTACTATGTACTATGTACTATGTACTATGTCCTATGTGCTATGTTCTATGTACTATGTACAATGAATTATGTATTATATACTATGTACTATTTACTACGTACTATTTACAATGTATGCACTATGTACTATCCACTATTTACTATGTATTATGTACTGTGTATTATGTATTATGAATTATGTATTATGTACTATGTACTATGTATTATGCACTATGTGTTATGTACTAAATACTATGCACTATGTACTGTGTATTATGTGCTATATACTATGTACTAGGCACTATGTACTATGTACTACATATGGACTATGTATTATGTACTATTACTATGTGCTATTCACTGTGTACTATGTGCTATGTATTATGCACTATGTACTGTGTACTATGCACTATGTATTTTGTACTATGTACTATTTATTATGTACTACGCACTACGCACTATGTACTATGCATTATGTACTATGTATTAGGCATTATGAATTATATATTATGTATTGTGTATTGTTTTTTGTGAATTATCTATTACTTTGTTGTTCTTCTAATTTTATTGGAACATTAACAATAAAATAAACTTAAATGGAATATTCATAAACAAAATTTCTTGATCCTTATCCTACTGTAATATTAAGATTGATTTGGAAATATAGACTAGCCGGCCATAGAAGTTTTCACTTCCAACGTGTGGTCCTACGCACACTCATATTTAATTTTTACTACTTTTTGTATATTTATTTGTTGCATTTTTTTTATTTTGTATTGAATTTTTTATTTATTTTGTATCGAATTTTTTTTATTTTTTTTGTTAACATTTTTTTTATAGATAATTCTAAGGTTTCTACTTTGTCACTATGTACTTGCGCTTTAACTCCATTAACATGCTTCTATATTTATTTTGTCGATTCTCGCTTCATGTAAGTGTTCGCTGTCTCGCGTTTCTGATTCCCTATAATGTCAACTAGCCTAAGTCGCGAGGACCGGGTGAGAACGTTGATCAAGATCTTTAGCGCTAACCAACACGGATTTAACGCTTGTTTATTGAACTCGTGAAGCATTCGTTCGAAAATTGGCGAGTTAAGTGAAATATTTATAAACTCAGGTGCGCACGCTGTACTTATCAGTGAAAGCTGGCTAAACCCCTCAATCTTTTCCTCTATGGTTGCCATTAATGGCTTTAAATTATTCCGTAACGATCGTCTAGGCCGGATTGGTGGTGGTGTTGCCATTTACGTTCGCGAACATCTTAAATCCAAAATCGTCGGATTCTCTAAGTTTCCGGGAATCGAATTTATTTGCGTTGATATCTCTAGTATGTACTACCGACAAGCTTCTTCTTGTTTGTGTATATTCTCCCCGCGGCCTTTTTAACCTTGATAATGTAAAAGAACTTTACCACACCCTTGATTACTTATCTCGTGTTTACAGAAATATCCTTGTTGGTGGTGATTTTATCGTGAATTTATTAAAGAAGTCGTCTCTGCAAAACTTTTTTGTGCACACCATGAACTCTTTGAGTTTGGAAGCTATTAATGAACACCCCACATACTTCAATTGCAGGGAACCCTCCCTTCTTGACGTGTTTCTTTCCAACGATATCAGTAGATATACAATGCCGGTTCTAGCGCAATTTAACATGGGATTTTACATATACCCTCTAGATTCACCTTTTCCGCCATCTTGGATTTTCTTCGCTGTACCAATTGGTTTGTGACGTCACATGGTCATGAACGAGAGAAATAAAAGGCAAGTGAATGAGTGTATATGTGTGCGTGTGTATGTGTGATGCTCATATTACATCTTGTTGTGAAATTAGGCTATTTTTTATTTTCGCGATTCTCGTTATGGGAAGAGGCGATATTAATTACTAACAGCAGTTAATAATATTATTGTAAACAAAAAAGCGAAGAAATGTTATGCGAGAGAAAACAAAAGCTGTTTTGACCGAGTGGATCTAAAGGCAAAGTAACAGGATCTCAGAATTCAAAGGAAAATCAGAAGCGCAACACTTAAGGCGACGGCCCAATCACGACTTTATTCGCGTTTACGCGCGTCAACGCTTTGTCGCGCGTTGACGTCGACATTTGGTTGGGCGTAATTCAAATCGAGTTATTCCATTCACGACTTTGCGGCGTCAGCGGCGTCGAGCGACGGCAAAAGTCGAGCAACTTTCAAATTTTTGGCGTTGGCAGGCTATGAAATTTAAAAAAATCACTTTTCTAACAAGTATATACACAAAAATCCATACATAAATTTAAATTAAAACAATATTTTTGACGTCCTGACGCTATGAATGAACCTTCAACGGACGTTAACGCGCACGAATCGCCTGCCGCGTATAACGCGCCGTCGGCATTGGGCCATCGCCTTTACATATAATCTTGGTAAATGTATAGTATAACAGTACCCACCTCCGATTTTTTTCAAATTTTCAAATTATATGTATTTTGGTGCGTAGAATCCATTTCTGAAAAAATTAATTGCCGCTGACGCACCGTTTCGGAGGTATGCAATGTCAAAGTTGCCAAATTTCGCTTATTTCGAAAGTGAAAAACGACACATCCCACTTCCGTTTTTTTCGAAATTTTCAACTTTTATGTAATTTGGTGCGTAGAATCCATTTTTGAAAAAATTAATTGCCGGTGACGCACCGTTTCGGAGTTATGCATTTTCAAATTACTATTACTGAATTTATACTTACTTACTTTTTTATATTGCCTTCTATATACCGTTTTTTTAATACATTTGTAAAGCACCGCATTCTATGGGAGTATGAAATAGTAACTGCCACATTCGACTTTTAATTATTTTAAAATTTATATATTTCAAATTTTAAAATAATTAAAAGTCGAATGTGGCAGTTACTATTTCATACTCCCATAGAATGCGGTGCTTTACAAAGTAACGGTGCATGAGTGCCGGCACTTTTTATTAACATACCTGAGTTGTACATAATTAACTGTACCTTGTGTAAAAATTTCATCAAAATCGGGCGTGAGATATGGCGGTTTTCACGTTCGAAATAAGCGAAATTTGGCAACTTTGGAACTGCATAACTCAGAAACCGTGCGTCAGCGGCAATTAATTTTTTCAGAAATGGATTCTACGTACCAAAATACATATAATTTGAAAATTTGAAAAAAAACGGAGGTGGGTACTGTTATACTATACATTTACCATAATCTTGATCGCAGTTGCGAAGAGCCGCGAAAGTACATATTATGTATAATGAAAAACAAAATAATCAGCCAGACTCAGGAAGGTATCTCGACTGCATGAGAAAAAACAAAAGAAACACTTGCGAGTTACCATAGGCCTGTTAAGCAAGTTATGATAAGTCGACGGCCCATGCAAACTAATTTGCAATATGCATAAGCTGACGCCATAAGAAACAGTTTTTGCTTTTTCTCTTTGCTATTCGGTGGCCGGCCTCGGACGTCGTACCTGGGGTATTCACAAAAGAAGAATTTGCACTTGCGCACAAAAATTGCTGGGCAGAATCAGTTGCTTGCTGCTTAACCTGTTCCTGTGTTCCTGTTACTTACTTTGCTTTACAGCCACTTTGTTTTAACTTTAAGTTCGTTTTTAAATACTTTTGATTGTTTGCCGCGCAACATTTATTTAAATAATTAATACTGGTAATATAAAAATGTTGGTAAAAAAATTCTCACGTCCGATGATTATAAGAACCCCGAAAATAAAAATTGTTTTTTTCACATCATGATGTGAACATCTTACATACCGTCACCCTATCCCTCTCACACGATAATTTTAATTTAAGTTACTTTTATGTAAAATTTTGTTTTTTATTCATAAAAATACCTGAAGCAGAATAAATTCTGGGGGTAATCTGAGGTATCAAATCGGTGTAAGTTTTCTTTTAATCTATGATGCCTCAGCTTAAATCTCATATATGAGCGAGTCCCCATCTGTGTAACACAAATTACACTTGTCACCATATTTCTCTTTCATAATGGAATTTTACTTTATGCATATTACATACATATTAACAATAATACAAGTTCTAAAGCTTTAATGTTCAGTAAAGTTGTTATGGCTGGAGGAAAAAATTGTTTTTGCTGTATGCGTTTATGGCCGTGTTCTTTTAATGAACTGGGTTTTGAGAGCTTTTTAGTTTCCATACAAAAATCGAAAACCCAGCTTTTATCTGGGTTTTCTAGGCCGTGTTCTTTTAATGAACTGGGTTTTGAGAGCTTTTGAGTTTCCATACAAAAATCGAAAACCCAGCTTTTATCTGGGTTTTCTAGTTCTTCTATCTGGGTTACTGGGAAATTTTAAAATTTCCCTGCTTTCTTGAATGCGGCCAACTTCAAGCCGGATGAGAAACGTCATTTAAAATTAAAAACAACATGGAAGTGACGGAGCAGATTTGTAAGTATATAAGGAAACAAATAATTTTGTTTAGTTATACAATAGTTAAAAGGCTGAATGTTGTTAAATTTGTGCTGATCCTATTTTCTTTTAATTTTTACAGATGCCACAAGAAGTTTAAAGATTTGAGAGCATTTATGGAAGCTGTGATAATTAGAACGATTGCTCAATTTAGCGTAGTTTTCTATTCAGCTTATCCAGTTGCTGATAAAAGTAACAATTACATTCATCACAGCATAATGATGAAGAGCAGTACATTTGGGAATTATCTGCTGATGGATCTTTCACAATTTCTGCAGATCATTCAGAACCATTAGGATGCGATACAAAAATCGTTCTCTACATTAATACTCTAATGAATTCTTGAAGAAAGCAAAATCGCAATTTATTGATTATCCCCTTAAATTACTTGTGGAGAAAGAACGAAGTCAGTGAAGATGAAGCCCAAGAGGATGCTCCACAATAAGTTGATGATTCGGAAAATGCATCTCGCACGAAAGCAATAGATTAAATTTTAAATTCAATTTAAAGAAAAAGACTGCCGCGTTTTAAGTGATTGTACGCAGAACTAGAAAAGATAAACTGCGAATTTTATCGTTTTCTTTTGTTACTTTTGTTAGATCGTTTTTTCTTTAGAACTGTTTATAAATAGTCATTCCTTATGAATTTTGTAATGAGTTATACATATATAATTTATTTATGAATAATAAATTGATCGAAGAAAGTTAAATATTTTTGTTTTCTTGAATACTTTTTTACTACTTTTTTTGGGTCAAGTGTTTGAAATAATCTTGTTTCACTTCAGTTGTTCTTGCTATAAGTTGAATTTGTTGTTACGTTTTTGCAGAAGATGAAAAAATCTTGCGATAGATAGCGCCACAAAAAACTGTGAATATGAGTGGGTGTTCTTAGGCTTGTCGCTTAGACTTGACTGTTCGAGCAGGGTCTCGTTAAGCACCTATCGCGAGGCACAGAGAACATGAGGGGAGATTCATCCTTCTCAAGGCAAAGCCTCCACGTAGGGTACTCCGCCCTTCCTATCCTCCCTAAGTGATAATTCAGGGTGCAATGTTCGGTAATCAAGCCAGTTTTGTTAAAACCGATCGCCCTTGTCGACTCTTTACCATTCATTCAGACTTAACAGCGTCAGGTCGTTGTAGGATAGTGGGAGTGAGGGTTAAGCGGTGTTATATCCGAGGATCCGCTATCAGGTTGCAGATCACACCCCTTTCGACGCCTAAACGGATGGAATTTTCTTCGAGAATCGCGGTGTATA
Source organism: Thereva nobilitata (assembly GCA_963855945.1). NCBI lineage: Eukaryota > Metazoa > Arthropoda > Insecta > Diptera > Therevidae > Thereva > Thereva nobilitata. The sequence continues at coordinate 58,675,808 of OY979697.1, forward strand.
AGTATCTATAAGATCTTGACGTCAATAAATCCACTGGTCCTTGGGCCCTATTCTCTATTACAATATTGTTAAATTCGATCGTTAAAAAATATAACAATATTGTAATAGAGAATAAGGCCCCTGAAAATACAGCCCACTCTAAACCTACAGGGCTAAACCTCTCGTTTTTCCCATACCGGAAACGGGTGACTCAAGAACTTCTTTATCTACCTTCCAATAGCGATTACTAACTAACTATTCCTTTCAAAATCATTGAGACAATAATAAATACAAAAAACTTCTAGAATATAATCAATCCAACAAACGTTCCGGTTGCTCTAGACCGCAAGAAACGTGTCGGGTTCAACGTATCCACAAGGAAGTACTACTCCATCTCCGACTTTCCTTCTATCTCAATCGACAGTGTGAATCTAACCGAGGACCATCTCTTAACATATGCCTATTGAGCCACCCCAGGGATGTAACAGCCTTGTAATCGCTGTATCATAGCGACTGTTCCTGTATCATAGAATCAATAATGGTCCTACAAATCATCAACACCCATAATCAACAGTTTCAGGTGGCAGATGACAGTTTAATTTTTTTATAAATGCCCTGAAGATGGGTTCAGTTGGCGTTTTATAAAATTTCCCTTGCCGTTCTTTTAATGAACTCAAAAGCTCTCAAAACCCAGTTCATTAAAAGAACACGGCCCTAGTTCTTTTATCTGGGTTACTGGGAAATTTTAAAATTTCCCTGCTTTCTTGAATGCGGCCAACTTCAAGCCGGAGGAGAAACGTCATTTAAGTTTTGTAAATAAGTGAGTTTCAGGCAGTTTGAGTTTGTAATAAGAAACAAATTTGTAAGTACATATAACTACTGAATAATTAAACTAATTTAATATATTTTATAGAAAGGGACGAACTTAAGGAGCTGACTAAACAAAATGATAAGTCAGAGAATGATTTAAAAGCACTACAAAGTGTTGGACAAATTGTGGGAGAAGTTTTAAAGCAGTTAACTAAAGATAAATATTTGTTGCTTTATTATTAACAATTGTGTATCAACTGGTTTCATTTTAATGTCTTTATTTTAGTTATTGTAAAAGCCAAGCTATGTGGTTGGATGCCGCAGGCAGCTGGATAAAACTAAATTGAGGTCGGGAACAAGAGTAGCTTTTGATATGACTACATTTACGATTATGCGTTATCCTCCAAGAGAAGTTGATCCTTTCTCTAGGTGGTCGCAGGTTCTCTGAAGGTATATCGGTAGATCGTGAAATTCAGCGAACACTCATGAAATTACTCAATCAAATAGGCGGATTTGATTCATTAAAACGAGTTAAAACGATAATGGTAACAAATCGCGCAGGCAGACTGGGTCCTGCCCTTTTATGACCTGGAAGCTGGAAGACGACAGGAATATTGGAATTCCTTTACTAAATGAACAAGCTTGGTAATTATCTGCTTATTATTTTTATGTTTATTAAATTTATAAAAAAAACTTACTACAGGCTAGAAATTTTAAAAATTCATATTGCTCCATCGCTAAACATGGAGTAGATGATGAAGCTATTGTTCTCTGACAATTTTACCGGGCAGATTTAGGAAATGTTTGCACAGAAGCTGGTATTTTTGCTATAAAGTATATACAATCGTACATAATTTCTCCAATACTTTTTTTTAATTTTAGAGCGGAAAGAGAATTCGTTATTCAACAAGATTTCATAAAATCCGTAAGAAAAGTTGCAGAGAATAATAAATTGGAAAGTAAACTCGATTATAAGCCAGCATAAATTAAAATACATATATATTTTCCCCACTTTCTTTTTCTTTACATTAAATGGATTTAAATAATTGAAAAGGCTGAAGATTATTTTATTTTAAAAATTGCAATGTTTTTATGAAGGTTTTAAATTTTCTTAGAAAAGGGCTAATAGAGATGCTAATCAGAAATCAACAGAGGTGGTGAGGTGTAAATCTTTGCTCCTTCCTGTTCCTAATGTTTTATTGTGCTTTAATCGCTTTTATACGAGTGTAAATTTGCTGGAGACCCTAAATTACTCACGCTAAACTGCGTTTTACTTTTCTATCCGCCTTTTTTTGCAAAATTGTACCGCTTTTCCCACTGCTCCATTGAAATAAGTAACGTCATGCCTCCGCACATGACTTCTTCAGCAATTGGAAGTCTGTAGCTGAATAAGTCAATTGCTCGCGCAACGTGCATTATTGACTTGGCCCCAAGTCTTGTGTTGCGGGAGAAATGTTCCCGTTGAGGCATGACGTTACTTATTTCAATGGAGCAGACATTGTGGTAAAAGCGGTACAATTTTGCAAGAGCTCCTACATTCCTACGGTGGCTTAATGAGTCAATTGAAGAGCAAAAGGCGCTATCACCAATAAGTTTGAGAGCTTGGTTTTGCACCTTGTCCAGCCGAGCTAAGGTGGTTCTCGGGGCCCCGGCCCAGATGTACGAGTTGTATTCGAGGCGGGGGCGAATGTAGGACTTGTAGATTATAGCCCTGCCGGACGGCTGAAGGAGGAATTTGCACCTTTTGAGGAATCCCAGGCACTGTGAAGCTTGTTTAACAATTTGGTGATTCCAACGCAGATCGTCGGCTAATGTTATGCCTAGGATATTTAGATACGGTTCGGCCGTTAGGTTCTTATTGCCCACTGAAATAGAACGAGGGTTGGTGCAAGCTCTATTGGAGATGAGGCAGTACTTCGCAGTGTATCGCAAAATACACTACTTATTGTGCTTTTCAGCTCCTTTGATTCTTTTACTACATAATTTCAATTTTTTGCACAATCACTTCGATGTCAAATCTTTTATCTCGCATTACTGTGACGTGCAAATTCTTGGGATTGCAGAATCCAAACTTATACCCACAACTAGCCGACTGGAACTCAATGTCAATTCATATATGTACTAGCTCTTATTCGGTTGATACAACCGGCAAGCTATATGGCAAACATCTTCAGATAATTTCCGAACTGAAAATCTCATTCCCGGGGCGGAAACTTCAAATTCATGCACTTTAAGATCACGTTCAAAATTCCATATATTAATTGTTTTATCACAAGAAAGTGATACCAAGTAATCAGTGGATTCTACAGGTAAAACGCTAGTTTGTGAAACGTATTCTCATTTGCATTGAAAATCACAAATGCCGACGGCGACAGTTGACGTTTCAGATATTTTTATGATAAATACCCTGAAGATAGATCCAGTTGAGGTTTTGCAAAATTTCCCTTGCCGTTCTTTTAATGAACTCAAAAGCTCTCAAAACCCAGTTCATTAAAAAAACACGGCCATAGACATGTTTATGTTTGTTGAGCGTGGAATTCGGGGCGGCCTTAGTCAATGTTCAAAACGTTATTCCAAAGCAAATAATAAATATTATATGGCCGACTACGATTGCTCCCAACCTTCAAAATTTATACTATATTATGATATTAATAACCAATATGGTTGGGCGATGTCACAACTTCTACCTCACAGTGGCTTCAAGTGGGTAGAAAATGTAGACAACTTTCAAGTCGAAGATGTGCTCGATGATTCACCTGCAGGCTACATTCTAGAAGTAGATTTAGAGTATCCCCAAGAAATTCATGACCTTCATAAACATTTACCATTTTGCCCCGAACATAGAGCGCCTTCTGGTTCAAAACAAAATAAACTAATGGCTACACTGTACAACAAAACCAAATATGTTTTACATTATAAAAATTTAAAACAAGCTCTCCTTTACGGATTAAAATTAACGAAAATTCATAAAATTCTTCAATTCAATCAGTCTGCATGGCTCAAGTCCTATATTGACCTAAACACCCGCCTTAGAGCATTAGCTAAAAATGATTTTGAGAAAAATCTCTTTAAACTTATGAATAACGCAGTTTTCGGGAAGACTATGGAGAATGTTAGGAAACATAGCATTGTTAAGCTAGTAACCAAGTGGTTGGGACGATATGGTGCCGAAGCTTTTATATCCAAACCCGAATTCAAGACCTCGACAATTTTCAGTGAGAACCTGGTAGCCATTGAACTTAATAAGACTGAGATTTATTTCAATAAACCAATTTATGTGGGTATGTGCATTCTCGACTTGACAAAGACTACAATTTATGATTTCCATTACAACTATATGATCCCCCAATTTAATTCCGACTGTGCAGTTTGTTATACTGATACAGACTCCCTTATTTATGAAATTACCTACCCCGATTTATATGACATAATTAAACGTGATTGCCATACTCATTTTGACACAAGTGACTATCCTCTCAATAACATCTGGAGCATCCCTCTAGTTAACAAAAAAGTGCTGGGTCTCATGAAGGATGAAAATAATGGTTGCATAATGACTGAGTTTGTTGGACTAAGATCAAAGATGTACGTGATCCGTGTAGAGGGTAAAGATAAAACTAAAAAATTTAAAGGCATAAAAAGAAATATTGTTAAAAATAGATTAACTTTTGACGATTATGTAGAATGTTTGAATAGTAATGTCGAGAAAATAGTTAGTCAAAATTTAATACAATCGAAAAAACATGAAGTAAGCACTATCACCCAATCAAAAATTGCGCTAAGTCCTCACGACGATAAGAGATATATACATAATATCGAATTCCTATGAAACGTTACCGTGGGGCCATTACAGTATAATGGATATAGATTAATTTAATATTAATTAAAGTACACAGTTAAGGTAGCGAATAAGAAAAATATTGTAAATAGTATTAAAAGAAAATAAAAGAATATTTGTAATGCTTTAAATACTGTTTTATTTAAAAATCCCTAACATACTTTTCCGAGCATATCGGTCATGGTGCATTATTCAACTTAAACTATTTGTTTCCAGAGTTGTAAGGTTTGGACCCCCGGTTGTGTATCTTCTTCTATATCTTTAGCACTACTCAAAGAAAAATAACACTTAGTCCCTTTGACAACAAGCATTATGTGAAGCCTAACGCATTGGGGGCATTTTAGCATTATGGATGTAGACTAAGTAATAATTAATTTATACAAATATATTTTTTCTTTCATTCTCCAAAAAATGTATTTTTTATATGTATGTTTTGTAAAAAAATCTATATTAATAAAATTATTTTTTAAGTTAAAAGTGTTTATTATTACAGAAATTACATTTGACTTTTCAATATTGCAACCTCACAACAATGACAAAAAATAAGAACAAATAATTTTCTTTCATTACGGGAATATTAAAATCAATCCGAATCTACTTTTTTCCTCTAAACAACACTAACGGTTTCGAATTGCAAAAACATTTCATAAAAATGAATTTAAAGTTCAAACTTTTTGAAATAATTAAAAATTATCGCAATTTTGCACAAGCAAGTGAAAATTCCTAAAAAATAATGAAACAATTTGGAAACTGTTGAAATTTTTCATAGCAGATAAATGTTTTTTAAATAAAATAAAAGCAGTTTTAACAACATACTCATTTCACAATACATTTTTTTTAAGTTATTGTTTTCAAATATGTATTTGGAAAACTTTAACGAAGTATAAGGAAAAATTTAAGATTTTTTTTTGGCGAAAAATTGTTACAACAAACAAACAATTTTTTTATTAAATATAATAACATTGTGCAAAACGTTCAGAAACATGTGTATCTATTCAAAATAATTACTACAAATTTCATTAAAAAGCATTGCATAATTTATAAATATTTCATAAAGCTCCGCAGAAAGTATATTTAAATTGTTTGATTTTTCTTTTTTCAATTTAAACAATTAAAATGAAATCACTTATGTTTGTACAGAAATCACATTACGCACATAATGCAGTGGAAATCTCCGTCTTCCACTTTATTGTCTTTTATGTTCATGCAAATAAAATAAGTGTTGCATGTAATTAAGGTATATATGAGAATTAGGAACGCACTTGCTGAATTATAAAATAATTCGAATGCATTTCTAACATGGAAATTAACAAAAAATTAATTTAGCACAAATGTCAAACCACTAATTCGAATGTTTCTCATTTCCCCTCCGGCATTTTGGCATTCTAAAGTACGGAATAGTGTATTTTAATTTATATCTTTTTGCATATTTTTCCCCCCATATTTCTATTTATGTTTTTATTTGATTCTTAAAATTTTGTTTTAGCACTCATAGAGCATATTGATTTAAATAAAATCAATTAAATGAGCGGGAAACAAAAAATGCAGGTTATGAAAAGATTATTATTGCTTTTTTATTTTTTATGCAACTTTGGCTTTTACTAAAAATAACATGGTATCCTCAATTACCTTGCGTAATAAGCTCCTTTAGAACCCGTTTTAACGCTTTTAGAGACAAAACTCACTACCAGGTAGGCAGTCTACTATGCGCAAGGAAATATGCTGAAAGTTCGCATATGCTAAGAATTTTTGCTTTTATCCAAAAGAGACTGCACCGTAGGAATAAGCAGGTAAACAAACAGGTGATGAACAGGTCACCGAGTTGTACAGACAAAAAGTGAAAAAAAATTCTCGTGACGTCAGTGTTATTGCATATTTCGAATGATCTGCAAAAGCTTCGACTTATTAAGGGGACCCCTCGAAACTCGGTGGCTAGGTAAACAAACAGCTGATGAACAGGAGACACAGATGACACAAGTGAATGAGTGTATATGTGTGCGTGTGTATGTGTGATGCTCATATTCATAACTCTATAATACAAGCCATGAACAACAGTTGTGTATGTGTTAGTATGTGGTCCGGCTCTGCTATATAGAAGGTTATGGCTCTGGTATACAGAAACAAGGTAATGTAAATGGGTTAGCTGTCAGATTTGAGAAAAACAAAAATTGTTTCATCGGTTTTTTATTAAAAATTAATAGTTAAATTGTGAATTAAACATGATAAATTGCCAATAAATTAACTCGGAAGTGTTTGGAAATTGTGTGGAAGTTTGATTTGTTAGAAGTGAAACTTTTTTTTGTTTTCGGAAATGTCTGTTGTATCTAGAAAGGTAAACAGATTTAATGTGGAAAATAGACATTTAAGAATAAATAAATAGAACTAATAGGTAAATAAACAAACAAATAAGCTATGGTGCAAGATTTCCAGCTCAGGAATCAATAAATTGAACTAATAGCTTGTACAAAATTTGGGCAACAATAACTAAATTTAGTGAAATTTTCTGGGAAATTGTTATCATCCTAAATTATTTACACATGAAGGATTTAGCATGGGCTTTGAAAGGTAAAACTATTAATTAAAAATACTACTTTCTACTTGAATTTACCAGTTTATAGAGTAGTCAGGAACCAGGGGTTTTAACCTGACATTAAAACCAATAGAAATGATATTTAGCGCACTTTTTGAAGAGTACTTTAAGGAAAAAAAATGTTCTGCGGGCGAACACCTATGGAAACTGGGGAAAAACCCCCTGGAAGTCTCGAAAAGTTAGTACTTCCTCTATAACGTGCAAGGCGTTGAAAATTTCGATGTAATGTATATAAACAAACTTGTAAAGCATGAAAATCTGCACAAAAAACGTCTTTACATGTTTTTTCGACTACTCTATAAACTCGTAAATTCACGTAGAAAGTAGTATTTTTAATTAATAGTTTTACCTTTCAAAGCCCATGCTAAATCCTTCATGTGTAAATAATTTAGGATGATAACAATTTCCCAGCAAATTTCACTAAATTTAGTTATTGTTGCCCAAATTTTGTACAAGCTATTAGTTCAATTTATTGATTCCTGAGCTGGAAATCTTGCACCATAGCTTATTTGTTTGTTTATTTACCTATTAGTTCTATTTATTTATTCTTAAATGTCTATTTTCTACATTAAATCTGTTTACCTTTCTAGATACAACAGACATTTCCGAAAACAAAAAAAAAGTCTCACTTCTAACAAATCAAACTTCCACACAATTTCCACACACTTCCGAGTTAATTTATTGGCAATTTATCTTGTTTAATTCACAATTTAACTATTAGTTTTTAATAAAAAAACCGATAAAACAATTTTTGTTTTTCTCAAATCTGACAGCTAACCATTTACATTACGTTTCTGTATACCGTGACCCGGGACCACTTTTGCGTGTGCATGTATGCGTGTCGAGACGAATCGCATGGCTTGTATTATAGAAGGTGATGTCACATTACATCTTGATGTGAAATTAGGCTGTTTTTTATTTTCGGGATTCTCGTTATAGGAAGAGGCGATTTTAGAAATAAGATAGAAGCGCCGTGTATTATTTACGCGGACTTAGAATGTCTTTTAGTAGATTGTAGTGATAAGAATGATAATCAAAATCATGTGCCGTGTAGTATAGGGTTTTTTGTTAAATGTTCATGTAACCCCACGCTATCGGTTTTCAAGTCTTATCGCGGTGAGGATAGTATTGAGTGGTTTGTGCGCGAGTTAAATCAGTTCGCTGAAAATTTAGAATCAGTTTTTCTTCGCCCTCTACCGATGGACCAGATGACATCTGAGGAAATAAAGTTCTTTCAGGCTGCCACACTCTGTCGTATATGTGAGAAACCATTTACTGCGGATGATAAAAAGGTTCGCGATCACTGCCACCTAACAGGTTTATACCGAGGCCCAGCACATGAGGGATGTAATATAAATTTTCAAGATAGTCACACCGTCCCTGTAATTTTCCATAACCTTAGCGGCTACGATTCCCATTTCATTATTAAAAATATAGCTTCTGATATCCAAGGCCGCGTTGATCTCCTGCCCATAAATAAAGAGAGATATATTTCTTTCACAAAACATTTAAATGGATGTCCAATTTAATTTCGATATATAGACTCTTTTCGCTTTATGGCCAGCAGCTTAGAAACTCTATCATCATATTTAAGTTTTTTTCCAGTTTTAAAAGCTCAATTTCAAAATTTATCTGAAAATCAATTCCATCTATTAACACGTAAAGGTGTATATCCTTACAATTACTTTGACTCTAAACATAAATTTTTAGAAACTTCTTTACCTCCCATTTCTAAATTTTATAATAAGTTAAATGATTGTGATATTAGTGAGGATGATTATGCACATGCCTGTAAAGTTTGGCATGAATTCAATTTAAATAATTTGGGTGAATACTCCGATTTATATTTAAAGATAGATGTTCTATTGTTAGCTGATGTTTTTGAACAATTCCGTGCAAGCTGCTACCAAACTTACGGGCTTGATCCCGCTCATTACTTTACTCTACCAGGTTTTACTTGGGATGCAATGCTCAAGCATACCGGCATTACTTTACAGTTATTAACTGATATAGACATGCTTATGTTTGTTGAGCGTGGAATTAGTCAATGTTCAAAACGTTATTCCAAAGCAAATAATAAATATTATATGGCCGACTACGATTGCTCCCAACGTTCAAAATTTATACTATATTATGATATTAATAACCAATATGGTTGGGCGATGTCACAACTTCTACCTCACAGTGGCTTCAAGTGGGTAGAAAATGTAGACAACTTTCAAGTCGAAGATGTGCTCGATGATTCACCTGCAGGCTACATTCTAGAAGTAGATTTAGAGTATCCCCAAGAAATTCATGACCTTCATAAACATTTACCATTTTGCCCCGAACATAGAGCGCCTTCTGGTTCAAAACAAAATAAACTAATGGCTACACTGTACAACAAAAACAAATATGTTTTCCATTATAAAAATTAAAAACAAGCTCTGCTTTACGGATTAAAATTAACGAAAATTCATAAAATTCTTCAATTCAATCAGTCTGCATGGCTCAAGTCCTATATTGACCTAAAAACCCGCCTTAGAGCATTAGCTAAAAATGATTTTGAGAAAATCTCTTTAAACTTATGAATAACGCAGTTTTCGCGAAGACTATGGAGAATGTTAGGAAACATAGCATTGTTAAGCTAGTAACCAAGTGGTTGGGACGATATGGTGCCGAAGCTCTTATATCCAAACCCGAATTCAAGACCTCGACAATTTTCAGTGAGAACCTGGTAGCCATTGAACTTAATAAGACTGAGATTTATTTCGATAAACCAATTTATGTGGGTATGTGCATTCTCGACTTGGCAAAGACCACAATTTATGATTTCCATTACAACTATATGATCCCCCAATTTAATTCCGACTGTGCAGTTTGTTTTACTGATGCAGACTCCCTTATTTATGAAATTACCTACCCCGATTTATATGACATAATTAAACGTGATTGCCATACTCATTTTGACACAAGTGACTATCCTCTCAATAACATCTGGAGCATCCCTCTAGTTAACAAAAAAGTGCTGGGTCTCATGAAGGATGAAAATAATGGTTGCATAATGACTGAGTTAGTTGGACTAAGATCAAAGATGTACGTGATCCGTGTAGAGGGTAAAGATAAAACTAAAAAATCTAAAGGCATAAAAAGAAATATTGTTAAAAATAGATTAACTTTTGACGATTATGTAGAATGTTTGAATAATAATGTCGAGAAAATAGTTAGTCAAAATTTAATACAATCGAAAAAACATGAAGTCTATCACCCAATCAAAAATTGCGCTAAGTCCTCACGACGATAAGAGATATATAATATCGAATTCCTATGAAACGTTACCGTGGGGCCATTACAGTATAATGGATATAGATTAATTTAATATTAATTAAAGTACACAGCTAAGGTAGCGAATAAGAAAAATATTGTAAATAGTATTAAAAGAAAATAAAAGAATATTTGTAATGCTTTAAATACTGTTTTATTTAAAAATCCCTAACACACTTTTCCGAGCATATCGGTCATGGTGCATTATACAACTTAAACTATTTGTTTCCAGAGTTGTAAGGTTTGGACCCCCGGTTGTGTATCATCTTCTATATCTTTAGCACTACTCAAAGAAAAATAACACTTAGTCCCTTTGACAACAAGCATTATGTGAAGCCTAACGCTACCTTGGGGGCATTTTAGCATTATGGATGTAGACTAAATTTAGTTATTGTTGCCCAAATTTTGTACAAGCTATTAGTTCAATTTATTGATTCCTGAGCTGGAAATCTTGCACCATAGCTTATTTGTTTGTTTATTTACCTATTAGTTCTATTTATTTATTCTTAAATGTCTATTTTCCTCATTAAATCTGTTTACCTTTCTAGATACAACAGACATTTCCGAAAACAAAAAAAAAGTTTCACTTCTAACAAATCAAACTTCCACACAATTTCCACAAATTGTGTGGAAGTTTGATTTGTTAGAAGTGAAACTTTTTTTTTGTTTTCGGAAATGTCTGTTGTATCTAGAAAGGTAAACAGATTTAATGTAGAAAATAGACATTTAAGAATAAATAAATAGAACTAATAGGTAAATAAACAAACAAATAAGCTATGGTGCAAGATTTCCAGCTCAGGAATCTACAAATTGAACTAATAGCTTGTACAAAATTAGGGCAACAATAACTAAATTTAGTGAAATTTGCTGGGAAATTGTTATCATCCTAAATTATTTACACATGAAGGGTTTAGCATGGGCTTTGAAAGGTAAAACTATTAATTAAAAATACTACTTTCTACGTGAATTTACCAGTTTATAGAGTAGTCGAAAAATCATGTAAAGGCGTTTTTTGTGCAGATTTTCATGCTTTACAAGTTTGTTTATATACATTACATCGAAATTTTCAACGCCTTGCACGTTATAGAGGAAATACTAACTTTTCGAGACTTCCAGGGGGTTTTTCCCCAGTTTCTATAGGTGTTCGCCCGCAGAACATATTTTTTTCTTAAAGTACTCTTCAAAAAGTGCGCTAAATATCATTTCTATTGGTTTTAATGTCAGGTTAAAACCCCTGGTTCCTGACTACTCTATAAACTGGTAAATTCAAGTAGAAAGTAGTATTTTTAATTAATAGTTTTACCTTTCAAAGCCCATGCTAAATCCTTCATGTGTAAATAATTTAGGATGATAACAATTTCCCAGCAAATTTCACTAAATTTAGTTATTGTTGCCCAAATTTTGTACAAGCTATTAGTTCAATTTATTGATTCCTGAGCTGGAAATCTTGCACCATAGCTTATTTGTTTGTTTATTTACCTATTAGTTCTATTTATTTATTCTTAAATGTCTATTTTCCACATTAAATCTGTTTACCTTTCTAGATACAACAGACATTTCCGAAAACAAAAAAAAGTTTCAGTTCTAACAAATCAAACTTCCACACAATTTCCACACACTTCCGAGTTAATTTATTGGCAATTTATCATGTTTAATTCACAATTTAACTATTAATTTTTAATAAAAAACCGATGAAACAATTTTTGTTTTTCTCAAATCTGACAGCTAACCCATTTACATTACCTTGTTTCTGTATACCAGAGCCATAACCTTCTATATAGCAGAGCCGGACCACATACTAACACATACACAACTGTTGTTCATGGCTTGTATTATAGAGTTATGAATATGAGCATCACACATACACACGCACACATATACACTCATTCACTTGTGTCATCTGTGTCTCCTGTTCATCAGCTGTTTGTTTACCTAGCCACCGAGTTTCGAGGGGTCCCCTTAATAAGTCGAAGCTTTTGCAGATCATTCGAAATATGCAATAACACTGACGTCACGAGAATTTTTTTTTCACTTTTTGTCTGTACAACTCGGTGACCTGTTCATCACCTGTTTGTTTACCTGCTTATTCCTACGGTGCAGTCTCTTTTGGATAAAAGCAAAAATTCTTAGCATATGCGAACTTTCAGCATATTTCCTTGCGCATAATAGACTGCCTACCTGGTAGTGAGTTTTGTCTCTAAAAGCGTTAAAACGGGTTCTAAAGGAGCTTATTACGCAAGGTAATTGAGGATACCATGATATTTTTAGTAAAAGCCAAAGTTGCATAAAAAATAAAAAAGCAATAATAATCTTTTCATAACCTGCATTTTTTGTTTCCCGCTCATTTAATTGATTTTATTTAAATCAATATGCTCTATGAGTGCTAAAACAAAATTTTAAGAATCAAATAAAAACATAAATAGAAATATGGGGGGAAAAATATGCAAAAAGATATAAATTAAAATACACTATTCCGTACTTTAGAATGCCAAAATGCCGGAGGGGAAATGAGAAACATTCGAATTAGTGGTTTGACATTTGTGCTAAATTAATTTTTTGTTAATTTCCATGTTAGAAATGCATTCGAATTATTTTATAATTCAGCAAGTGCGTTCCTAATTCTCATATATACCTTAATTACATGCAACACTTATTTTATTTGCATGAACATAAAAGACAATAAAGTGGAAGACGGAGATTTCCACTGCATTATGTGCGTAATGTGATTTCTGTACAAACATAAGTGATTTCATTTTAATTGTTTAAATTGAAAAAAGAAAAATCAAACAATTTAAATATACTTTCTGCGGAGCTTTATGAAATATTTATAAATTATGCAATGCTTTTTAATGAAATTTGTAGTAATTATTTTGAATAGATACACATGTTTCTGAACGTTTTGCACAATGTTATTATATTTAATAAAAAAATTGTTTGTTTGTTGTAACAACTTTTCGACAAAAAAAAATCTTAAATTGTTCCTTATACTTCGTTAAAGTTTTCCAAATACATATTTGAAAACAATAACTTAAAAAAAAATGTATTGTGAAATGAGTATGTTGTTAAAACTGCTTTTATTTTATTTAAAAAACATTTATCTGCTATGAAAAATTTCAACAGTTTCCAAATTGTTTCATTATTTTTTAGGAATTTTCACTTGCTTGTGCAAAATTGCGATAATTTTTAATTATTTCAAAAAGTTTGAACTTTAAATTCATTTTTATGAAATGTTTTTGCAATTCGAAACCGTTAGTGTTGTTTAGAGGAAAAAAGTAGATTCGGGTTGATTTTAATATTCCCGTAATGAAAGAAAATTATTTGTTCTTAATTTTTGTCATTGTTGTGAGGTTGCAATATTGAAAAGTCAAATGTAATTTCTGTAATAATAAACACTTTTTAACTTAAAAAATAATTTTATTAATATAGATTTTTTTACAAAACATACATATAAAAAATACATTTTTTGGAGAATGAAAGAAAAAATATATTTGTATAAATTAATTATTACTTAGTCTACATCCATAATGCTAAAATGCCCCCAATGCGTTAGGCTTCACATAATGCTTGTTGTCAAAGGGACTAAGTGTTATTTTTCTTTGAGTAGTGCTAAAGATATAGAAGAAGATACACAACCGGGGGTCCAAACCTTACAACTCTGGAAACAAATAGTTTAAGTTGAATAATGCACCATGACCGATATGCTCGGAAAAGTATGTTAGGGATTTTTAAATAAAACAGTATTTAAAGCATTACAAATATTCTTTTATTTTCTTTTAATACTATTTACAATATTTTTCTTATTCGCTACCTTAACTGTGTACTTTAATTAATATTAAATTAATCTATATCCATTATACTGTAATGGCCCCACGGTAACGTTTCATAGGAATTCGATATTATGTATATATCTCTTATCGTCGTGAGGACTTAGCGCAATTTTTGATTGGGTGATAGTGCTTACTTCATGTTTTTTCGATTGTATTAAATTTTGACTAACTATTTTCTCGACATTATTATTCAAACATTCTACATAATCGTCAAAAGTTAATCTATTTTTAACAATATTTCTTTTTATGCCTTTAAATTTTTTAGTTTTATCTTTACCCTCTACACGGATCACGTACATCTTTGATCTTAGTCCAACAAACTCAGTCATTATGCAACCATTATTTTCATCCTTCATGAGACCCAGCACTTTTTTGTTAACTAGAGGGATGCTCCAGATGTTATTGAGAGGATAGTCACTTGTGTCAAAATGAGTATGGCAATCACGTTTAATTATGTCATATAAATCGGGGTAGGTAATTTCATAAATAAGGGAGTCTGTATCAGTATAACAAACTGCACAGTCGGAATTAAATTGGGGGATCATATAGTTGTAATGGAAATCATAAATTGTAGTCTTTGTCAAGTCGAGAATGCACATACCCACATAAATTGGTTTATTGAAATAAATCTCAGTCTTATTAAGTTCAATGGCTACCAGGTTCTCACTGAAAATTGTCGAGGTCTTGAATTCGGGTTTGGATATAAAAGCTTCGGCACCATATCGTCCCAACCACTTGGTTACTAGGTTAACAATGCTATGTTTCCTAACATTCTCCATAGTCTTCCCGAAAACTGCGTTATTCATAAGTTTAAAGAGATTTTTCTCAAAATCATTTTTAGCTAATGCTCTAAGGCGGGTGTTTAGGTCAATATAGGACTTGAGCCATGCAGACTGATTGAATTGAAGAATGTTATGAATTTTCGTTAATTTTAATCCGTAAAGGAGAGCTTGTTTTAAATTTTTATAATGTAAAACATATTTGGTTTTGTTGTACAGTGTAGCCATTAGTTTATTTTGTTTTGAACCAGAAGGCGCTCTATGTTCGGGGCAAAATGGTAAATGTTTATGAAGGTCATGAATTTCTTGGGGATACTCTAAATCTACTTCTAGAATGTAGCCTGCAGGTGAATCATCGAGCACATCTTCGACTTGAAAGTTGTCTACATTTTCTACCCACTTGAAGCCACTGTGAGGTAGAAGTTGTGACATCGCCCAACCATATTGGTTATTAATATCATAATATAGTATAAATTTTGAACGTTGGGAGCAATCGTAGTCGGCCATATAATATTTATTATTTGCTTTGGAATAACGTTTTGAACATTGACTAAGGCCGCCCCGAATTCCACGCTCAACAAACATAAGCATGTCTATATCAGTTAATAACTGTAAAGTAATGCCGGTATGCTTGAGCATTGCATCCCAAGTAAAACCTGGTAGAGTAAAGTAATGAGCGGGATCAAGCCCGTAAGTTTTGTAGCAGCTTGCACGGAATTGTTCAAAAACATCAGCTAACAATAGAACATCTATCTTTAAATATAAATCGGAGTATTCACCCAAATTATTTAAATTGAATTCATGCCAAACTTTACAGGCATGTGCATAATCATCCTCACTAATATCACAATCATTTAACTTATTATAAAATTTAGAAATGGGAGGTAAAGAAGTTTCTAAAAATTTATGTTTAGAGTCAAAGTAATTGTAAGGATATACACCTTTACGTGTTAATAGATGGAATTGATTTTCAGATAAATTTTGAAATTGAGCTTTTCAAACTGGAAAAGAACTTAAATATGATGATAGAGTTTCTAAGCTGCTGGCCATAAAGCGAAAAGAGTCTATATATCGAAATTAAATGGGACATCCATTTAAATGTTTTGTGAAAGAAATATATCTCTCTTTATTTATGGGCAGGAGATCAACGCGGCCTTGGATATCAGAAGCTATATTTTTAATAATGAAATGGGAATCGTAGCCGCTAAGGTTATGGAAAATTACAGGGACGGTGTGACTATCTTGAAAATTTATATTACATCCCTCATGTGCTGGGCCTCGGTATAAACCTGTTAGGTGGCAGTGATCGCGAACCTTTTTATCATCCGCAGTAAATGGTTTCTCACATATACGACAGAGTGTGGCAGCCTGAAGGAACTTTATTTCCTCAGATGTCATCTGGTCCATCGGTAGAGGGCGAAGAAAAACTGATTCTAAATTTTCAGCGAACTGATTTAACTCGCGCACAAACCACTCAATACTATCCTCATCGCGATAAGACTTGAAAACCGATAGCGTGGGGTTACATGAACATTTAACAAAAAACCCTATACTACACGGCACATGATTTTGATTATCATTCTTATCACTACAATCTACTAAAAGACATTCTAAGTCCGCATAAATAATACACGGCGCTTCTATCTTATTTCTAAAATCGCCTCTTCCTATAACGAGAATCCCTGTTGGTCCCTTTCAAGTGACAACTCTGAGTTATCGTGATTTCTCTAATGTTGATCGTGTTGACCTCGTACGCAGATGTTCTTGCCTACCGTGGGGTAATATTTTCACCTTGATTGACGTTGATGAAAAAGTTGCTGAATTTGATAGGTTACATGCAAACATAACAAATAAATACAAAAACAAGAGACATGAAGTTTGTGGTGCTAAGGCAAAACCCGATATGTCAAAAACAAATTTTTTCGTTTGTGTTGCCAACAGTCGAAAGTTTATGAATGAAAATGTTCCCCAAAACCAAAATTGTAGACTGTTTCTATAAAATAATTTAGATCAAAACTACAGAGTCCAATATGTCCATATGCTTACAATACTGCGACGGCAAAATCCAATATTACTTGACCCAATATCGACAATTATCTATTTTGACATATTGTGTTCTGCCTTAGCATCACAGAAGTTTACAGGCAAATACAACAACAACAACAATAGAAATGAAATCAACATAAAAACAACACAAACTAACACAAATTGAACGTAAATAACATAACAGGTTTGTTTATTAGGTGGTAAAGACCACCTCGTTCACCAAATGTTACAATTTAATTGAAGCCCCAGGTGAAAAGGGGACTTCAAAGACACTCAGTGACAGGTGTACACATAAAAACATAAACATTGAAAATCACGCAAATTTCATCGCACCAATCACCAAAACCGCACAAAAAACATAAAACATGAATAACTACACAAAACACAAAGCACTATAAGTACTTGCCATGTCGAGAACAGGTAAAAACCGCGGAAAACTTTACGCAAACTCGCGAAACTTTACCGCGCTTAGAAACGTCAAACTTTATTGACTCAAAACATCAGGCTTATTCTGAACTCCGCTGGAATTACGATTCCGACGGATAGAAAATTCCAGCGGAATTTTTAATGGTATCATGAACTCCGCTGGAATTAGTGAAATGCTTTCGAAAATCAAAAAACAAGCAAAATTTCAACACAAAGCAACACAATAATGGATTCTTTATCATAAATAGGAAAAAAAATTATTTTTCATTTAAAAATACATAATATTTTTAAATTCATATTTATATAAAATATTGTAGTAATAAATAGTAGTTTTAATGTTTATTTTATATGTTGTGAATTTATAGTATTTTTATTTTAGTGAAAAAATTTTAAATTTTTTATTAATTTTTTTTTAATTTACGAATTTAAAAAATATTTGTTTTATATTTATTTTATTTGAAAAATTAATTAAAATTTTTAATTAAATCATTTCTTTATTTCTACTATTTGTTTTAATAACACTAAACAACCGAATTCCACCCAAACAACAGAAAATCTAATCCTCCGCTAGAAATTTTTGGCGGAGAAAAAACGGACAATATGTGTCATTCCGCTGGAGTTCATGCTACCAAAATTCCAGCTGAATTGTAATTTCGAAATTTCTCTCCGTTCCGGCGGAGCGGAGCGGAGTTTATGCTACCGATGGAAGAAAATTCCAACGGAATCGATTCCAGCGGAGTTCAGAATAGGCCTGAATATGATATGTTAAGTCAATGTAAACTTTGACGAGGAATTTAATGGTGATTCCCGAAAACTGAAATAAAAGTAAAAAAGATATTACTGAAAATATAATTTACCATAAGGATAATGAGAGAAAAGGGGACAATAAAAAGGATTAAAATGGAAAGAGATAATACTATAAATTCAAAAATTATTCGTTGATATTGCAGCAATTTGAATTAAATGTCGCAAAGGGAAATTTTTATTACAGGATAAAAATTGAAGAAAATTTAACGAAATAATATTAAAAACCGAAAAATAATGAGAATTATGATGAATAAAAATATTAGAAATATATATAAAATCAAAGGAAATAATAAAAAGGAGATATTAATAAATTTTTAAAACCTAAGAAATAAATTTCCCAAATTTCCCAAAGGGCGAAAATGCAGTTCAAACATGGAAATACCGTTGACTTCGGCCTATATAAACCCGGCGTCAGAAGCAATCGGCCTCTCTGTTCACCAGAAAGTCCTAAGAGGTAAGCCAAGTAATTCTATATCCATTTACATGCCAATTGGTAATCGGGTATTATATGCTTGGTACTGGTAAAATTTTAACATCAATTTCTGCAAGTAATAAGTGCAATACATGCCAGACATAGCCTGGTAATCGTTGACACTACATGCTTGTAATTTTCAGATAGTCAACGAGGGATGTCTTGGACCAACAGTAGCAACAACATTTTTTGATATTATTAATATTTAACATTTTTAAAAAAAAATTGTAACATAGTGTTAAGTGTCATAAATTTAAAAGGCAAACCTTAACTAAATAAAAATCTGAATATTAACTGACACGGTAGAGTTTTTTTATTTAATTGATACCTAAATCTTTCTAACCACTGGTATTGCATTAAACATTTTGGTGATTCCATCCAGGAACACATGTTCAGCATATTCAGATTTTATTAGTTACAATTGTTTGTGATAAAGTGGTTAAACTTATCAAGGAAGGATGTCCCTGCAAGAATTGTGCCAAGCTCAAAGTCGCCTGAAAACTCGTCTGGATAACTACATAGAAATTGACGGCACTAGCTAAGCGAAATATAGGATATTACAAATCAAGGATCGTCGGGCTGAAGGAGATATGGGAAGAATTTCAAAGGAACGACATAACATTAGACAACGCAGCAACACATAAAGAAGCCACAGAGACGTCAAAGGAATATTTTACGCTCGACCTATACAGTGTCGTCGAAACTAAATATTTTGACTATCTAGGAGACAATAAAAAACAATGGTGAGCCTTGGTGATCCTTTATTATAATAATTCGAACTTTAATTAGTTATTTTTTAATACATAGAAGCCGGACGTTTCGGCACTAAAATTTGTGCCATTTTCAACTACAAAACAATAATTTACATTACAATGCAATTAATATTTATACTCTTACAATTAAAAAGCTTACCAGAAATTGGAACTATTAATTAGAACATTATTATGATAGGTTAAGATGCCATTGCAATAGATCACAACGTGATATTTTCTGTTATTCTTACTTATTATTAATATTTTAAAGAGAAATCTGGATATATATTTTTTTATATTATTTTTTTTGTTTTAATATTTTCTATTATATTGTTATTTGTTTTATTCTTTTTCTTTCCATTGTTAATGGTCTTAATTTTATTAGTCGTATGAATATCAAAAGAACTAACACGTCAACCACAAGTGCTCCTAACCTTGCGGGGGAGATAGTAAAACTGGACATTGAAATATGAATTGATAAACTTGGACGAAAGAGGTGCCAACATCAATGTAAAAAAAATAAATTTTTTTTTTTTTGAATTATTGCTAACATGGTTGATGGATGAAATATGATGAGTTGGAAACGATTTACAGATAGTTGTTTATAAAATTATTTAAGTATTTTAAATTGTTTTTGTAATCAGTATGATTGTTGAGAGTTAACCTATAGTTTTTGCTAATTTGAAATGTTTCTTTTATGAGTCTATTGTTATATAAATTGTCAGAGTCTAAAACTTTGGTTTCACTAAACTTGAATTTATGGCCAGTATCATAAGTGTGTTTGGTTAATGCACTATGGTGAAGGTTTAAGTTTTTGCTATGGTATTCATGTTGGTATAATCTTTTCTTTAATGGCTGAGATGTTTCACCAATATAAATTTTATCACATGCCCCACATTCAATCTGATAGACGACATTTTTAGCCTCAATGGTCGGGATTTTATCTTTAAGTTTGGTGAAAAAATTAGAGGTGGAAGAAGTTGATGTATTTGTTATTTTAATATTACTATTGCATACTATTTTATTTAATACATGATTAATCTCATTATCATAGGGAATCTTAGTAAATATCAAATCTGAATTTACGTTATTATCAATATTAGAGTTTAGAATCATTCTGGATCTTAGTTTATATAATCTTTTGTTAATAAATTTGTTGATGATGTAAGGAGGGTCATCAGATCCAGAATGATTCTAAACTCTAATATTGATAATAACGTAAATTCAGATTTGATATTTACTAAGATTCCCTATGATAATGAGATTAATCATGTATTAAATAAAATAGTATGCAATAGTAATATTAAAATAACAAATACATCAACTTCTTCCACCTCTAATTTTTTCACCAAACTTAAAGATAAAATCCCGACCATTGAGGCTAAAAATGTCGTCTATCAGATTGAATGTGGGGCATGTGATAAAATTTATATTGGTGAAACATCTCAGCCATTAAAGAAAAGATTATACCAACATGAATACCATAGCAAAAACTTAAACCTTCACCATAGTGCATTAACCAAACACACTTATGATACTGGCCATAAATTCAAGTTTAGTGAAACCAAAGTTTTAGACTCTGACAATTTATATAACAATAGACTCATAAAAGAAACATTTCAAATTAGCAAAAACTATAGGTTAACTCTCAACAATCATACTGATTACAAAAACAATTTAAAATACTTAAATAATTTTATAAACAACTATCTGTAAATCGTTTCCAACTCATCATATTTCATCCATCAACCATGTTAGCAATAATCAAAAAAAAAAAATTTATTTTTTTTACATTGATGTTGGCACCTCTTTCGTCCAAGTTTATCAATTCATATTTCAATGTCCAGTTTTACTATCTCCCCCGCAAGGTTAGGAGCACTTGTGGTTGACGTGTTAGTTCTTTTGATATTCATACGACTAATAAAATTAAGACCATTAACAATGGAAAGAAAAAGAATAAAACAAATAACAATATAATAGAAAATATTAAAACAAAAAAAATAATATAAAAAAATATATATCCAGATTTCTCTTTAAAATATTAATAATAAGTAAGAATAACAGAAAATATCACGTTGTGATCTATTGCAATGGCATCTTAACCTATCATAAATGTTCTAATTAATAGCTCCAATTTCTGGTAAGCTTTTTAATTGTAAGAGTATAAATATTAATTGCATTGTAATGTAAATTATTGTTTTGTAGTTGAAAATGGCACAAATTTTAGTGCCGAAACGTCCGGCTTCTATGTATTAAAAAATAACTAATTAAAGTACGAATTATTATAATAAAGGATCACCAAGGCTCACCATTGTTTTTTATTGTACTTTTATATGGATCCTACATAACCTATATATCTAGGAGACCTAATGGACGGCTTAGAAAAGTGTCAAATAAGCACCATGCCAACTCCATCAGTCGCTCCAGCCATTCCAGCAGCAACAACACCGCATGACATTCAATTGCCTAGGATTAGTCTACCAAAATATAATGGAGATTATGATTTGTGGCGATCGTTTCATGACGTGTTAGCCTCTTTAGTTCACAGCAATTCCAAACTCTCCTCAGTACAGAAGTTACATTACCTGAAGGAACGTTTGGTGGTTGAAGCACAAACCAAAAAGAAAAAAAAAAGAATAGGGTAAAACATAAATCTTCTTTTTGGCCCAAGTAATAGAGTGGATAGAAATTAAATTAAACAAAACAAACACTGCAATCGCTACTTCAATTTTATTGCGAAATAACACAAAAACAGTAAACTGTAGTGACTCGACACACATAAATATAGAATCGGCGACGGTCCATTGGCGGAACAGGAGACGGCCCGCGTTCACTATCAGTATCCTCCTCAGTATCAGAACAAGCCGTTAAGTCGATGATTTCTGCGCTATCCATATTTATTTTTTTTTTCTCTCTCTGTAAAAAAAAAAAAAAGGGGGGGGAGAAGAAAAAAAAAAGATATATATATAAAAAAAAAAAAACAAAAATTTTTAATTTTTTTAATTTTGAGATAATTATAATACTCACCTATTCAAGCAATTAATCGCGAGTGAAGTGAACCACTTTGAATAAAACCATAGCACCCACGAGAAAATTTACTGCGAAATCCGACACCCGCACGAGCACAATGCAAAAATTTTTCCATAAGAAAAACGATACCATCGGAAATCAAATTTTTTTTTTATGTGAAAATTGCACCAAATAGCACACATTAAAAAGGCAATTGAATCAAATATATGTGTATAAAACAAAAAAAAAAGAAGAAAAACAAAACACATATTCTTATAAAATAAATTTTAGGAACATTATAATATAGAATACCTGTATAAAAAACAAATATGTATACAAAAGAAATAATAAGTAAAAACACAAAATAAACATTAGGAACATATAAACTTAATTTTAAGCCATTTGATATGCTACACAAATTTTGTCAAAAAAAAAAAACAACAATATAGCTTAGAAATTAGATACTAAAAACGCCTAAAAATATGCAAGAAATAAACCAAATAAGAACATCATAGATAGACATATAGATAATTAAAATAACAATTTTAAACAATCTTAAAAATAATAATAATAAAATAAACATGCATATGTAAGTCCCAAATTAATTTAAGAAGTAAGTTCCTTTTCAAAATATACTAAGTACCATATAGTCTCCTAAACAAAATACATTAAACTTAGCTTCGTTAAAAAATAAATTAACCCATAAAAACAGTAAAATAATAAGATTCCATTAAGTAAATATAAAATTTAAGTGAAAATATATTAAAATTATATAAACCTATTATTACAAATCAAAACACAAAAATATATATATTTTTTTTTATATACGTTAAGAATATTGTAAACAAGTATAAAGCCTAAAAATATTCTTGTAAGTCAAAACGCATAAAAATATGCAATAAATTAATTAAGAATACTAAAAACGTACTAGAATTATATAGGCTAATTTTATGGGTAAAATATCTTCTAAATATAAGAATAGAAAGGAAAATTTTTGTAATTGGATCTCGACGCTAATTTCACGATTCCACCAACACTTACGACTACAACGAAGGTTTTGCTTCCTAAAGTCGCACAACCTTCTGATTAAGGGGGAAGGTGTAATGATCGCTCATCACTATCACTATCTAAACCATGTGATGATCAATCATCACCATCTCACCTAGACCAAAAATTACCTAAAACATACAAACCTCTTATCTCTTATTCCCCGAGGCACATCTGCCAGCATCTCGCATAATTCATCCGGGATGCATCCGGAACGATGGCACAAGTCATTGGCTCGATCAACATATGACACGAGCTTTCATAATTGCAAAACTCTCGAATTGCAATTCATTAACCTATGCATTCAGGTCACAAGTTCTCGAATTCCACATTCCTCAATTTACCTGTTGCCAAAGAAAGCGATAAACATCCGAAATTCGATATCGAATTTCCTCTGAACTAATTTCTCGAGCGATCAATGTACCCTTGCACCCTGCTAGTGGATTCAACGACCGAGGCGCCCAACACGAGCACAAACTACGTCAATGGGTCTGCACACAAAAAATCCCATTTTAGCAAGGTGTGCATGCGCAGTGCATTACCCCGCTCGGTAATTGTCAACTCCCACAAAAATCCCGCGAGAGAGCTTTCAATAGGGAAATGCTAAATTGCGATTACTTCCATTGGCCGGGCTTACTATTGGAAAATCATAACTTGAATTAATTCAGCCAATGGGAGTTCACCCTGGAATATTGGAACGGCGGAATAAGAACACTTTCATCATAATGGAATTAAAGAGCTTTGGTGGGATCGATAATGATAAATAGCGATCGATCCAAATTAGTGGCAGTCGAAATTTAGTCCTACACTTAAGTAGTTCAGTTTATAAGTTGGAAGTCTGTCGGAACCTAGAAGTGTCAAAAAGTGTAAATTAAACTTATAAAGAGTGGAATAAAAAGTATATGTATAAACTCAACTAACAAGTGTTTCAATACAGGAAAGGGCAAGAGATCTTCTCTTTTTAAGAAAGCACGGTCTTGTCCTGCTCGTGCTATTAAGTCACGACAAAATTTATGGTGGCAGCGGTGGGATACGGACAAATCCAGTATCCGCTACCGTGGTGAAAGAGGTTGTCCTGAAAGAATAGGCACCTCCAGCTTTAACAACCTACAAAAGCACCTCATTTTTCAACTATTAGCCCCTCCAGAGGCCAGGCGCCGGAGTTAGGGTGGTGCCAACAATAACTGAACATCATCATCATCAACAAACAATTAGCCAACGAGGGACCAACCAACATCATTAACCAACGAGGGACCAACCAACATCATTAACCAACGAGGGACCAACCAACATCCTTAACCAACGAGGGACCAACCAACATCAACAAATCAACAAACAACTAACCAGCGAGGGAAATCAACAACAACATCATCAACGTTGGAACCTCTCCATAAAATCAGCGAGGGAAACCTATCAACAAAATCATCAACAACTTATCAACGAGGGAAAACCACATCATCTCAACGAGGGACAACAACAACACAAAAAAAAAACTCCTAACAATGACAAAGAATTGCGTACACACAGCGCAAACGGAGCAACCCGTCGGCAATTTAATTACCAAGTAAGTTGAGTTTTGATTATTTTTATAGTATATTTTTAGGCGAAAAAGAATATACTTATTTTTAAGAATGATTAAGATAAATTAAATAAAATACAAAAATCACTTGTGAATTAAGTTGTGAGGTGCAATTTTCAATTAACTTTTTCCGTCAAAATAATTTTTTTTAGAAAGTGCCAATGCATATAAATTATAAGTGCGTTATTGAACCATATTATCGGAATTTTAGTTGTAGTCTAAGAGCCAGAGCCGAGATTTTAACTTCATCCGTAATATGGACAAACTTTACGGTAATATCTTCCGAAGGTAAGGGTGATAACGATCCTACGCAGGCGGACAGCTCAATAGGGGCGGAGGCTAGAAATAATGGGTCAAAGTAACCCCCTTTTTTTTAAATTAACCTCATCGATATAGTGCACGAAAATTTGCAGAAAACATAGATCAAAATAAACTAAATCCAATTCCAAATGGGCGGACACGTAAGTTGGGGCAAAACGGGTGGCGGACAGGGGTGAAGTACCCCTAAATTTATGAAAGAAAACGTCATCAGTAATATGTCCGCCATTTACACTACCCAATTGTGTACATTTAAGACCCAATATGCCAAAAGGGCGGACAGCTAAGTAGAGGCGATCAGCTGTAAAACGAGGTTACATGAGGTACTTAAAGAACTAAACTTTCAATGAACGAAATATAAAAAATTTTTTTTAACTACGTGCCAGTCGATACACCCCACTGATAATGGCACCTTTTACTAATTTGGGTAAGGCGAACTCAATAAAAATAAAACCAACCCTCTAACTTGATCGGAAACTACCCCAGGACAACCCTTATTACTAAAATTGAGTTATTCGCACTTGCTTATACAAATAACCCCCATAATTTTGGAAGGCGCATCATCAGTAATATGTCCGCCATTTGCACTACCGTATTGTGCGCCATTTAGGACACAACATACCAAAATGGCGGACAGCTAGGTAGAGGCGAAGCTGTAAAACGAGGCTCTTTGAGCTGCGTATCCGAACACGTCTTTTGCGTATCGCAGGCGGAGGCGTCCTACACCTGCGAGTAAGTAATATAATTGCCGTTCTCAAATACGTTTATACATTACTACAATATTATTAATGTGTGTATTAATTAATAATAGTTATTAGTCCGCAATAAATACCTAGTACAGTACAGCTGGACTAGAAAATCGGGGTATGCGCCCAAAAATTCTTGGAAGGATGATTTTTCATAAATCGTTAATGGAGCATAAAAGAAGCTTAACTTTAAATTTGAGGGAAATTTCGAGTGGACGTTTTTTGGAAAACTCAAAAAGTTTTTGAAAAGCGTTTTTCTCTGAATCTACGCATTTTAGAGAAAAGTTGTTTAAACAAAAAATGTAGAGGACATTGTTACCTACAATTTGTTTCATAGAGGTCAGGCTGTACAACTTCAAATACAGAAGCTAGGTGGCGCCAAAGTTTCCAAAAAGTTTTTTTTCGGTTTTTGTCCCAGAAAAAATGGTTTTTTCTACAAAAGTGTAAATCAGTAAATTGTTCCTCTTAAAAATGTCTACAACATTTATTTAAACTTTTTTTCCCTCCGACTTATCGTTCCAAAGTTATAGCGTGCTGAAATATGAGAATTGTGCTCTGTAGACGGCACATAGTTTAATTTGAGTACAGTTATAATTGGTACGTTGCCATTGAATGAGCTATGATTGTTTAAACTGATTAACAACAACTCTTAATAATTATTATTGTTTTAAATTTCAACTCCAATGAACAATGTATTATTGTGATCAATACTTACAGATTTTTGAGACAAGCTGTGGGCAATGCGTATGATATATTTTTTTTTTTACACAACAGAAATAATAAAATAGAATGGTGTATTAGTAATACGAATAAAAATGAAGAATTTGTAATTTCAATCACTAATAAAAGATAGTATAAATAAAATTATAAAATTAATTATGTCGTTATGTATGCATACCAACTGAAAAATGGACGCTTCTTAGTAACAATAGCACCGTTAACTAGGCAGCGTAGCATTTACTGCCTATAACTTTGGAACGGTAAGTCGGAGGGAAAAAAAGTTTAAATAAATGTTGTAGACATTTTTAAGAGGAACAATTTACTGATTTACACTTTTGTAAAAAAAACCATTTTTTCTGGGACAAAAACCGAAAAAACACTTTTTGGAAACTTTGGCGCCACCTAGCTTCTGTATTTGAAGTTGTACAGCCTGACCTCTATGAAACAAATTGTAGGTAACAATGTCCTCTACATTTTTTGTTTAAACAACTTTTCTCTAAAATGCGTAGATTCAGAGAAAAACGCTTTTCAAAAACTTTTTGAGTTTTCCAAAAAACGTCCACTCGAAATTTCCCTCAAATTTAAAGTTAAGCTTCTTTTATGCTCCATTAACGATTTATGAAAAATCTTCCTTCCAAGAATTTTTGGGCGCATACCCCGATTTTCTAGTCCAGCTGTACTGTACTAGGTATTTATTGCGGACTAATAACTATTATTAATTAATACACACATTAATAATATTGTAGTAATGTATAAACGTATTTGAGAACGGCAATTATATTACTTACTCGCAGGTGTAGGACGCCTCCGCCTGCGATACGCAAAAGACGTGTTCGGATACGCAGCTCAAAGAGCCTCGTTTTACAGCTTCGCCTCTACCTAGCTGTCCGCCATTTTGGTATGTTGTGTCCTAAATGGCGCACAATACGGTAGTGCAAATGGCGGACATATTACTGATGATGCGCCTTCCAAAATTATGGGGGTTATTTGTATAAGCAAGTGCGAATAACTCAATTTTAGTAATAAGGGTTGTCCTGGGGTAGTTTCCGATCAAGTTAGAGGGTTGGTTTTATTTTTATTGAGTTCGCCTTACCCAAATTAGTAAAAGGTGCCATTATCAGTGGGGTGTATCGACTGGCACGTAGTTAAAAAAAATTTTTTTATATTTCGTTCATTGAAAGTTTAGTTCTTTAAGTACCTCATGTAACCTCGTTTTACAGCTGATCGCCTCTACTTAGCTGTCCGCCCTTTTGGCATATTGGGTCTTAAATGTACACAATTGGGTAGTGTAAATGGCGGACATATTACTGATGACGTTTTCTTTCATAAATTTAGGGGTACTTCACCCCTGTCCGCCACCCGTTTTGCCCCAACTTACGTGTCCGCCCATTTGGAATTGATTTAGTTTATTTTGATCTATGTTTTCTGCAAATTTTCGTGCACTATATCGATGAGGTTAATTTAAAAAAAAGGGGGTTACTTTGACCCATTATTTCTAGCCTCCGCCCCTATTGAGCTGTCCGCCTGCGTAGGATCGTTATCACCCTTACCTTCGGAAGATATTACCGTAAAGTTTGTCCATATTACGGATGAAGTTAAAATCTCGGCTCTGGCTCTCCGACTATTATGTAACATCACGGGTTTTTAATCAGTGATTCACTTTTATTCTGGGGTGGGCCAGAAGCATTGTGGGGTGGGCCTGGCCCACCTGGCCCCTCCCCTTGCTACGCCCATGCATGCAACGTCAAAGTATTGAATATTTTCGGGACTAAGGGATGCGAAAGGTTTGGATATTATTCTTTTGGTTCTATTTATAGGTAGGGGTATAAGGTGAAAAAGGGAGTAATCTTCATTTACTGTTATGGGAATTTGAATATGAAAAATTATATTTGAATCATTATAGTAGGCCTGCAGATTGAGTAGTTCATAAATGTGCTCATCCGATCTTATATTTCTAGATTGGTTTTTGAAAATATAATAAATTTCGGTTAATTCATTGGGACTCAATATTTGTTTGGAGATTATGTTCAATCTAGCCAGCATGACTGCCTCGGCGATATTAATCAAGTGATTACTCAACAAGTCGATGTTGTAATTTACTTGATTTAGATATTGTGCTTGTTTAATAAACAGTTCCTTGGAGTTAATATTATCATTTATTTGATTTTGGAATTGTTTCATGTAATTTTCAATAGCTGCTTGTTGTACATTTATATGTGTCAAATCTTTCAGCCATTTGGTTGTTTATCTGAGTTTGTGTATTTATTTCATTTTGGAGAATGTTTTGATTAGTGATAAGTGATTCTATTTCCTCATTTAAACGAGTTGCATCGTAGGCATCCATATTACCGGTTATACTTTTTATAACAGAACCTAAACCGTCAATAAGCCCTCGTTTAAGTCTCCTTTTGGGCATTAGGGTTTTTAATTTGTTCTCTATTTCCTCTAGTTTTAATTTTGTAATTTTGAAAGAGTCAGTGAGTTCTTTTGTGTTGTTTAAGGCTATTATTGAGTCAGTAATTCTTTTGATATTTTCCTCATACTTATTTAATCTGATAATATGGAGTAGGTTACTATAACCGCGGATAACTTTAGCTTTTCCTAAACGCATGAGAAGTAACCCTTGGCTATTGCTGAGATCCTGGAGCTCCATTTTCTGTCCTTGAGCTGCGCATACCCTGAAATTTAAGTTTTTTCTTAATTCTACATTTATGAAATTTTTTATCTTTAGCGACAAGTACTGTCGCTAACCTATTCTGCTTAACTTTATGCTTAGTGAATCTAGGAGTTAACTTGTTGCGTCTACATTCTTTCCTGAATATATCTGAACCTTCATTTAATATACCTGGTTGTTCCCTATTTTGGTTTAATTTATTGATATTCTTAAGTGTTCTATCTTCTAATAATGCTTTTATGCTAGGATATAGTTTTGCTTGGAATTCATTTAGTTTTTGTAAATATTTGTGTTCATTATTATATTTTATATTATTATTAAATCTATAAGTTCTCCCATAGAAAAGCTCATATGGACTATATTTTGTAGCACTACGGATGGCGTTATTATATGTAATTATTGCCTCATTCAGAAGTTCTTCGTGATCCTTATCCTTCTGCTTATCATAAATGATTCTATAAATTTCTGTGAGGGTAGAATGCATACGTTCAACAGGGGCATTACTACTGGTCTGTTGAAATGAAGTAATATGGTGAGTAATCTCATATTGCGAACAGAAGTCCTTAAATATGGTTGAAGTAAACTCTGAACCTTGATCCGAAACTAGTTTTTTCGGCAAGCCGTGTAGGCTAATGTAATGTTTTAGGCATTTAATGATTGACAAGCTATTTCGAGCTGGTAGTGTATAGGCGGCGGCAAATTTGGAAAATTTATCTAATAGGGTGAGTACTTGTTTGTGGTTGATGCTATATATGTCTGTAAGTACTATGTCAAGCGGTTTTTCGGGGGTTTCTGTGATTTGATATTGTAATTTAGGAGGGTTTCTGTCATACTTCATAGTCTGACAGATTTCGCAGTTATTAATAATTTTTGAGATTTTAATTTTAATGAATGGGAAATAATATTTACGTTTTAGATGCGATAACGTTTCGTTAATTCCTCTGTGGTTACTTTTGGTATGGTAGTCTCTGATTATCTTGTCTTGCTCATCATTACCTTGAATGTCGGATAATATTTCTGTGCAACGAACTAGTCTAAATACTTTGGAATTACAGAAAAATTTGAAATAAACTGTTTGAATGTTCTTGAACGTATCGTTGTCAGTATAAACGGCGGTTAGTTTATTTGGTGGTAGGTATTGTTTGAAGAGGTCAATGATATCCTTTTCTGAAAAATATGGCTTACGAAATGTACGCCTTTGTTTGTTTTTGAACAGCATTTCAAGAGATGATGGTGGCCGTCCGTCGGATTTTTCAAGTATGAATTGTAACTTATACTCATTTAAAGGGCGCTCTGAAATCGAAATCCCATCGTTTAAGTTTTCGATTGCTGAGTGGATAGTAGAGCCGTTGGTTCTTTTTTGTGACGTGGAGGTTCTTAATTCGTTGGTATTAAACTCGGTTACATGACTTTCGACTTGATTCAATCTTACACGACTCAACGCATCTGCGTTTGAATTTTGTTTACCCTTTCTATAGACTACTTCGTAGTCGAATTCTTCCAACTTCAGTCTCCATCTAATGAGTTTAGAGTTAGGGTCTTTAAGGCCCATAAGCCAAGTGAGAGGCTTATGATCAGTAACAATTTTGAACTTGTGGCCGAAGAGATATGGCCGAAAATACTTGGCTGCCCAAACAATTGCGAGGAGCTCCTTTTCGATAGTGCAGTAGTTGACTTCAGTATCAGTTAAGGTTCTACTCGCATAGCAAACAGGTTTATCGCTGCCGATAAGGCCTTGCGATAATACAGCACCAATTGCAAAGTTGCTGGCATCGGTTGTCAGCACGAAGGCCTTGGAGAAGTCGGGGTACTTTAGTAAAGGGTCATTCATGAGAAGATCTTTGCATGTCTCGAAGGTTTGAACATACCGTGGATTTAATTGCACGGTTCTTCCCTTTTTGAGGCATTCAGTTAATGGTTTGGTAAGTTTCGCAAAGTCCTTAATGAACTTGCAATAATACCCTAATAAGCCTAGAAATCCTTTGATTTCTTTTTGTGTTCGGGGAATTGGAAAGTTTTTTATCGCCGTAATTTTGTCCGGGTTTGGTCTTACGCCCTCTGTCGTTATAAGATGGCCAAGGAAAGCAATTTCCTTACGTAGAAATTCGGACTTATCTAAATTGATTTTCAAGTTTGCTTGTCTAAGTTGTTGAAATACCTTTCTTAGGTTCTCGGCATGCTCTTGTAGCGACAAAGAATATTATAATGTCATCGAGATACACGAGACATATTCTCCCTTGTAGGTCTTTCAGTATGTTATCCATAACCCTTTGGAATGTAGAAGGGGAGTTTTTAAGCCCAAATGGCATACGGACATACTCGTAATGGCCTCCCTCTACAGTAAAAGCTGTTTTACACACATCTTGAGGTGCCATCTCAATTTGGTGGAATCCACTAGCAAGTTTATCTAGGATTTCACTAATATTGGGCAATGGATACCGGTCGCTTATCGTTTTCTCATTTAACTTTCGGTAGTCAATGACGAGGCGCCATTTTTGTTTACCTGTTACGTCTTTTTTCTTTGGAACAATCCAAACAGGAGAGCTCCAAGGGGAATAGCTAGGCCTAATTATTCTTTGTTCGAGCAAATCGCTGATTTGTCTTCGAACCTCTTCCTTATGCACATAGGGATATCTACACGACTTTGTATGAATGGGTATGTCGTCTGTCGTCTGAATATGGTGTTTTATCTGATTGGTGAAGGTCAATTGAGGAGCCGGATCAAAGAACCGCACTTTCGCTCGCTCGACTCCAAAAAAACGTAAAATTAGTTCGAAAAAAAATTTTCTTCAAATAACTAAATGAAAAACACTTATTTGTTTAGAAAAAAAAGGCGCATCTTTTTGTTTCATACAATTTTTTTGTGGCATCATTAGTTTTTAAATAAACAACAAAAAAACCGATTTTTTTTAAACTTTTTTTTTATCAATTTTTTTACTTCTACTCGTCATAACTCTCTTAATAATTATTCAATTGATCTGAAATTTTTTGTGTAAACTAATTACACGTAGCTTTGAATGGTAGACAAATTCCGATTAAAAAATGACATGTCGTTTGTTTGTTATTAACTTTTTATTTCGTTGCCACGTGCGTCGCGCATCAGATTTTTCAACTTCAAAAAGAATCGACGGAATTTTTGATTTTAATTTGCGAAAGTGCGGTTCTTTGATCCGGCTCCTCAATTTCTCACCTTCCTTAAAGAATATATCGTCGTACTCCTTACAAATTTTTAACACTATCTTTCTTTCTTCTATGTTTAAATGGGAAGTACGAATTAAGTCGAAAATAATTTTGTCTGAATTCTGAGGGTAGTCTCCATATTGGATGTTGAAATTATTAAGTTCCAAAAAATTGTTTGTGGAGAATTCCCGTACTTTTAGCGGTTGTTCTAGAAGTAGAAATTCATCATGATTTCCGTAATTGGTTACCTCAATCAGGCTATACCAATCTTCTGCTTTAGATATTCCCTCTGCAATAAGTAAACCAGGTTTGAGTTCGGTCGTTTGTAAGTAAATTTCTCCATTTCGAACGTCGACCGGTAATCTGGTTATCAATTTTGATTTGGCTGGGATCACATATTTATTTGACATGACATTTGGCTTAAACTTGAGTGGTATAGAAGCGTTTTTAGTAATTAAAATTTTATTACCTAGATCTACCTTGGCACTTAGAGAGGTGAGTGTATCGAGGCCCAATAGGCCATCAAAATACCCGTGGAATCTGAAAACTAAGAATTCTATTTCTCCTGGTTCTTGGAACTCGACAAAATTCGGTAAAATGACTTGCTTGTCTAGGGTGTGTTTATTAAAAACGGTTATAATAACTGTAGGTTCGGATAGCGTGATATCGGTCGGGTTTTTAAATTCAGGGTTAATAAAGGGAGATGAAGATCCAGTGTCAATAAGGATTTTAAGTGGCCTTCCAAAAGGGGAAGAAATATTAATATATGGAAGGACAGTCCCATGTTTATTGATGTCTAAGTATCCGATGGGTCTGTCGAAGCGTTTATGGAAAAATTTTGATCATCTATTTCGAAATTTGGAGGTTGCTCAGAATCTTGTTCATCAAGTCCGTCAAGATTGCCGGTATTGGTAGTATCATCAATATCAGTAGGTAGCTGATTGAGTTCGTATTGGGGTTGGTGGAAGTTATATTCTCTTTCGTTTATGTTAAATAGTTCTTTACTATGAAAGTTCGGGGGTCCGGTTGATCTAAAGAAATTGTTTTGGGGTGGTCTACGTTGGAAAGAGGTAGTAGCATTTCGATTAGTGTTACCTGAACTTGTGTCCATTGGTACCGGTTTCTGGAGTGTTTGTTTAAATT
Organism: Thereva nobilitata; assembly: GCA_963855945.1. Classification (NCBI taxonomy): domain Eukaryota; kingdom Metazoa; phylum Arthropoda; class Insecta; order Diptera; family Therevidae; genus Thereva; species Thereva nobilitata. The sequence continues at coordinate 58,709,853 of OY979697.1, forward strand.
GGTTTTGCTGATTTTGTCCAAATGTGCCTATTTGTTGAGGAAATCTTTGTTGCTGACTAAGCAGATTTGTTTGTTGGGGATACCTCTGGTTAAATGGGTTATATTGATGTGAAGGTTGTTGGATAAATGAATTGAATAATTTAGGAGGTCCTTGGCTGAGTGAATTAAATTGTTGTGCGAATGGGTTTTGTGGTTGCTGTAAAAATCTTGTCTGTTGTCGGGGTATAAAATTCCTATGTATGGCGTAAGGGATATTCATCGGTTGGGAAGATCTATTAGCGGGCTGACTTTTGCTATGATTACCGTCCGTTTTAACGTAAGATATGTTCTGTTCTTTGATACAATAGGCGAAAGCAACTGCAAGCGATTCTGGCTTCATTGCTCGAATTGTAGAACCAAAAGGTTCTTTTAGCCCTGTCAGAAATGTGTTTAGACACATTTCAGAGTATAACTTCTTTTTTGCTTCTAAAACATTTGGATTACTTTCGTGGATCTGTATATGATTTGACAATGCTGCCAAAATTTCAATAATTTCACTATAAAAACTTTCGATACTTCTATTATGTTGTTTTAGACCGTGAAGGTCTCTAATTAAAGAGGTTTCATTCCTCTTATCTGAGTAATGTAAAATGAGATTTTCTTTGATAGACGACCAGTTAAGTGGTGTTCCATACATGTTTAGGGCTTCGTTTGCTGGTCCTATAATTTTATTGCGAATTGCACGGAGCAAAATACGCCCATAGGATGTACCATCTACGCTAGATATAAGAGATAATATTTCTTCAACATTATTTATGAAGTCAAAAAGAAGCCTTGGATTCCCGTCAAATTTCGGCAGGTCTTTGATTGCGTCGGGTATTCTTAACTTGCTAAAGATGTCGTCATTTGTATTGCTTTCTGTAGCCATATTTAATTTAGGTTTTAAATTACCACTAAAATATCCCTGAAAATTACCACTTAGACTACTACTACAACCTTCTCTTAAATTTTTATTTTCTATACTAATACTACTACGAAAAGTATCACACAAATCACTAATCAATTCTTCTTGTAAATTATCGCCAAAAATATTATCTTCAACTTCACTAATTGAATAATCACTTTCCTTATCTGAGTTAAAATTAAGATGAGCACTTCTATTGTTTTGACCAATCCTCCGCCTACGTTTAGATTTTTTTGGAAGGGACATTCACGGAATAATAAAATAAAGGAAAATATTCAAAAATTGACTTACATAAACCAGATGCCAAATATTATTTTCATCGTGTAGAGTAGGTTCTTTGAACTAAGGAGTAGAGACTCGCCAAGATGCTTTTCACTTCTTGTGTCCTTTTTGATCCTTCGTTGCCGTTAAAGATGAGTGTGAAGAGCCGGACAACACCGATAATCCCTCGATGGTAGCTCCTTATTACTGCACACAACACAGCACTTATAATTTAAAGTTTCCTTTAATAATTTTGTTAATGAAAAACAAATTTTTTAATTTAAATTTTTTTTTTAAATCGCGTTTTTTTTTCACTAATAAGCCGTTAGTGATCGTAAAATGAATTTCGATAAACCGTCGAATTCGTTATTACTTTAGGCGAATTTTTTTGATTTTCAAAAGGATTACTTTTTAGCAATCCTACCGACTGCGCCACTAATAATTTATTTTAAAAAATATTGTAAAAAGGAATAAAAGACTTCAAATTTTATTATTAGTTCTGATTTTTATTAAGTGCAATAGAAGACTGACTTGGTGACTTACATTTAATTGCGATCAAGTGGGAAAGCTTTTTGGGATTTGCTGACTGTGCTTGGGAAAGGAAATGGGTGTCTGGGAAACATGATGCTGTACGTGAGAATAGTTTGGATAATAATTGCTGACTTAGGATGAGTGTAGATAAATGAAAAATTATTTGTGGTGTACATATTAAATTACTCTCTATGAAGTGGGTTGTGGGTTGGTATGTAACTCGCGCGCTCTGCTTCTTCCCCTCGCGCTCTCCGCTGCTACGTTGAGCGCTATTTGTTTCAAAGTCGTGCAACAAAAATGTAGTTCTTTGTACATAAAGGAGAAAATGATTTATAAATCTCTTTCTGGAGATTGATAGGAATTGATTTGGGGTTTGTTTACAATACGCAAACTCATTTATGAAGATTTTGTTTTAGTAACTTTTGCAACATAAAAATCATTTCCCATTTATATAAAAAAATTCTTGGTTAATAAAAATGCGTTCAGTCATTGGTTAGTTTACACTATAGAAATGTGGTTTGGTTTCTGATGTTTCATGAAACGGAAAGAAAACTCAACTGTGTAAATAATAATCACGGCTATCTCAACAGTGATTCTTAATGGTAGGTAGTAAAAATGCGAAAACGATAAATGCAAAGAAGTGAATAGTGAACCTAATTTGGCGTATTTAAGAGCAACGACTTTTATAGGCTGCGGCCTTCTTTTGACCCCTACGTCCAACGCCCAGCTTTTCATGATTAGCGGCGGATTCTCGTTCTGAGGTTTTATCTAAAATTGCTTCAGCAAGATCACGAAAAGCCTCCTTTATACTGACACTTAATTTTGCTGAAGTTTCCATAGAACGAATACGATGTGCGCGGGCATCCGTTACAATGCAATCCAGCCAAGCAGCTGGACCTATAATAGAAGAAACTTTCCTGGTACTAGAGGAGATTACGGATCGTTTGCCAAGACAATGATAAATAAAGCGAAATTTAAGACACATCGTTGGTTTGCCGCTAGCCGATCCAATGTATTGGAAACCCGGGAAGATCGACGCCTTACTAGGGGTAAATGTATATGCTCAAATGATTCAAAATGGCCTCATTAGAGGAACTAAGACGTCTCCGGTAGCTATTAACACAATTTTTGGTTGGATTATAATGGGACCAACTACCAACCATGAACACAGGGAAGCAATTTCACTTGTAGCTACAATTGAAAACGATTTAAACCAGCAAATCAAGCAATTTTTTGAAGTAGAGGAATACCCGACAAACCCCATGTTTAAAAAAGAGGAAGTCGAATGCCAAGCCATTTACGAAACTACCCATGAACGAATGGCTAACGGACAGTACCAAGTCAAGCTACCCTTTATAAATAATGAACTGCCCGAACTAGGTGAATCACGATCTCAAGCTATTGCTAGATTCACAGCCTTACTAAAGCAACTAAGGAAAAATCCCGAACTAAATAGAGACTATTCAGAATGTCTCGATGAATATCTTCAACTTGATCATATGGAAGCTGCACGTCCTATCACCGCTGGAATGCAGCATTATTATATACCGCATCACGTTGTTTTTAAAGAAAGTACTACCACAAAATTAAGAGTGGTCTTCGATGCGTCATCCAAAACGTCAAATGGAAGGTCTTTAAACAATTATTTGCTAAAGGGACCAACACTCCAACCAAAACTATTTGCTATATTGATGAAGTGGCGCAAACATAGGATTGCGATGACAGCAGATATAGAAAAGATGTATCGTATGATACTTATCCATCCCGAACATCGAATATTCCAAAGAATCTTCTGGAGAGACCCCGCCACCAAGCGGTTACAAGATTATGAATTAAAAACCGTTACTTTTGGCACCACATCAGCCCCCTACCTCGCTATTAGGACTTTACAACAGTTGGCCGAAGATGAAAGAACTACCTGGCCAATGGCTTCAGCAGTGGCTGTAAAGGATTTTTACGTAGATGACCTGCTCACAGGAGCTGACGATATAAACGGTGATAAACGTCTGCAAGTTGAAATGATTAACATGATGAAATCTGCCAAATTTAATTTAAGGAAGTGGGTCAGCAACTGCGAACCTTTACTGTCCCATTTGCCACAAGAGTATTGTGAAATCAAAAACGCTTTGGGCATTGGTGAGGCAGAAGCAATAAAAATGTTAGGAATTCAATGGCACCCTATGGAAGATTATTTCACATTTACATTCAAACCAAAACAAGAACAAGCTGTATATACTAAACGCTCCATTTTATCGGAAATCGCATCGTTGTATGATCCTCTTGGTTGGTTGGCCCCAATAATAGTAATCGCAAAATTAATAATGCAAACAATGTGGATAACAGGTTGTGCTTGGGATGAACCAGCATCATCTCACATAATGCAACTTTGGACAAATTTTAAAAAAGACTTAATACATCTTCCAAAAATAATACCTCGGTGGATTCAATATTCAAAGGCAGCTAGCATTCAGCTTCATGGATTTTGTGACGCCTCATCAAGAGCGTATGCTGCAGTTATATATATGCGAGTAATACACAATGATGGCAGCATTTCCTCCAACCTATTGTTCGCGAAATCACGAGTGGCACCCACAAAACCTACTACAACACCGCGACTTGAACTTAATGGAGCAGTAGTTCTTGCACGTTTACTGAAAACTACCATTAAGGATATGGAATTAAAGAACGTCCCCATATTTGCATGGACCGACTCCATGATTGTAATGCAGTGGATACGGGAACACCCTTTCCGTTGGAAGACCTATGTAGCGAACAGAGTGGTGCAAATACAAGACAACATCACGTACGAAGCCTGTCAGCATGTTCCAACGTCCGAGAATCCAGCTGATCTTGCTTCACGAGGCACAACTGTGGAGGATTTGTCATCCAAGGATATTTGGTGTCACGGCCCAACATGGTTAGTCATGGGAATGGAACAGTGGCCAAGATGTACCCTAAATGATGAAACAACAAATTTGGAGGCTAAAATAAGCAAAACTGCAACATTCGTACTCAAAATACAAGATTTCCTTTTAAATTATTCATCGTTAACCCACGTTCTGCGAATCACCGCGTTAATCCTTCGATTTTCATATAATTGTAAGAATGCTCCAAACAAACGAGTCGGTATTTTGACCATTGACGAGTTGCACAGGGCTGAAGATACTATTCTCAAGGTTGTACAGCAAGAAAATTTTCCAGGGGAATACAATGATCTAATTCATAACAAGCTTATTTCATCAAAAAGCAAACTTATACAATTAAGCCCGTTCGTCGATTCTCAAGGGCTCCTGCGAGTAAAGGGTCGATTATCTCATGCATCTATCTCCTACGATAAAAAACATCCATTCATCTTACCAAAAACTCACCACATCGTAACACTGATTATTAACAAATTGCATAGAGACACATTACATGGAGGAGCTTCATTAGTGCTGGCAACAAGTAGGAACAGATATTGGATCCTAGATGAAAGAAGAACGATCGCTGCAATTTTGTATAAGTGTGTCACGTGTTACCGATATAGGAAAGAAACTTGTAATCAATTGATGGGGGATCTACCTGAAGCTAGAGTCAACAGTGCAAAGCCATTCAGCAAAGTGGGCGTGGATTATGCCGGACCGGTAACAGTAAAGGCTTCACCATGTAGGAAGGCGAAGCTATTAAAGGCGTATCTATGTATTTTTATTTGTATGGTAACGAAGGCGATTCACATTGAGTTAGTTTCAGCCTTAACTACTGATGCATTTATAGCGGCGTTACGAAGATTTATATCAAGGAGAGGTCTATGTACAGACATCTATTCTGATTGCGGTACTAATTTTATTGTGGCAAAATCCGTAATCGACAAGGATATAAAACAAGCAATTGCAGATGCAACCCAAGAAGCATTGAAGTACACCACTACCCATGCAATCACCTGGCACTTTAACCCTCCAGCTGCACCAAATTTTGGAGGCATTTGCGAGGCAAGTGTACGATCGGTGAAACATCATCTACGAAGAACTCTAGGAAATATGATTTGTACATTTGAAGAATATGCAACTCTATTAACTCAAATTGAAGCAATCTTAAATTCACGACCACTATGCTATGTTAGTGCAGATCCTGAGGAGCTCGAGATACTTACGCCTGCACATTTTTTGATTGGCCAGGCATTAAATACGTTGCCAGAGCCTGAATACTCCCAAGCAGCAACATACACGCAAAGATGGAGACAGTTCCAACAACGACTACAAACATTTTGGAGGCGGTGGTCAAGGGACTATCTACACCAGCTACAAACCAGACCAAAATGGCAACAAGCAAGAAGAAATCTGCAAATAGGAGATGTGGTATTGGTGACCACTGAAAACATGATACCAGCGAAGTGGCCTTTAGGAATAATACAAGAAGTCGATCCAGGGGCAGACGGCTTAATTAGAGTGGCACAAATAAAGACACAAAATAGCGTCATACGACGACCAGTAACCAAGTTATCTCTTTTACCAATAGAACCTTCCTAGTGTTTCCCTATATGTACTAAAAAGCCCGTGTGCGTTCTCAGTGTTGTGTTGTCCCAAAGCAAAAAAAACAATAATTTTATCAAGTATGATTACAGATGGATTACGACGAGGACATACTAATTTTGTCAGAAAGATTCTTCTTCTCTCAATATGATGAGCCCGATCCAAGTTTTAATGATGATCCAGTTCCCAGGAATCACCGTTGAGAAGAAACAGCGAACACACTCACATCCCAGCCGACGATTCCTGTTCCAAAATCGAAGGACCATCCAGCCAAGGCCTTAAAAGATGTTACTCTGCATACTAAACCAACATTAACTCAACCAGCAACAATAAACGGAGCTCCTGAAATTACATTGAAGCTGTTGAGACCAACGACTAATCTGAAGGAACTCCAGATGCGAATCTACAATACGCACCAGAAATTTGTAACACGAGATGGAATGGATATCTACCTCACCAATGAGGTACTCAAGAAAATTGACTTCGAAGCGGTTGCTAAAACTAAAAAGCGAGAAAAAAATATAAACCTTCCTGGAAAATACCAAGTGCGGCTTAAGGTCAAAACAGATGGGCAGATCGTCTTCTTTCACTACCATAAAAGGGGGGTAGTTAAAAAACTATTGAACAGGACTGTTCAACAGGGGGTAGTATGTTTACCACACCAACGTTCACCCTAAAGAGCTGAAAGTAGATTTAAAATTTATAAACATTTCAATGAATTATATATTAAATACCTGTCTTGCGTCCACACCTGGAATAAAATAATCATAAACTTGTTTATTGAATGAACAAGCCCACATTTTGTAAATTACTAGAAAAATTGCGACCTATGCCCTCGTACGTGTTTCCCCAAAAAAAAAAACCAAAGTTGGCCGTGAAATGGCATGCCGCTTCAAAATTAAACTTGCGGAGTCTAGTGGCAACCAAATGCTGTCAGTCCACTTGCAAAACACCACACCACCGCCACTCCATCTCGATGCGCGCTGCCTCCCTTGATTTCGTGTGATTAAAATATTTCACTAGCCACACCACCGACACGCCAATTTCTCATCACCTCAGTGCGCGCCTTGCCTAAGAGCCCTAACACAATAGAAAATTTAATTTTAGCTCAAAGTTATACTAGCAGTGGATAGGTGGACATAAAAATATTGCTAAAAGGATTTTTGCTTTTGACAGAGCCCCAAAAAGCTTCACTGCAAGTATTTCCAAAAATTCTATTCAAAAAGGCTTATTTCTTGAAGTGACTAATCAAAAGGTCGTATTTCTCAAAATCCCGATCAAAAGGGCATATTTCTAAACAAATAATTACAAAAAATATATTGCATGAATGTGCATTTAAAAATATTTTAGCATTTTATTTATAGGAACAGGCAGTTTTTTCGATTTCTGTAAAGTTTGTTTATGATGGGAATACGCCCTTTTGAACAGACACTCCTCAATTGTCAAATTTATTCTAATTTATAATTGCAAAAGTGTGTTAAATTTGTTTTGTTTAGTATCTCGGAATGAAGAAATTTTTACTGCAAATAAAACCATTCGGCAAGTCTTGAGACGGTGAAAATCATAGAAATGCAGAATTATCGTCAGAAATAACCACGAAAAGACCCCGTTCTGATGCATTATGCTGTGAAAATCCGATCAATCAAAATATACTGTCATATCACCTCCCATCGCAAAAAGCTACCTACGCCACTTCCTGGGATGTGTTGTTCCCATGCAAAGTTGATTTGTCACAACTGAATATTCTATCTGAGTCACTTGGGGCTTACGTGGATTTCTTCGTTGTCCAAACATTTTTTACCATTTCCTTTATTTCGCTCCGATGGGTGCAACGGGTTCCAGCTAGTCTTTTAAATAAAAATACTCTAACAAATACGCATAAGTGAAGTGTTGTTCCATCCTTTCGCGCATAATAACACCTACTTTTTATAGTGTGAGAAGGTCTCACCCAGCATTCGCAGATTTCACGCCTCTTCTATTGGACCAGAAAGTATTATAATTTGCTGAATCTATAAAAGAAATTAGATTGGTGGTGATTTTCAAGCCACTCTCTTTAAAGCGCACATGCGACAAAATGGGATTTCCTTATCTACATACTTTGCATTTCGAACACAAAGGACGTAACCCCCAACCCCCAAAATTCTCTTGTTAAGGTCCGGTTACACGCAATGATTTGCTTGTGCCAATTGGCTTGCGCAAGTCAATTTGCGCAAGTGAATCGTTGCGTGTAAACGCAAATTTTTGGCTGGCGCAAGCCAAAAAGGTTGCCTTGTGCAAAATATGTGTTCTTAGAAAATCGGCTTGAGGTTGGTGTTTTGGCATGAGCGTTTAAACGATGTTCAAGACAAGCTACAACCCTCGCATGCCCTTGAGTGAATGGTGAAATTTTATGACGCTCCTCCGACCTTATCATAATCAATATAATATAATAATTGTGTCAAATTAGCGTCATTTAGTGTGATTTTCCCTCATTTTATTTGCACCAATTGACTGCGCCAGTCAATTTGTACAAATAAATCATTGCGTGTAAACCGATTCATGTTCACTCAGTTTATTTGCACCAATTGACTTGCGCCAGTCAATTTGCACTAGCGCAAGTCAATTGGTGCAAATAAAATTAGGGAAAATGACACTAAATGACCCTAATTTGACACGATTATTATATTATATTGATTATGATAAGGTCGGAGGAGCGTCATAAAATTTCACCGATCACCCAAGGGCATGCTGAGGGTTGTAGCTGCGGCTTGAACATCATTTAAACGCTCATGCCAAAACACCAACCTCAACCCGATTTTCTAAGAACATATATTTTGCACAAGGCAACCTTTTTGGCTTGCGCCAGCCAAAAATTTGCGTTTACACGCAACGATTCACTTGGGCAAATTGACTTGCGCAAGCCAATTGGCACAAGCAGATCGTTGCGTGTAACCGGACCTTAACCGGACCTTTACGGCGATGCGTCCACCATAAAAAAAATTTTCCATTCATTTCCCTTCACACACGGATTTGTAGCGTGTATTTAGCTATCCTTTCTGGCTATAAAAGGACACTCATACAAACTTCCGATATATTCAGATCAATTTATTTCCTTTTATTAGAAATTCTAAAGCTTTTATCAAATAAAAAGGACGAATACAAAAATATTTAATGTTCATGGATAATCAAACTCTCATGGGTACTCAAGCCCAACTCCTTTCCAGACCTAAAAAAGTGGAAATATTATCCTCTAAAAGAGGCCTAAAGCCTGCTATTCTTCTTCGCTGAGAGGATTTTATTCTGGAATTCCAATCAAAACGAATAGGTAACAGGATTTGGAGCTTGACAGTTTTATTTTATGAAGGAAGAAAGTGAATCTCATGCGCTTCGTGTTTGTTCATAATACTGTCAAGGCCATAGTGTATATGTAAACAATAAATAAACTTTCATTAACAAAGCGAAGTCAAAATCAAGTCGCAAATAACAGAAATTCAAACGAAACCAAGGTTAATTGGAATTAGGGAATCCAATCCCGCATCAAAATCTCAATCCCGCAAGCCCGCTGGATCGAGGTCATCAATCCCGCGGATCCGCGGGATTTGCGGGACTACAAAAAAAATCATAGATTTTGTTCAAGTAATTGTGTTAATGAATTTATGAAGTATTATATGAAATAAGAGTGTGTTGTATGTCAAACAAACTATACCTTAGTCAGTCAAACAAAATATTCAGGCTAATTCTGAACTATGCTGGAATTGATTCCGCTGGAATTTTATTACATAGTAGCATAAATTGTAATTTCGAAATTACTCTTCGTTATCGGGGCCGTATTTGGTTTCTCGAGTCTATTCATAAAATAAAAAGCTTGTAGATTTTCTCTAAGGCCCGTATTCACCGACCTGGATAATAAATATCGTGGATATTTCGTATTCACCGACCGCGATTTTCGGGGCTTGGATAAAGTTAATACCAGTTCGACCTGGTAATAAGTTTATCCGCCGATATCTAACCTCTGAAGTTTCGAAATTTCAAAATTGAACAAAGCTGTGAGTGAAAATTAAAAAAATGAAATAAAGTATCAAGCCGTTTTCTTTGAAAGTGGTGTAAGTCTATTTTTGACAAAAAGTTAGTTAACAACATAACATTCAATGCTATCTGCTATGTACTTTTTATCTATAAACAGTTCCCAAAAAATTCCTTCAAAATTTTCATCATTTTGTCAATATATATTTAGCTAGTTAATGAAATTACAAATATAATTACTTTGAAAGTGGTGTAAGGCCACTTTCCGCAAAGACATAAATTTCTGGACATTCTCAACTTTCAAAATATGCCGATTTTGGAACTATCGAGACGTCAATAAGAAAAAAATTACTGTTTATTCCTGCAGATTATTATACCATCACACCGAAAACGTAAAAAGTTTATTTTACATGAAATGAAACGATATGATTTTGTTTCGACGAAACTACTAGTTTAGTAGTTAGTTCTAAAAAGACGGAAAAAATAGTTATGGTGAAGAGGTAACTTGGCTGAAGATATGTTGGATAAGGTTTTTAAAAAACAAACCATATACAATGCTGTATAAAACTTCATTTGATGATAACATTAGATTTATCTCCCGCGCTTGGAAGACCACGAAAATTTTAAAATATAATACTACCATCGCATCCCAAAAATTCAAAATTTAATAAAAATTTCATAAAAAAAATTGCTTTGATTCAATTGAAATCCCATATTTAATATTTCATCAATGTATGATTTTCATATTTTGTTTACTTTGAAAGTTGTGTAAGTCCATTTGAGATCATCAAAAGTATAAATTTCTTTTAATTAACAACGATCTCATTATAAAATTAACTCAATTTAATATTTAAAAAACATAAAATGAGTGTATTAACATATACCAATATTTTTCAATCAATTCAAACGCAAACCTGTAAATATCTCCATATCATATAAAGTGAACTTACACCACTTTCAAAGAAAACGGCTCAAATATTAAATCAATATGAATGAATTTGTAATTCTGTAAAAATTTTAAAGTAGTATATTTGCTTTCCGTGAATAGCAAAAAATATCCGTAGAATTGTACGGGATAAGAAATAACCGAGAATATATCCAGGTCGATGAATTCGGGCCTTAATAAACGTCAAACGACTTGATCAACACATATAGACACGATAAGGTGGTCGATATCGTCTTGCCAAATGCCAATTTTTATTTATCGACAGAAATCGATATCGACTCGAAACCAAATATGGCCCCAACAGAGTTTATGCTACCGATGTAAGAAAATTCCAGCCTAATCAATTCCAGCGTAGTTCAGAATTGGCCGGAATGCTTTGTTTGACTGACTCAGTAGTTTGTTTGACAAACAATACAATTAACCGCAAAGGTAATCCCCGTACCCTCAATTCACGTGGAGAATCCCATGTCGTAGCGTAGTGTAACTTGACATTGATCACGTTCATATACACGCACAGCACATAAATTGTTAATAGGTACTTTGCAATATTGTTATTATTCCTCTTAGTCCCGGGTCTTTTAACAGGTCATTCTACTGCTCAAATCCCGCAGACCCCGCGGATCCCGCATGTCTAGTCCCGCATTTCTGATCCCGCAAAAATGGTGCGGGATCCCGCATTTGCTTGGATTCTCTAATTGGAATACATAAATGGTTTCCCAATACATATTATCATGCAACGTTTTGATGAGCCGAAATCAGTGTTTATGATGCATTTTCCAACTGTAATACAATGCCCTTCGGCAGGTAAACAAAAATGGGTTGTAGGGAGAGGGGGTGCGGGCTGTAGGGAGAGGGAGGTAGAATTAGTCGGAATAGGTGGTAAGTTATTTTAACAGGGTTACGATAACTGGGATAATTAAGCTGAATTCAAATGGCGAGCTCCAATTTCCTCATCATCACGTAGTACCCAAATGGGTGTATTGTACCGGAGTTTCGGGCGCTACTCAGGTGTGTACAGCGGTTCCCATGGTGACAAGAGTTCACACCAATTGGTAAATCATTGGTAATCGTGTAGTTCCCAGTCAGCAACAGCAGCAGAGAATTTTTTTTTAGATTCCCTACATTGGGGAGCTGCGGTGCTTGGGCGATATGCCAGCAAGGTACCGGGCGATGTGAAGGTGATGGATGAGGTGCAAATCCACGGCAATTAACACGCGACAATTTCTACGCTTGCCTTTGTCTTCCTCGACGGCTGCTATCTGGGATCCAAGAGTCAGTGTGACTCCTCGTGGCTCTCATTATCTATCAGCCTGCTCAGTTCCATCACGATGGCCGAAGGGAGGCCCGGGGATACCGGTGATGATGCTTTCTGCGCGATGGTGCCGGGGCTCCGCTGGAATAGTACTGCTCGAGTGACTCAAATGTTTTGGGATCGTGTCAAGCAAGAGGTTCCCACGGTTGCGGAGTGCACGCGCGATTGCCGACTTCTTGTTTTCCCCGCGCTCGTGCGCAAGTCTTTTTTGCTTTTATTTGCTGTTGAGGACTGCGCCGATGTTCCCCAATGTTTTTGTTGCTGTTGTTTTTGTAGTTGTTGCAATCACCATTTAACACGGCCAGGCGCAAGCACGCCATATCTGGGGTCTTGTATCGCGGGCTCCACATTGAGCTAAACTCGTGTCGGCACGTTTTGCTAATTTCTCAGCCGTTGCCAAACTGTTGTCGCTTGTTGGGAATATCCTTTCGTGATGAGTTGCTTTAAATAATTAAGCAGTGCTGTTACCGTTTTTATGGCTGCTGTAAATTACTAAGATGAGTGCTTCATGCTGGCAGAAAATAGAAGAGTGATAATTTGTAACAAGATGATATAAAATTGCTCGTGGTAAATATAAAATAGGACTTAGGATGAGCTTAGGGAGTCGAAATTTAAAATAAGTTCTTAATCCACCTCAAAATAATATAAGAATAACCAAAAAAGGCAAGATACAACTAAAAATATAATTAAGAGCACAAAATTTAAATTATGCATATCTTTCTGGAGAAACGAGATAAGACATGGGACAAAATATCATACATACTTAAAAATACGTGTTGAGTCAATGCTTTATATAATATGGATAATTAGGACTCAAAGTCCCTAGTGTGACATGATGGATGTTTTCTAGAAGGCTGAAAAATCTTTATAAAATTTGACATTCTCTTCTTCCTCGTGTAACGTAACCATGAAATTTTCGCTAACGATAGGTAAAGTTGAGTTTTGTTGCAAGGGCCTGTCATTAATCTTCGTTGAATATTGACTCGGAGGCTCGCGGAGGTGGTGTACTACTTGCCTGTAGTAACCTTCTCAATTGTTGCTCACTAACGCTTCCTAGTTTTTCCAACTCGTTGGACATTGAGATTCTTGCTCTTAAAATCTCCCTTGTCCACAATAACCTTTTTGTGATTTGCTGTTATATCTCACTAGATATGTTCAGCACTCTTGACGATAGAGGTCAAAACCTTTATGATATCTTAATCTCTTGTACTAATCATATCTTGGATATGATGGACTCTAAAGACGAACTCCTACTTTTAGGAGATTTTAATTTGCCCATTATTCAGTGGGTATCTTGCGATGATGACGATAACTACCTTCCTGAAAACAACCTTAATGATAGGGAATCCGGCTTTCTGAATTCCTTATTCTCATGCGGTTTGAACCAAATGAGCGGTGTAAATAATATTCTAGGAATGCGGTTAGATCTTATATTCTCTTCTGACTCAGACAACATGATTGTCGAGCCTAGCTCAATAGTCTTGTCGCCTGTCGATAAATATCATCCTCCCCTCCTGCTAAGTTATTGCTCTATCTTCGACGATAAGCTAATCCCGGGGGAGTCAACATTTATCTTTAATTTTAGAAAGGCTAATTTGGAAGAACACTCATCCAAGCTCACTTCGATCGATTTCAATAGGATGCTTTCCTCAAATGAGTTGGATGTCGACGTAGCAAGATTTTACTCCGTCTTGTACGAAACCTTTGCCTCTAAAGTTGTCCAGATCATCCCCGCCTTGGTACAACAATGAATTAAGGCATACCAGAAACCTTAAGAATAAACTCTGGAAAATCTACCTGAAGAGGAAAGACACTGCGAGTTTCTACACATTTGTCAATTGCTATGATCAATTCCATGTACTCTCCGAAACTCTATAAGGAATACCTCAGTAACGTGAAAGATAAACTGTATGGTGACCTAGAACATTCTTTAAATTTATCAACACTAAGAAAAAAATTGATAATTACCCGAACACCATGCAACACGAGAACTCCTTCAGTACCAATCCGTCCGAGATTTGCGACATGTTCGCATCGTTCTTCCTCAAATCTTTCTCGTCTCCTGTCTTTCAACCTAGTGAAAACAACTTTCGACATATCAATCCAATACAAGTGGCTCACAACTTCTCTCTCTGTATAACTAGGGAAGTTATCTTGAAACATATTAAGGAGCTTCCACATGACTTCTCGTCCGGCCCTGATTCCTCCTGCTGTTCTAAAATCTTGTGCAGGGCCCTTCTATCTCCTCTACTGTGTTTATTTCAAAAATCCTTAAATACAGGGTGCTTCCCAACCTTATGGAAGAACTCTTTTATAGTCCCCGTTCATAAAAAAGGTAGTAAGAACGACATATCTAATTATAGACCTATTGCGAAGCTATCGTGTATACCAAAACTCTCGAATCTATTATTTATTCTGCTATCGCCCCTATCTGCAAGAGGCTTATCTCAACTAATCAACATGGTTTTCTTGCAGCTCGTTCGACTACTACTAATCTACTTGAGTTCTCTTCTCACACTGTTCGAGGCTTTGTTACCGCCTGCTAAACCGACTGTGTATACACTGACTTCAGTAAAGCTTTTGACAAGCTCTCTCATTCTATCATACTTCTCAAACTAAAAAAATTTGGCTTTCCGCACGCCCTTGTGGTATGGTTCCAGTCGTACTTAGCCGACAGAACCTACCAGGTACTATTCCGCGGAGTCAAATCTAGAAACATTGAAGCGTCCTCTGGTGTCCCGCAAGGTAGTCACCTTGGACCTCTTCTTTTTATTTTATCAATTGATGATATTGTTGCCTTGCTTAAGCACTGTAAAATCCTTATTTACGCCGATGATATTAAACTCTACCGTCATATAAGAAGTATTGAGGATTGCAAACTTTTGCAAGTTGACTTCAACACCTTCTATTCTTGGTGTTCCAACAACAACCTGGTACTTAATATTAGTAAGTGTGAGGTCATGACTTTTTGCAGGAAACGTGGTCCCTTAACTTATGACTATACTTTTCTCAACAGCATAGTCTCCCGCGTTAACTCTGTGATCGATCTGGGGGTCAGGTTTGATAGTAAGCTAGACTTTTCCACTCACATCAATTATATCTCCTCCAAGGGGAGTTTAGTCCTGGGATTTATAAAAAGATGGTCCAAGGAATTCAACAACCCCCTCATCACTAAGCATTTGTACATATCTTTAGTTAGGCCTTTACTCGAATACGCCTCCCAGGTATGGTCTCTTCACTACTCCTCCCAAGTTGGTAGAGTCGAATCGGTTCAAAGGAAGTTTGTCCGATTCGTACTCAGTCACCTCCCTTGGGATGATTCACTTATACTTCCGCCTTATGAGAACAGGCTTAAATTACTCAACTTAAGCTCTCTTCATAAGCGTCGCGAGGTTGCTGACGTTATATTCATTCATCGGCTACTTAATGGCAAGGTGGACTCAGGTTTCTTACAAAGCCGTACGTCTTTTAGAGTGAGTAATTACAACTTGAGAGGTGAACCTCTCTTGAATATTAACTCCTCCAAAACCAATTACGGCATGTACGAACCTGTAAATCGCATGCTTATAAATGTAAATAAAAATATGAGTGTTTTTAGCATGCCTAAAAGTGAAGTTGTCCTTAAAAAGAATCTTTTTATGTAACGTGACTACTTGTATGCACCACTCCTTTTCTATTGTATGTTTTTATATTTGTCATCTTTTTATGTTTGCATGTCTTAGCTGAGCCACTGTGCAGTGGTAAATGTGACCGCGTTTGTGTGCAGGGACCGGACCGGCTATGTACCGGAGTGCTGGGGAGGGTCGAGAAGGAGCCCGCATTTTTGGTCGCATGCTCGTTATGCGGTGTTTCTCTTCTTATACCTTTTTGGGTGTTCTCGGCCGGTTCGGTCCCTGCACATAAGTGCGGCCCGTTTCTCAGCCCAGCTGAGAAGTGTACCTTCTGAGCTAGAAGGATAAACTCTATTATTATTAAAATGTGTAGGGCATAAGCACTTACTTAAAGTGATTATTTCTTGGCGAAAGTAATCCGTATCGTTTCAAAAAAAAGAAATAACAAAACTGAGCTCCACTTTATCAGCCGAGGGGTGGGACTAACTTGTAGTTACAGTTATTGTAGGTCTCTTGAAGGCTATTTTTCTAGTCGTCTCTAGGTTCTTCTAATCTTCTTTACAGCTTTAAGTACTTTTCGTATACTTTCTAGGCTTGGACTTCCTTCTTCCTCTTTCTTTTTCTGTTGATTTACTATTTAAAATCCTGGCTAGCACTATTGTTTCAAAGATTTTTCTGCATTTGGGGGGAAACGTTAGCCCGTCGTAAACTTTCACTTTTGTTTATGTGATAACTAGACGACCGACAGAAGCGAAGCTTTTACTCATTTTTCGGTGGAAGTATGTAATGTAAAGAATATATGGATGAAAATATTTTACACGTTTCCGAAGTTATTTACATAGCATTTAAAAAGCATTCACAAATCATCATCGCGTTGCTAGTCAGAGCAACATTCAGTTTTTGTATGTTTTCTATTCTCACATTTGTTATGAATTTTATCAATATTTTGGTACTCAATGAATGAAACTATGGGCTTGTAGAAACTCAAATATGATACAATGTCTTTTCAATGCATCTAGTCAATACAGCTTCTATAGTTGTCTCACATTTAGCTGCCGAACGGTGTGGATTATTATTCATTCTTAGAGCCATTTTAGATGGTGCGCTCCAGCGCTGGTGCCTCGTGAACGTTTGATGATGAAGGGAGAAGTGGGGATGTTGAGAGGTACCACCCCACTTCTTCCTGGAGCGCACCGTCTAAACCGGCGCTTAAATTAAATTTTTCAAAAAAAAGATTAACCATCTCTGTAATTTGTACATAATACATAGTAGATAGTATATATTTCATAGTACATACTTCAAACTACACAGTACATAACACATAATACATTGAACATATTGCATAGTACATTGAACATATGTATTCAATAGTAGATAGTACACAGTACATAGTGCACATGCACAGCACAGAGAACATAGTACATTACACAGTTCAAAGTATATAGTAGATAGTACAGAGTATATAGAACATAGTACACACTACAATGTGCATAATACATAAGACATAATACATAGTACACAAGATGGACCAGCTTTAGTTATGATAGGAATTCGTCGGCTGAATTCTTGTTTGCTCCATTCGCCATTTTTTGACATTTTAAGTTAAGAATACTGCTGATGGTTTTTGAAGGTTCTCTTTCCGAATATGAAATCCATTTCTCTCTATCTTTTGTAGTTTTCAAGATACGACGTGTCCACTTTGCTCCATATCCCTGTTTCAGAATCAGTGCGTTCTTCCAATTTTTTGTGTATAGAGCACAATTACTATGGAAAAGTACAGCTTTTTCAACTTTGTTCTTGTTTGCTCTAAATGCTTTGGCAATGACTAAAGAGCAATTTTAAAGAGTAAACTTCACATTCAGTAATGCTCCACCTGCTCGCGGTAATGGCAATGACGTCGAATAACTTTTTTACTCATTTGCTTCATATGCAGACATAATGTAGTGGTGTGGATTTTGTTTATGTCGGTGAAGCTCTAACAGTCCATTCAAAACGCGCGTTTGGGTGTCGAAACATAACACCGTTTTGAAACTCTTTGCAGGGGTACTTTTTACCCCTTAACAGTTGAAATTAATTCATTTTTGCCTGACAATACTCATTCAATCGAATTTGAAGCATGAAGTTAGAACAACAATTTTTTACAATTTTTTTTTATTTTCAGTCCATTTAAGGGTGGTTTTTACCCTTATCCCATATCATAAAATTTGGCTTGATTTGTTATAAAATCACCTTCGCAAATAAATATTGAAAAAAGTGTATTATTTTTGATTATTATTGAAATTATCGCGAAAATCCTTAAAAAGAGGTGTTTCTGACATTTGTAAGGGTGACGCTCATCTTTTAGGACTACGGGACTACGATTTTCGTAATCAGCTACCCAAAAAACATATAGGGAAAGAGTTTCAAAACTGTTATGTATTTTTTTTCCATTTTTACAATTTTTGAGGGAAAATCAACAATTTCAATGGAAAAACGGAAAGATATAAAAGATCTTTTACCTTTTATACCAAAAGTTGATAACCAATATTTTCAATCATTTTTAAAAAAAAAATTAATATTAACATCCGGTATGTGACTTGATATGCAGAAAAATAGCTTATGTATGGCTGAGCCACAACCAGGCCCGCCACATCACCTTGCGGGGCCGGGGGCTAAAATATGTTTGGGGGCCCTTTAAGGATATTAAAATTTCAAAAAAATAAGAATAAGTTCATTCAGGGCATTGAATATAGATACCGAATGGTGGGTTCTTTAGTCGCGGATGAACCTAAAGTTACATAATGCAATGTAGAATGGAACAGTTCTTAAGTAGACAGGGCCTTGTGCTTAGCATTGGGGTTCAGTACTCATCGTTCTT
Source organism: Thereva nobilitata (assembly GCA_963855945.1). Classification (NCBI taxonomy): domain Eukaryota; kingdom Metazoa; phylum Arthropoda; class Insecta; order Diptera; family Therevidae; genus Thereva; species Thereva nobilitata. The sequence goes on from OY979697.1 coordinate 58,728,824, forward strand.
TTGGCAGCATCAATGCAGAAGCTATCCCAGAGGGAAAAGCGAATTCGAAGCGCTGTTAATATGCTCCCATTGGATCTTTAAGGAATTGTATGGAACGAAGAAAACGGCAAAACATAGATCGGCTCTCGGTCGATGCGGTGGTCAGGCAGCATATTGAATGCGGTTGGTACTTGTTTGGGGACCGCTTGGTAAAACTACTGTCGACACTCGCATTTGGAAAGCCGAAAAGGCAATTGCACAACGTGAACAAAAATATAAAGTTTTTTCTTTTTCCTTCATACTCAATTCAAGCTTATACAACTTCAGTGGCACTAAAGAGACTACTTAAGTGCAAGCTAAATGTCCCAATCTAATCTTTGATAAAAGTCTTCAATCTGTTTTTCCTCAATTTTGGATATGCTTACGTCGGTTTATTGTGATACTTATTGGTATTGCAACTGGTGAACGCAGATTCAGTAAATTAAAAATTAAATTATCTAAAATCATGGATTAAATCATTGCATGATATTAATAGAACGAGAGCTGGAAAAAAATATGGACTATGACGGTGTCGTAGAAGACTGCGGAAATTGAAGCAAGATAAATAGTGTTTACTATTTAAGTATGGTGAGTAAAAGAATCCATATCCATACAAACAAAGCATATATTTTAGAGCGCTGCATTCTTGGGTTTCAGGCTCTAGATTAGTGCTTGCTTGACAAGTACAAGGCAGGGATAAGGCAGGCTTGACTTTTTGGGCTTTAAAATAGTTTCGGAGCCCCTAGGCATTAGTACGCAGGGATATGGGGTTTTCACCTTTTGGGTTTCAATCTATTCTCGGGCCCCCTCCGGCATGGGGCCCGGGACAATTCGTCCCAGTTGCCCTCCTTTGTGGCGGGCCTGGACAAAAAAGGTGGGGGTTAGCAGAAGACAGACTCGTCGGAGTGTTACGGCTCCTGAAACAAGAGAATCCCACTAACCAGTCGACAAAGGCTGTGTCGTAGGTAGTAACAGGCTACCAGGTGAACAGAGAGGTGCACCGTCCGCTAGGCGAAGACCAGACCTAAGTGGAACTTTGGTACACTATTATTAACCGGTTAAGTCGGCGGGATGCCTTTTTTTATATGGTAAAATCAAGCTGAGGACTCACCCTTTGTACTACTAGTTCGTCATGTCGTTCAAGTCATAGTGCAATGTCGAGTAGTAAGCTTGATTTGAAGGATAGAGGAGAAGGGATAGGTTAGGGGTCTGAAGGGTGCGTGAGCAGATGTCGATGGACCTTGAGTTTGAACTCTGTGATGTTATATGAGTTCGCCCGAGTAAAAATAAAAAACGGTCTTACAAAGGGCAAACACCGGCCGCTTGGCCTTTCAAGGGGCATATGATGAACGTAGAGTTTTTAACTATTTTTAATGGGAGCAAATTCGGCCTCACGACGGCCAAATTTGACCAAAAGATTTAAAAGGCCAAGTACTGAGTTGTACAAACGGGCAATCGACGGGAAATTTGAGCCAAAAAAAGAATCTGCACCAAATGTATTGTTGAATGTGTTTTATGGGAACTTCATCATTTTCGTTATGTAGGTACAATGGTCCTTTGGATTTATCCTATTTAAAGATATCGATGCACAAGAGAAACGAGTTCGCCAGTCGTCGGTTTGTTGTACGTGAAGTGTATGGTGCGTGTTGATTTATATTTTAGTAATATTTAATTGCAGTGCGTTAATAAACATTTTAAAATGTTCGAAATCGAAGATATGAGCACCGGATTTCATGATGTTTTTCTCAATAAATACGCAGTGAGTTTTGAGTTTTGTTGGGGAGCGAAAGTCGTACTTTCGCCCCAAAATGATTTCTTTTTGGAGTAGTTAAATTGCCCCAATTTAACTTACAGTTTTGCCGGGTGTCGGCCTTGAATATAAAGAAAATGAGGAGATTACGAGTGTCCGTATGCGTCTGATTTATTACAGGGGAACCCAAATTAGGGTGTGTGAAAATATCTCTATAAACTCGTAGATGTATATTAAAGAAATTTTTTTTAATTGCTTTATATAGAAACCTATAGCCGTCGGTGTGTGGTGTACGGCCGAACTGTCCTGTAACCGCCATATGGCCGAAAACTATGTTTCAATCACGGTCGGTTTTCGCACGTAGTAAGGCCATATTTTATTTTTACTCGGGCGGAAACACCGACTGTGGAAGACAGTTCCACAATCGAGTTGTTCTATTTATAAACGAATTTCCAAACCGTAATGTGCGCGAAGAGGAGGGCTGTAGTGTGTGGAGGTGAGCCGAGTTGGCTAGTCTTGTGTTGCGGGGAAAAAGTTGCCGTGTAGTCAGGAGGTTTCTAATTTCAGTGGAACAGTCGCTATGGTAATAGCGGTAGAATTTAGAGAGGGCTGCCACATTCCTACGGTGGCTTAAGGATTCTATGGAGGAGCAAAGGGTGCTATCGCCAATGAGTTTGATGGCGCGGTTTTGCAACTTGTCCATCCAAGCCAAGGTGGTTTTTGGGGCGCTAGTTCAGATATAAGAATTGTATTCAAGGCGCGGCCGAATGTAGGACTTGCATATTGAAGCCAGGGCAGCCGGCTGGAGAAGGAATTTGCATCTCTTCAAGAATCCCATGCATTGGTATGCTTGCTTGGTGCTTTGGGATTATTCCATCGCAGATCTGTAGCTAAAGTTACTCCTAGGATGTTAAGAGATGAGTCAGCCATTACATTATCTGTGTCCACTGAGATAGAGGGAAGGACAGTACAGGTTTTAGTGGAGATTATTAGGGCTACCGTTAGAAATAAAATATTTTTATATTGTTTATAACCAATGCATTTTTCTTTACCATTACCTCCTACTAAAATGGTCTTAGACTTAAAAAGATGGTTAAGTGGGCTTATACGTACACAATTCTTTCTTCTTATTTGCTCTATTGACACAAAATTTTGCTCCATATGCCGGCTAGTAAGCAAGTTGTGCATGAAATGTATGAAGTATAGTAAACTAGAAAAATTGCACATTTTGGAACAATAATTTTTGCGTTAAGAAATTAAAAATAACGTGGTATAAAAGTGCAAAGTAGTACTATCGTTAAAAAGAAGGTAACTTTGATCGACTGTATCTCAGTCAATTTTTATCGAAAATTCTTCAATTGGACACCATTTTAACGGATATTACGTCAACCTTCTTTTCTGTTGAGTACTTCCTGTACCTAAATCCGCACAGAAAAATGTTATACACAGAAATGTTAAAAAAACCAAGAAATTTAAATTTTTCGGTTTTTTTAAAAGTGTTTTTTTGACTTATTTCGGTGAAAAAAAATTGTTGTTTACTTCGTTTAGATTTTTTCCTTTTCTGTGATAGTGGTTTCATGTATTTTTCTTGTTGCTTTTTCCTTGGTGCTCCATTTTTGTCGTGAAGTGTCAAGTGTCAGTGGCTGTTTCTATGTTGTGATTTTTTTTTCTCTTTCTTTTTCTTGGTTTATAAAGTTTTAATTTTGTCACTTAGTGTTTTCAATTACTTGTTTTATAAATTAAACCTAAAATTGTGATAGTGGTTTCGTGTATTTTTCTTGCGCCTTTTCCTTGGTGCTCCTTTTTTGTCTCCGGTATCTCCCAGAAACGAGGTTCGTAACCCCTTTTCCCGTGCTACTAGGCAGGGAATTTTTAATTCGTTTACATATTCTAAAGATATATCTTATTACTATTATTTCCCAGTTTAGGAAAAGTTTGTCCCCCATAGCCTCACTTTGGTTCTGGTTCTCAAACTGCTATAATAAGTTTATTATCAGTTTGGCAAACTGCTTTTGCAGTTCAATCGGAGTCTAATCGTTTCGGGAAACTATTTGGACCACCTGTTTTTCTCTTATGGCGGGTCAACAATTCTGCAAGCTGTGCTCTTCGGAAATCGTCCGAAATGGGATTTCCTGTGATGGTGTTTGTGGAGGCGTCTTTCACCCCACCTGCCTCAACGTTCGAGCCAGTGGCAAACCTTCGGCCCCTAGTGGGTCAACTTGTAAAGAATGCTCCGACATTCAACCCTGCCACGTCCTTAGACTAATGAGAGACATCTCTGACGTTTTTCTTGATGGTCAAGAGAAAGTCATGGATCGTCTTAAGTCTTTCTCTGGAAATATATCTCATTTTGAGATGGTAGCCGATGACGTCCAGTCGATCAACGTCCGGCTCGACACGATGTCCGACACCCTTGCTTCTGCTACGACCAACTCGGGTTTATTGATGAATAAACTCCAAGAAATTTCTTCCCGGATTGCAACGGTCTTCGACTCGGATCCACAATCCTGTCGCCACTTCGTCCTTCAATGGTAACTCCTTAGCTTCTCTTCATCCTATACTGGATGACATTAAAAGGAGTACTAAGCGTGTTCGGACTGACATTGAATCGCTGTCTACAACAGTGGTTCAAAATCACAATGCCCTGAGTTCTCTATCCCTAAAATTCGATAGCGTCTGTGATAGAACAAACTCAGCCTCAGCGGTGGCAGTATCTGATGGCGCCCCGCAGGTAGGAGAGCAGCTTCTTTCTGCACCCTGCTCCACAGCTGTTTCTCTCGCGGTGAATGATACTATTGCTCAAAACTTCGCAGCCTTAAATGACCCGGCCATAATACCTGAAGAGGGCCCTTCGTTAGAGGTTGCCTCCAGGCTGGCTCCTCACCACCCGAAAACCCGTGGCAAGCATCGTAAACGCAGATGCAGTCGTAAAGTCACCATTATGAATACTGTCACTGCGAACCCCTCTACCAGTTCGTCTGTCTCTGCCCTTTCACTCCCAATGGGCTCTAACTATATCCTTGAACCGGATGCAGCATCAACCTCTTCTGTTAGTATCGTTGGACCCTCGGGCACAACGAATACTGAGTCTTCGGTAACCGGCGCCAATTTGATAACGGTACCCAGACCACGAAATATTTTCGTTTCGCGTTTCTCCCCTGAAACTACGTCCGAGGCAATCAAAGAATATTTAAGGGGAAAAGCTGTTGATCTTGCAACAGTCTCTTGTAGAAAGATCAGCAATGTTTCCAAGCCGGTTGCGTCGTTTGTTCTGACTGCACCGCCCATTACCGCTGAAAAGCTTTTGGACCCCACGTTCTGGCCTCCTGGTACCTTTTCAAAGTATTTCGTTCCCCGTACACGTGTGCATCGCATTCCTGACAATCGACAGGCTTCAAAAAACTCAAGACCCTTTCCCTCTACTACCAAAACGTGAGGGGAATCAGATCCAAAACCCGCAATGTGTTTCTGTCAACTTCGGCCAGTGACTTCGAGATAATCGCTTTTACAGAAACATGGCTACACAGTGGGATTCTTAATGCCGAACTTTTCGATACCTCCTTCCAAGTTTTTCGGAAGGATAGATATATTGACTCGGAGGCTCGTGGAGGTGGTGTACTACTTGCCTGTAGTAACCTTCTCAATTGCTGCTTAATAAAGCTTCCTAGTTTCTCCAACTCTTTGGACATTGAGCTCCTCGCTCTTAAAGTCTCCCTTATCCATAAGAACCTATTTTTAATTTGCTGTTACATCCCACCAGGTATGTTCAACACTCTTGACGATAGAGGTCAAAACCTCTATGATATTCTAATCTCTTGCACTAATCATATCCAGGATATGATGAACTCCAATGACGAACTCCTACTCTTAGGAGATCTCAACTTACCCAACGTTCAATGGGTATCTTCCGATGATGACGATAACTACCTTCCTGAAAACAACCTTAATTTTAGGGAATCCAGCTTTTTGAATTCCTTATTCTCATGCGGTTTGTACCAAATGAGTGGTGTGAACAATATTTTAGGAAGGCGGTTAGATCTCGTATTCTTTTCCGACTCAGACAACATGTATGTTGAGCCTAGCTCAATTGTCTTGTCGCCTGTTGATAATCATCACCCTCCTCTCCTACTGAGCTATTGTTTTGCCTTTACCGATAAGCTAATCCCGGAGGAGTCAACCTTTACCTTCAACTTCAAAAAAGGCAACCTTGAAGTACTGTCATCCAAGCTCACTTCCATTGATTTCAATACCTTGCTTTCCTCTAATGAGCTGGATGACGACGTATCAAGTTTTTACTCCGTCTTGTATGAAACCTTCGCAACCTGTATACCTATTGAGCCTCTTAAGTCATCCAGATCATCCCCACCTTGGTACAACAATGAGTTGAGACATACCAAAAACTTGAAGAATAAACTCTGGAAAACCTACCTGAAGAGGAAAGACACTGCGAGTTTCTCCGCATTCCTCAATTGCTATGACCAATTCCATGCTCTCTCCGAAGCTCTCTACAAGGACTACCTCAGTAACATGGAAGGTAAACTGTATGGTGATCCCAGAACATTTTTTCAGTTTATTAACTCTAAGAAAAAGGTTGATAACTACTAAGGTTGATAACCCTAACACCATGCAATACGAGAACTCTGTTAGCTCTATTTCATCCGAGATTTGCGACAAGTTTGCATCGTTCTTCCGCAAATCTTTCTCGTCCCCTGTCTTCCAACCTGATGAAGACAATTTTCGACATATCAACACAATACAAACGGCTCAAAACTTAGCTCTGTCTATAACCAGGGAAGATATCTTGAAACATATAAATGATCTTCCACAAGATTTTTCGTCCGGCCCTGACGGTGTCCCTCCTGCAGTTCTCAAATCCTGTGCAGGAGCCCTACTATCACCTCTCCTATGTTTATTTCAAAAATCCCTAAATAAGGGGTGCTTCCCAACCTTATGGAAGAACTCTTTTATAATCCCCGTCCATAAAAAGGGTTGTAAGAACGAAATATCTAATTATAGACCAATTGCGAAGTTATCGTGCATACCAAAACTCTTCGAATCTATTATTTATTCTGCTATCGCCCCTATCTGCAAGAGACTTATTTCAACTAACCAACATGGCTTTCTTGCAGCTCGTTCCACTACTACTAATTTACTAGAGTTCTCTTCTCACGCTGTTCGAGGCTTTGTCACTGGCTGTCAAACTGACTGTGTTTATACAGACTTCAGTAAAGCTTTCGACATGCTCTCTCACTCTACTATAGTTCTAAAACTAAAAAAATTAGGCTTTCCGCATACCCTCGTGGTGTGGTTCCAGTCGTACTTAGCCGACAGAACCTACCAGGTTCTATTCCGCGGAGTCAAATCTAAAAACATCGAAGCGTCCTCTGGTGTCCCGCAAGGAAGTCATCTTGGTCCTCTCCTTTTTATTTTATCAATCGATGACATTGTTACCCTGCTAAGGCACTGTAAAATCCTTATTTATGCCGATGACATCAAACTGTACCGCCACATAAGGAGTATCGAGGATTTCAAACTTCTGCAAGCAGACCTAAACACCTTCTATTCTTGGTGTTCCAACAACAACCTGGTTCTTAACATCAGTAAATGTGAGGTCATGACTTTTTATAGAAAACGTGGCGTTATAACTTATGACTATACTTTTCTCGATGACAAGATCTCCCGCACTAACTCTGTTATCGATCTAGGGGTTAGGTTAGATAGTAAGTTGGATTTCTCCACCCACATCAATTATATCTCTTCCAAAGGCAATTCCGTCCTAGGATTTATAAAAAGATGGTCCAAGGAATTCAACAACCCCCTCATCACCAAACACTTATACATATCTTTAGTTAGGCCTCTGCTTGAATACGCCTCCCAGGTATGGTCTCCTTACTACTCCTCCCATGTCGGTAAAATCGAATCGGTTCAAAGGAAGTTCGTCCGTTTTGCACTCAGTCACCTCCCGTGGGATGACCCACTTATTCTCCCGCCTTATAGGGACAGACTTAAATTGCTCAACTTGAGCTCTCTGCATAAGCGTCGCGAGGTCGCTGACGTTTTATTCGTTCATCGTTTGTTGAATGACAAAGTTGACTCAGGCTTCCTACGAACCCGTACGTCATTTAGAGTGAACAACTACAACCTGAGAGGTCAACCTCTCTTGTACATTAATTCCTCTAATACCAATTATGGGATGTACGAACCAGTTAACCGCATGCTTATAAATGTTAACAAAAATGCGAGTGCTTTTAGCATGCAAGTTAGCGAAGATGTCCTTAAAAGGACTCTTTTTAATGTGGCGTGACTCCCTGTGTGTCCCACTTTTTCATTGTTTTTGCACGCTTCTCTGTTTGATGTTTCGTGCTCTTAAATGTTGCATTGTTTTTTGTTTTGTGTTTGCATGTCTTAGCCGAGCCACTGTGCAGTGGTAAATGTGACCGCGTTTGTGTGCAAGGACCGGACCGGCTCGGTACAGGAGTGCCGGGGAGGGTTGAGAAGGAACCCGCATTTTCGGTCGCATGCTCGTTTTGCGGTGTTTTTTCTTCTTATACCTTTTTTGGTGCTTTCGGCCGGATTCGGTCCCTGCACATAAGCGTGGCCCGTTTCCGTACTTCTGAGCTAGAAGATTAACTCGATATAACAAAACATGCTTATTCGATAGGAAACTCGATTCTCTACAAAAAAATTTGTTATGTTTTTTTTATAAAAATGCATAGTTTTTGAGTAGCCATACATTAAGAGTTTTTTCTTTCGAAAAAACTGTCGGTTCGCGCGTTAAAAAAACTGCCACTTTACGTTGCGTGTTTGACAAAGCTCTTTGTCCATACACTACAAACGTTATTTAGTCGGATTGCGTGGCAGTTACAGTGCTTTTGAAAAACAACAACAAAATGTATATATTTGACTCGGCGTGTGGAGTGGCTGTTTTTTCAACGTTCCACGCCATAAACCAAGAAAACTTACTAGTATAAAAGAGTAAATTTATACCAGTATAAAATTTCTGTATTGTTAAAATGACGAAAATTTAAATGCTGCAGTAATCTGTGCGATGAAGTTTGCCCTTCTAATTATAAAGCTATGAAACTTTGGCTCTGGCAGTAATATTATCATAGTGCAGATTAAGTTCAATTTGTTGTCTAAGGCAACACTTAGGTCATCAGCGTAGAAGAGATGTGAAATATTGACTCTGAGATGAAGTTATTAAAAAGAAGAGGACCTAGTTGACCACCCTGAGGAACACCGGGAGTTACTTCAATTCTGTTGGACAGAAATCCTTGAAATCTCACAACTTTTGCTCTTTCGTTAAGATATGATTTTATCCACGCCAGGGTGGCGCCAGAAATTCGAAATTTGAATAGTTTTGCAATTAAAATGTGGTGGTCCGCTCGTTCAAAGGCCTTTCTGAAGTCCGTATAGACAATTTTATGGCCGCTCTCCATAGCACAACGTAGTTCGGAGATAACAACCACAAGATTTTAGGTGGTCAAACGCCCTTTTCTCTACCCATGCTGTTGTTCGTTAAGGTATGCGTCGATTAAAGGAGCAATCATGTTGGGGACCGAAATGAACTATCAGCCTGAGTATAATTCCTTTTACAGATATTCCTACCTCTACATTTTAGATTACGATTTTTAGAATTATTAATTTTGTCTGCCATTTTCATAAACACCTAAACAACCATCAACAGACACTACACTCTAAATCACACGCCACTTTTGGAATTTTTCCATGTGTGCATAGATCAAAAGAAAAACCGTAAAATTGAGTGTCAAATGGAATGCAGAAAAAATTGGCGTGTGATGTTGACCACACACGATGGCAAAAAACTGGCAGATTGCGTGGCGCGACAATCGGCGCCGGGACAAAACTCTTAGTGTATGGCTTACTATTTGTTACGGTGCGTAACATGCACAACTAAATAAATAAAACACAATATAAAAAAGAATCTAAACGTATAATTAAAACTACTCGACAAAAAAACAAATTAGCACTTACCTGGTGAAATTAATAAGAATAAATAAGCAGAAAAGTCCGCGGTCCTAATTCCCCAGCGGCATCTTCTTATTATCCAAAAGAAAACCTAAAAAAAAAATATTAATAAAATTCAAAATATGACAAAACCAACAACATAAATAAAAGTACCACCTGGAAGCCAGCCCACAATATATCGACTTATGCAATAAAAAAAATACTAGGCGACGTGTTTTTATCTGCACATTTCGTTTATGCAAATAATTGGAATTGCACATGTTTAAATTTTGCATAAAAAATAATAAACTATTCGTGATTTGCAGGCCGCAATTGGATCGCGATTTCTCGGTAATTATGCCGTATTTTGAACTGCACACAGTCTTAATAAACTGCACATTGTCTTAACTTAATTGCACAATCAAAATTTTTATCTGCACAGTTTTGATTAAATAATTAATCAATTATTTAGAAGTTGAATTAACGATTTGTAACGATTTATGGCGCCATCTATTTGAACAAACGGTAATTAAAGGCAAAGCTTTTCGAAGCTTCTGGAAAAAAATATTCCCGTGCCCCTGGTCTACCCCCATGGTACAAATACGGAGAGCTTTTTCGCCATGTTTTCTTGTTGTGACGTCACTCGTAGCTACCTTTTTTGTTGTTTACCTTTTTTCCATATGAAAATCGTGAATGAATTTAAATTTTTTTTGGAAAATTTGAATATATCGTAGGAAATAGTTGAAGAATCAATGAATTCCACTTTTCATGACATTTCCAGTGTTCAATTCGAGGAATTTCAGGGAGATGCACTGGAAAATTTAGCTGGATATATACATATTATTAAATGCTTAAGTATGTTATATTTTGAACTGCACACAGTCTTAATAAACTGCACATTGTCTTAACTTAATTGCACAATCAAAATTTTTATCTGCACAGTTTTGATTAAATAATTAATCAATTATTTAGAAGTTGAATTAACGATTTGTAACGATTTATGGCGCCATCTATTTGAACAAACGGTAATTAAAGGCAAAGCTTTTCGAAGCTTCTGGAAAAAAATATTCCCGTGCCCCTGGTCTACCCCCATGGTACAAATACGGAGAGCTTTTTCGCCATGTTTTCTTGTTGTGACGTCACTCGTAGCTACCTTTTTTGTTGTTTACCTTTTTTCCATATGAAAATCGTGAATGAATTTAAATTTTTTTTGGAAAATTTGAATATATCGTAGGAAATAGTTGAAGAATCAATGAATTCCACTTTTCATGACATTTCCAGTGTTCAATTCGAGGAATTTCAGGGAGATGCACTGGAAAATTTAGCTGGATATATACATATTATTAAATGCTTAAGTATGTTATATTTTGAACTGCACACAGTCTTAATAAACTGCACATTGTCTTAACTTAATCGCACAATCAAAATTTTTATCTGCACAGTCTTGATTAAATAGTTAATCAATTATTTAGAAGTTGAATTAACGATTTATGGCGCGCATCTATTAGAACAAACCGTAATTAACGGCAAAGCTCTTAGAAGCTTCTGGAAAAAAAATATTCCCGTGCCCCTGGTCTAAACTATGGTAGAAAAATCGAGTACTTAGATAAAGGAAGACCTTGGATAAAGCATGGGCAGCGGGATTTAGAGCCAGGTTGATTTGAAAAGCGATTAAAGTGATGAAAGTGACCTAAACCGAAAAGTAGTGATTAAATAGTGAAATAAAAGGCGATAAAAATAATTTAATAGTGTGAGATATCGAATTGCTAGTGATAAATAGTGAACTTTATTTTGTTTTAGTAGTTATTGAATTATGTCTGTAATTAAATTGTGTTTTAGCATTGAATAAATAAGTTGTGTGTGAACATTTAAAAGTGTATTACGAATCAGTTAAGCTGTAAAAACGTAACAATATTAAAAATAATATTCAAATTTTATGCACTTCAACTCTCTGCTTTCGTATAAATATTAATTATGGAGTTGCCAAAAACCAAAAAAAATAAATACTTAAATAAATAAAAAAAGACTCGGGGTAATACATACTTACGGCTACATACTTACGGCTACACACCCAACTGCGAACTGATATAGCCCATCTTATTCATGCAGTAGTAAAATGGCCATGCTTGTCAAATCACTCTTCATCGAAAGTGAAGGAAGTATATAAAAGATGTGTTGGACTTTTGTCCACAGTGGATAGCTTACAAAATTTTAACTTGTTTTTAAAAAACATATTAATACTATGCTATGGTAAGCTTTATGATGATAAGTGTGCAAAAGCATTCACTTTTATCAAAGAGAGACTCCAAACTTTCCAGTTTGATGAGGCTGTAAACTGTGATGCAACCAAAAATTCTGAGACCAACTTTAGAGATGACTTTGAGTACGATAAAGATAAAAACTACAACAAAAAAGTAAAAGACTTTATGCATGAATTTTTAAATAATATTCAAAATGAAGCGAAGTCTTCAAATAACAACATCTCAGATTTCTTGGATCAAGATAACACTTACTTTTTACCTGACTTCGGTGACCATCTCGTCACTTTATGTAAAGAGTTTCCTTGCTGGACTAATGTCATGAATTCATATTTTGAAAATCCAAGAACCGTTGCGACTTCTGCAAGATTTGAAACATATTTCCAGCAATTCAAAAAGTATATACTAGAAGATAAAGTACCAGAGAGGTTAGATGTTTTAATAACAAAACATTGTCAGGAAATTAATAAAGAGTTAAAAATTATTCGATCTCAATTAATCAATCAAACAGAATCGACTGAAATTAAATTGAAACAAAGAGATATTCTCCCATCAGATACCGAACATCTTCATGCTTTTGAACAATGGAAAAACAAAAATGCAGTTTTAATAAATAGTGATTCATTATCAAATGACAGTAGTGGGCTGATAGCTATTGATAAAAATACACTTTTGTCAGCTTCAGCAAGAATGCAAGATGTAAATATAAAAACTAGTGATGACCAATCCAACTTTACCAAAAAAAATCCGATTTCAACAATGAAACCAGTAACAGAGTATTGTTTCAATAGGGAATCAAAAGTCATTGACATGCCGAAGCATGATAAACTGAAAAGTACAGGTATTCAAGAAACAGAAGACACTTTTTTAAAAAAACTCTCAGTAACTGACAAAGAAGCAGATAGAAAGCTTATAAGTTCAACATCCCGAATAAACTCATCAGCTTCAAAAATTCAGAAAAGCAACTCAAGAGGTACGTACCTTACTGCAGAACCACAACTTTCCTTGCTTCTACAGCAGCCAAAGAAGTTTACAAAAACAATAATGGCAGTCATAAACAATGGAATTAAATGTAATGCTAGGAAGGTGTTTACTATTCCCACCAGAATTGTAAATACATGTCCTTTTGATTCTCTTACAGAAGTTTTGACTAACGGTTTATGTGTAAGTGGTGCTTTTAGGCTTTTTATAAATGAAAAGCAGAATAAAGCCCAAATGCTGAACAATTTGTGCTATCCAACAACATTGATGAAATATGCCATCAATGGTCCAAGCGCTGAGTTGTATACATGTCGAGCCTACTTGCTGTCATCCTTGTTTGAAACTATAAATAATGAAGTTGACAGTAAATGTAATATAAACAAAATGATTGAAGGTTTAATGGCTGGATGTGAAAGTTATTTAGAAAATATACAGTGTTCAAAATGTGGCTATCATGACACAATTAAAAAATTCTTGATAACTTTACCTTCTGGTGAAATAGCTTGGCTCGACAATTACAACAGTTTGGAAGGAGAATTAACAGCATACTTTAAAGAAAATAAAAAACAATGTAGGGAGTGTACACAAGTAAATGCTATGCTAAGTTTTGAACTGGGATGTTATTTAGTTATCGATACTCAAGATATGTATCGAAAATCTCTTTACGCGCAAGACAAATATGGTATTGACCCTTCGAACATGACCACAAATTTAAATATTTTACCAGTGCAACTACAAATCAATAACAAGCTATTTGTGTTAGTAGGAGTGATTAGCTACATAGAGGATTATGAACATTATGTAGCATTTTGCAGATCAATACGCGGTTCGTGGCAAGAGAGAAACGATCTATGTAAAGAGAGAAAAAAAGTGGTTAGCGAAAGTGTTAAGATACACTCACTCGTGTACGTCGAGTGTAATCCAGAGTAAAAAATTTTTCGAACAGTATTACTTTGTAAATATATGTATATAAGTATTGATCTACCCTTTATCGATTAGTGTGTTAAGTAATATAAGTTGTTGTTTCAAGTACCTGCACGTAAACATATCTTCTTTTTCTGTAAATAGTATTAATGTCTTTTAAGGTGTACATGTACTCACAAGGATGGTAATTTACTTTTCATTATTATTTGAATGATGAATGATGATCACGCAATCTTAATTTCTACCCATTTGATACAATAGAAACAACTTTCTCAACGAGACAGCGAGTACGACACGGATAATATCAATGCTACTCCCCTGCTTTCTAGTGTCAGGTGAGTAATCAGGTTGAATCTCATGCCAGAGATCTCACCTGAGATTTGTGAAAAAAGTATACTTAAAAAATTAATTATTTTTTCATTTTGAACGATTCTAAACTGTTTTATATACATCCTACGAAACACAATTTCTTTTATATTTTTTAATATAATTTAATATAACTTAGAAAATTTCAGGTCGTTTCACAGTTTGCCATTTATTTGTCGGCGACAAATTTGTAATCGAAGTTTCGACTTCTTGCTGATATCCAGTTATACTAAAATTTCGCATATATTTTTGGCTATATATGTAGATAATACAACATGGTATATTCATTATTATGGTAGATCCAGTATAGCGGTCATTACAAACCGTCGGATTATTTTTTTCTGTAAAACAACCTTGACATGGGTTTTAAAAAAAACGATATGATAATCAGAAAACAACGAGCTGTTTGTCATCATTCTACATCAAATATGGCGGCCGCCTCAAAATGGCATATATGTATTCTGTCAATGTTGAAATAAATAGCCTAAAAACCCTTGAACACTATCATTTCCATTTAAGCTGTCCACCCCGAGTCTTTTTTTATTTATTTAAGTATTTATTTTTTTTGTTTTTGGCAACTCCATAATTAATATTTATACGAAAGCAGAGAGTTGAAGTGCATACAATTTGAATATTATTTTTAATATTGTAACTTTTTTACAGCTTAACTAATTCGTAATACACTTTTAAATGTTCACACACAACTTATTTATTCAATGCTAAAACACAATTTAATTACAGAGATAATTCAATAACTACTTAAAAACACAATAAAGTTCACTATTTATCACTAGCAATTCGATATCTCACACTATTAAATTATTTTTATCGCCTTTTATTTCACTATTTAATCACTCCTTTTCGGTTTAGGTCACTTTCATCACTTTAATCGCTTTTCAAATCAACCTGGCTCTAAATCCCGCTGCCCATGCTTTATCCAAGGTCTTCCCTTATCTAAGTATTCGATTTTTCTACCATATACCTTGTTTATGCGTAAGCCGAATTTCGGCTTAAGACAGAATCCGGCTCCATATAAACAGTCTTAAGTCGAAATTCGTCTCAAGCTTAATTTATTTCCGCTTAAGACGAATTATTGTGTGTATGCTTGAGGAATTCTCAAAATAGCTGATATTGGTCTTATATTAAAAGAATAATCTCACTCTATTCCGGTTAGTGATTAAAGTTATGTTAATGCAAAATATAGAACGTAAATTTTCAATTGTCTGAGAGAGAATCCGAATCTGTTTATACAGGCAATTCGTCTTAAACCGATTTTAAGCTTAAAACCGTCTTACGCATAAACAAGGTAATAGTTTAGACCAGGGGCACGGGAATATTTTTTTTCCAGAAGCTTCTAAGAGCTTTGCCTTTAATTACGGTTTGTTCTAATAGATGTGCGCCATAAATCGTTAATTCAACTTCTAAATAATTGATTAACTATTTAATCAAGAATGTGCAGATAAAAATTTTGATTGTGCAATTAAGGTAAGACAATGTGCAGTTTATTAAGACTGTGTGCAGTTCAAAATATAACATACTTAAGCATTTAATAATATGTATGTATATATCCAGCTAATTTTTCCAGTGCATCTCCATGCAATTCCTCGAATTGAACACTGGAAATGTCCTGAAAAGTGGAATTCATTGATTCTTCAACTATTTCCTACGATATATTCAAATTTTCCAAAAAAAAATTTAAATTCATTCACGATTTTCATATGGAAAAAAGGTAAACAGCAAAAAAGCTAGCTACGAGTGACGTCACAACAAGAAAACATGGCGAAAAAGCTCTCCGTATTTGTACCATGGGGGTAGACCAGGGGCACGGGAATATTTTTTTTCCAGAAGCTTCGAAAAGCTTTGCCTTTAATTACCGTTTGTTCAAATAGATGGCGCCATAAATCGTTACAAATCGTTAATTCAACTTCTAAATAATTGATTAATTATTTAATCAAAACTGTGCAGATAAAAATTTTGATTGTGCAATTAAGTTAAGACAATGTGCAGTTTATTAAGACTGTGTGCAGTTCAAAATACGTCATAATTACCGAGAAATCGCGATCCAATTGCGGCCTGCAAATCACGAATAGTTTATTATTTTTTATGCAAAATTTAGGCATGTGCAATTCCAATTATTTCCATAAACGAAATGTGCAGATAAAAACACGTCGCCTAGTATTTTTTTTATTGCATAAGTCAATATTTTGTGGGCTGGCTTCCAGGTGGTAATAAAAGTACTTACCACGCAAATAAAAAAAATAGAAAAAAAATATTTGCTGTAGTCATTTATGTTGGTGGAGGAATTCTACGTGGACTTAGCCCGTGGAATTTAACATTTAGATAGTTGGCCGGGTTTCACCGTCAACTCTTGCGAGTAGCTACTTGACAAACATAAAAGTTTTGTTATTATTTATGTTGGTGGGGGATTTCTATGTGGAATTTGCCCATAGACCGTAAAATTATTATATAATTGACAGGGGTTCACCGCCAAGTCCGGGTGAATCAAATTAATATAAAGGTGTTGGTATTTTGTGGTGGCGGTTCGTTATTTCTTGGAAATACAATAGAGTGGCTGCATGTCGGCATTTTATTACATTTTTAAGAAATAATCCGGCGTTTAATTGAAATCTAACAGGAAGTCTAAACACGTTACAGTTGAAAAACGGCTGGAACTCGGCGTTTTCAACTGTTAACATATTAAATAGTCGACCACAAAATAGCGGTCAATTTCAATACACGGTAAAAACGGCTGTAATTTCGGCGTTTTTAAACGTGCACACCTTCTTCTTCTTTAACGGCTCTACAACCGGGATCCGGTCCTGGCCTCTCGCAACTGTTCTCTCCACCGGTCCCGATTCTGAGCCGATGTCATCCAGTTTGGCATCCATATGCTCTGAGCGTTCTGGTCTACGCCATCCTTCCAGCGGAGGTTGGGTCTCCTTCGCTGTCACACCCCATAAGTTTTACCGCAGAGAACTTTCCGAGCAGGCTCATCTTCACTCATACGAGCTAGATAGTCCTGCCCAGGGGAGACTACCGAGCTTTATTTTCTTCACAACATCTATGTCGCGATAGCGCTCGGAATCGTCCTTCCTCACATACGGGGCCAACAATCCTCCGAAGTATTTTCCTCTCGAACACCGCCAAGAGGTTAGAGTGCTTTTTGCTAAGCACCCACGTTTCGGATGCATATGTCAGGACCGGCAAGACCATCGTCTTATATAGTAAAAGTTTAGACGTTATGGTTAGATGCTTGGATTTGAAAAGCCTTGACAGGCTATAGTAGGCCTTGTTGGCTTTTAGCAGTTGTGCGCGTATTTCAGGTTCCATGCTATTGTCGGCTGCTACTATTGACCCAAGGTAGGTGAATGATTTTACCACATCAAACTCGTGTTCCTCTACCTTGATTGTGGGACCAATGTTAGGTGTTCTTGCAGACGAGGCCACCATGTACTTTGTTTTGCTTTCGTTGATGTGCAGTCCCAGATTTCCTGCCGCGCGCTCAATCTGGATGAAAGCTTCTTGTACAGCTGTTGATGTTCTTCCAATGATGTCAATGTCGTCTGCATAAGCCAGTAATTGGGTGGTCTTGTGAAGGATTGTGCCCCTTGATGTCACGCCCGAATCTCAGATCACTTTCTCCAACGCCAGGTTGAAAAGGAGGCAGGCCAGACCGTCCCCTTGTCGGAGTCCATTATAGATGTTGATTGGTCTGGGCAGTATTCCGGATACCTTTACTTGGCTTGTCACATTGGTCATGGTCAACCTACATAGTCTTGTCAGCTTATTGGGAATGCCGAATTCTCTCATGGCTTTGTAGAGTTCTACTCTGGCTATGCTATCATAGGCGGCTTTAAAGTCTATGAAGAGGTGTTGGATTGAGTTTTGAAACTCTAGACATTTTTCCATAGCCTGCCTCAAAGTGAAAATCTGATCGGTTGTTGATTTGCCTGGGCTGAAGCCACACTGGTATTGGCCTACGATATTTCTAGCGTATGGGGCCATCCTGTTTTGTAGGATGGCGGAGAATATCTTATACGCGGTACTCAACAACGTTATACCACGATAATTGCTGCACGTTGTGATATCTCCTTTTTTATGTACCGGGCAGAGGATGCCTTTTCTCCAGTCTTCTGGCATCGCTTCCTGCTCCCATACTTGCACAATTAATTCATGATTCGCTTGGTGTAATGTAGGCCCTCCATATTTAACCAGGTCCGCAGGGATGCCGTCTGCACCCGAGGCCTTGTTGTTTTTGAGCCGGGTGACGGCACTGCTAACTTCTGCTAAGCTTAGTGGTGACAGCATAGCATTATCGTCAGATATTGGTGGAGCCTCCAAATCCTCAGTTAGCTCGCCATTTAGCAATTCATGAAAGTGCTCTTCCCATCGCTCCAAGATGCCTTGAGGATCGGTGATCAGATTCCCTTCTTTTAGGCTAGTGGGTGAGGCATTTTTATTGCAATTTTGGCCCATAGGCGAGATTGTTGCTGGAATCGCTTAATTTTAGGGTGTGGTTAAACACCCTAAGTTTGCCCACAATTTGGTTGACCGCATAACTTTTTAATTAACTTATTGTGAATAAAATTGGCACTTTTTTATATTTCTTTCAATAGCTCCGTTCCTGCTAACTTTTAGTATAACATATGTTTTGGGAAAGCTCTTCGTTATAAAATTCTATAAAAAATAAGCCCTGTTAGAGGTCGCTAGGTGCAAGGGTGATTTTGCAAATAGCTTCCAAAATTTTCAAAACACGTTATTTTCACTATTTGTTTACAAGAAAACAACTGCACATAGAAGGCTGAAAATTCTTGAAGATGGTGTTTATGTAGTCCCGGCAATGTAAAAAAAATTTCAACAAGATCGGTTCATTACTTTTGGAGTAATTAACGATCTAGTTTTTATTTTAGCCTTAATTAACAATGCTGCCATTTTTTTTAAGATCAGTTTATAATTGTAAAAATCATTTAGAAAACTAAAGGAACAATTGAAAATGAAATCCTGTTGGAATTTTTGAAAAATCGCAATTTTGACCGATTTTATGAATTTTTCTATACGCGAACATTTTTATACGCGACATCAATAAACATACATCTTGTTATATTTTTACTTTAGAAAATCCGCCCTTGCATATCAAAAAAACTGCTATTTTTTACAAATAATGAATGGACGAACGTTTTTTCAAAATGAGATGTTTCTTGTCGTGTATAAAATGGTACGTGCCTCAACAACCTCATAAAATCGATCAAAATTGTGATTTTTCAAAAATTCCAACAGGATTTCATTTTCAATTGTTCCTTTAGTTTTCTAAATGATTTTCACAATTATAAACTGATCTTAAAAAAAATGGCAGCATTGTTAATTAAGGCTAAAATAAAAACTAGATCGTTAATTACTCCAAAAGTAATGAACCGATCTTGTTGAAATTTTTTTTACATTGCCGGGACTACATAAACACCATCTTCAAGAATTTTCAGCCTTCTATGTGCAGTTGTTTTCTTGAAAACAAATAGTAAAAATAACGTGTTTTGAAAATTTTGGAAGCTATTTGCAAGATCACCCTTGCACCTAGCGACCTCTAACAGGGCTTATTTTTTAGAGAATTTTATAACGAAGAGCTTTCCCAAAACATATGTTATACTAAAAGTTAGAAGGAACGGAGCTATTGAAAGAAATATAAAAAAGTGCCAATTTTATTCACAATAAGTTAATTAAAAAGTTATGCGGTCAACCAAATTGTGGGCAAACTTAGGGTGTTTAACTACACCCTAAAATGAAGCGATTCCAACAATAATCTCGCCTATGGGCCAATAATTCATTTTTTATCATTTTTTCATTCTCGCCGACTAGCCTATTTGTCCTTGCAGTATGTGCAACGAGGTGTGAATTGCGTCATACCGCGTACTCTTCGGTAGAACTCCCGTGCCTGGTGGGGCCGTCGCTCTCTGTACCGTTCTAGTTCACAAACGAGATTTTTCTCCCAGGCTTCCTTTTTTCCTTTGTGAATTCTCTTTTCTCCTTTTCTGAGCTCTTTATATTTCTCTTCGCGTGCTCGTGTTCTCTGAGACTGCTGCATTGCTCGATACGCAGCATTCTTACGTTCAGTTGCCAGCTTGCATTCATTATCGAACCAGTCGTTCCGATCTCTACGACTTCTGCCTAAGATGGAATCAGCAGTACTAATGACAGTATTTTTAAGGCGGGTCCAGCTCTCGTCGACGCCCGTCATCTCATCCCCAGGACTTGCTCTTCTGAGCGCGAGTTCTAACGCCTGACCGTAGCTGTTTCTGGCCATTTCGTTGAGGAGTGCAGCTGTGTTGATTCGAGCCTGATCAGCGGATACAAAGCTTTTCAGCGTTGTAATGTGCTCTCGGAGCACCATACCAACAAGATAGTGATCTGAGTCGAAGTTGGCACCTCGGTACGTTCGTACCGCAATCAGACCCGAAAGGTGGCGGCGGTCTATCAACACATGGTCTATTTGATTGCGAGTTGCCCCATCAGGAGATATCCAGGTGGCTTTATGGATATCTTTACGCGCAAATCTGGTACTTGCAACGACCAAGTTCTTACTTGCTGCCATCTCTATAACTCGCTGCCCATTGTCATTAGTGTTCTCATGCAAGCTGTGGATGCCGACATATTGCCTGTATACGGGCTCCCGGCCTACTTTGGCGTTCAGGTCTCCCAATATGATTTTTACATCATATCTGGGGCAGGCATTAAGTTCCCGTTCAACTACTTCGAAGAATTCTTCTTTTTCATCGTCCGGGGACTCTTCTGTAGGTGCGTGAACGTTTATGAGGCTGATGTTCTTAAATTTGCCTCGCACACGAAGGGTACATAGCCTTTCGTTTATTGCTTTAAAGCCGATAATGGTAGGCTTCATCCTTTTGCTAACCATAAAACCTACCCCGAGCACATGGTGTTTCGTATGACAGCTGTAATATACGTCATAATCAGGATTTTGCAAAACACCGTTCCCTGTCCATCGCATCTCCTGAATGGCGGTAATGTCAGCTTTATATGTTGACAGGGTATCGGCCAGCTGTTGTGCAGCTCGAGTTCTGTACAGAGTTCGTACGTTCCATGAGAAAATTCTTAAATCATTTTGCCTTTTTCGTTGCCGTGGTCGTCGTCGTTTTTTCCAGTATCCGAGGCATGTTGCTCGTTCCGTAATAATGTTTTTTTCCGGGTGAGGTTATTAGCCTCACACCAACCTTACTTGGAAGGGACTAGCCCGATCATTTTAGCCTATCCTCTCTCATAGGATAGTTACCAGTGGCCACCGCAAGGAGGTTATGATCGCACTTCCATCAGTCCGGAATAGTTACGGCACGTGCATGTTATGCTACATGTTATTCCCCCTATTCCGCTGATGACTGACCACTAAACGTGCACATAATTAAATAATAATAGCACAATTATAAAACCGTGCCACAATTTCGACTGAAGTCGCAATTTCGACTTTAGGTCAGTAATTCCACCACTTAGCTAGGGCACGCGAAGGTTTTGAACAAGGGTGAACGGTAAATTCACACAAGTTCACCTTCCATACATGTATTATAAAATCTTTGAGAAATTCGAATTAAGGTCGACTGAACGGCAGATAGCAAATTGGGGCAAAGCTCCAAGTAATTTAAAAAAAAGACAAAAACACTGATAGATCAAGAGATATAGCAAACGGAATTTTGCAAAAATAAGCAAAGCGTTTGTCGCAGTGTTGGTGGTTGCAAGGGCACACCAGTATTGTCAACGTAGCCGAGTCAGGCAAATTATTTCCGATATATCAAGGGAAATTTATAAACAGAAATTTGTCAAAGCTTTTATAGTCATTCACGTAATTAATTCGCTTAACTTCATTTCAGGTCCAATACGTGGACTCAACGTGCTGAAGCCTGAAGGATTAATACCTGTGACACACTATACTTTCATTATGATGGTAACTTTCATTATGATGGTCAAGGAAATGATGGGGTGACACATTACACTTTACTTTCATTTGCATCTGGCATATCAAGTGAGGATATAAACCTGCGTATTTTTTGCTTTAATGTTAAGTTATTTTAATTTGGAATATTTAAAACAAATATTTTTTAAAGTAGTAAAGAAAACATCCTTGCAAATTGTTGCTTAACTAACGTCAAATCAAATTATTTTGTTTTAAAATGTAGTTTCTAATTTTCCAACAGATGTCACTTAACCGAAATTACAGTCCAAATGAAAGTAAAATACTTTCATTTTGGACTTTCATTATCGTGGGTTTTTGCCACGATAATGAAGGTTACTTTCATTATGATGGTATATGTGTCACAGGTATAATTATAAGATAGTGATAAGACCAAACTAGTAGTAAGAAAATTTGAATTTAAAAATTAAAAGAATTTTGAATTTATTAAAAGCTTAAAGTAGAGTTTAATTTTACCATAGAATTAATTAGAATTGTTAAATTTTAGGGAAATATATCTATTTTAAACCAATACCTAATCTTTGATTCAGCGACCTATCCAGCATTTTTTATTTCAGAAGTTTTTTTTTGAAGTTAATATATTGCGGCTTCTGCGTCACAACAGTTATTGTTGAAAAACTAAACTATGGACCAATCTTCTCCGTTCTCAAAAGTCCAAGCCTAGATTTAATAGCACTTTTGGATTTATCTTTTTTAATGTACAATCGAACATATAAAACAATAAAATACCTTTAACGAATTAGTTCCTTAGGGGGCGTCCATAAATTACGTGAGGTGTTTAGGGGGGAGGGGGTCGAGCCGAATCTCACCAAATCTCACGTGGGGGAGGGGGAGGGTCTCCGCAAATCTCACGTAATTTTTTTCCGCAAGAAACAGTGTAAAATCGCGAGAAAACTGGGTTAAATTAATAGTACAGGTAAATTAAGCCGAAAAAAGCGATATAGCGGAAATAATTAAGTACAGGCTGAAAATTGACAGAGCGCTTCTTTTTATGCTTTTTAATAAGGGGTTATAAAGTCTTATCTACCGATTTTCTACTCCGAGAAGCCCACTTTTTAGGAGGTTTTAGCCCTCAAAATGGATATTTTTCGATTTTTCTATAATTTTTTTGCAATATTTCTTAATATCTTTTAGTTTTTTTCAATTTTAAGTACAATATCTGTAAATGAGAAAATCTTTAAAATCGTCTTTTCGGACCCGCAATTAGATTTCATTCACGAAAATCTTGGTGCAGTATCAGATGAACATGGTGAAAGGTTTTATCAAAACATATTGCAAATAGAGAAGGAATAATGAATCAAAAGTATACGTGATACTATTACTATATTTCGAATCAATAGCAATTGGGTATAAAAATTTTGCACTGCCGTTTACACTGTATTTGTTCACTGTTTCAAATACAACTGGAACATCCAAAAAAAAGTAAAGAAAATAAGTTAAATATCTGGGAATGAAGACGTGATGAAAAATTCTTATCTTTTTATACAATGGTCTGGGAAAAACTGCGAAAGTAATGTATGCATTGACTTATACCACCATTTTTGGACAGATTGCGACCCTACGATGAACTAGTGTGGGGGTCTAAGCTTAAACAAAACAGAAAGACCTATAAGCCCAATTGAAAAACCTGTAACCTAATGCGCTCCTAAGAATCTCAAGTGCATAATGTACCCAATCCTACTGCAATCATAGAGATTATATTAAGAATGGGCTCTTTTCACATCAGTCAGAACACATGCTATCTGCGGTGCATTGTCACTACAAAAAGCAGCCATTTGCACCAGGCGACATAATTAGTTATCTAAGCATCTTGCAGTACTCGAATTTTGAATCGACGGCCATCTGCTCTGACATACCTACTAGAGGCCAAGATAGATTTTGAAAACCTTTTGTTATCATTATCGAGAGTTGTGAAGAATGGAAGTCTAACAGATCCGCACTTCTTGAATCTGTATCCTGATGTACAGGCGGCTCAAACGTCAATTTGAGAAGCTGGCTGTGACTTCAGACTCCGCTTTTCTAAGGCGATACGAAAGTAGGAAGCAAACGGAAGCTAGTAGCGATGCCTGATAAATCTTCGAAAAGAAATTATTTTCAGCCAACCAACTTCATTTATTAACTTAATTTGACATTTTGATGCGAACAATAAATTGTTTCAAGAATATTTAAAGAGTTTTTAGAATATTTTAAAATAAACAAATAAATGCAGCGCATGCGGCAATGGCTTTATTCACGGACTGAAATCCGATAACAGGCGGACAAATTTATTTCGAATTCGCATTGGTGGAAGATACCATTTTCTTATTTCCGAATTTCATGACTTTCGAATCGGATTCCAGGATAACCCCCTGGGTCTTTCAGTTACAGGTTTTTTACCTAACGGTGACATATATAGAAGAATGCTCCGAAGTTTGTATATCTCCATTGTCATAAATGGCTCTACCATTACTATTCAAACAGTCAAGTCGTTACTCTCTAAAAACGAATCAGTGGATGCCAAAGCCAACCTTCGTATGTCAATATATTGTAAAATTCTAAATTTTTTTTATATTCCATATGCTTGCTCTACAAATACACGAGTTTTTTGTTCTCTTGTTAAGAAATCATTATCCCTGTAAGGCACCCTGAGGTTGGTTTCCAAAGAGTAGGCAGAATCACCTGCTAAATGGTAATCCACAGGTATTGTAGTTTATATTGGGTGCGTGCCGAGTTGGTGCTGTTATGATTTTGTGGTACTGTTCTTCAACACAAATTATGATTTCTAAATGCAATCAAGCACAGATTAAGGTATTTACACTAAAAATACGCATAATGGTGTAAATCCTACAATTTTTTTAAAATTTTAAAAATCTCACGTGAGATTGAGGGGGGGAGAGGGTCGAGCCAAATCTCACGACATCACACCAAGGGGGGACGGGGGTCGAAAAATCGCCAAAATCACCTCACGTAATTTATGGATGTCCCCTTATTAAAATACATAGTCAATAGACCATAATTTTAGTTTCACGATTGACAGCGATGGCATGATTTGAGAGCGATAAAGCTTTCATGGCCCACGGCTTATTGCAAGCATTGTGTTGCTGCTATTACTCCCCATAAAACAACGCTAAAAAAGCTACGCTTCAAAAACAAGCTTAGGAATCACCTATTAGTAATACCACTCTGTCATGTCGTACAGGTAATGGTGCAATGTCTAGCAAATTAGCTTAGTTTGAAGTATAGAAAGGAATAGGATAGGTAAGGGGAAGTCTGGGGGGTTTGGGGCAGATGACGATGAGCCTTAAGTTTGAACTGTTGGATGTTGTACGAGTTAGGAAAACAGATTGTGGGAGATTGTTTGACAGCAAAACTGTTCTATTTATAAACAATCTTATAGGGTGTGAGGATGAACCATGCAGGCTAGTCTTGAGTTACGCGGAAAATATAACCGTGCAGGCAGAAGCATGGGCGTAACAATGAATTTTTGCTGGGGTGGGCCAGATTTTAAACCACCGTTACCGACTAACCACAGAGAGATGATAAGCTTGATCAAATATTCTCTTCTTTCAACTATTTCTGTGTCATGTTCCCTCACAGTTCTAGCCTGTGAGCTTTCTGAGACCATCGAGTATTTGAAAGAAACGTGCATTTCGGTGGACTGCTTATGTATCAAGGATTTTCGATGCTTTTGTAATGCTTCTCCTATTTTTTTTTCTTTTGTAATGCTTCTCCTAGCTTATATAGAGATACTTTATTAAAGCTCTTTTAAGTAAATAAAGTAAGCATTTAAACAACTCTCCTTAAACCAAAAAGTGTAATATGCATCTATAACACTCTCTTATAACTATTTTGTGATTATACATTTTAGTACAAATAATAAATATGTTCATGGGTAGCTCTCGCTCTGCTTTCCAGTCAAGTGCCTCAGTCAGTACAGTATTTATAAGCGACTTATTCTTGCTTCTTGAGTTTAATTGGTATACAATTTAGTGAATTACATGAGATTTTATAATGGATATTTTAAAATGGAAAAATGTTAACTGAAGCGCCAATCTTCGAAGGAAAATAAAACAGAAGGTTGACCAATTCCTGTCATTGTCCCAAAATGGACAGTAGCTTGAAACAAATTTAGAAACAAAAACCGATTCATAATGAAGACCGATTCATAATGAAGACGTGGACTTTAATTCTGCAATAACAAATTCTGTAACAGAAGCATGTACGATTTTACAACACTGCCCCGCAGATGATAAGGCCGGGCGCACATTGAGACGCAGGCGACACAGGCAGAGCAGCACAGTTTCTGTGTTTCATGCTTTTTAAGGGAGAACCGCGAATTGCAACGTAGAGCAGTTGACATGAATACAGGCAGCCTTCACGACACTTGTGGATAGGGCACAGAAACTGTGCGATTTGTGCCTAGTAAGAACCTTTTTTTTAAAAATGGAAGAAAAATTAATCGATTTTAATAAATTTTTAAATCCCTCATCCGAATCTGAGTTAGAGCTTAATAAATTTAGATATTCCTCCATTTCAAAATTACTTTCGTCAAACTGTCTATCAAAACTGCTCCCCAATGTGCTTAGACAACTGTGTAAAGCCGGTTTTTTCTGTGCTGCCATGCTCTGCGCTTACTGCGTGGCACAGCTCAATGTGCGCCTTAGCTAAAACTTGCAGTGAGAACACGTTGTTTTAAAGCAGAGGTTCTTAACCTTTTAGTGATGAGGGACCATTTGCCTAAATTTTTGACTTGCGATGGACCACCAACTATTTGGCGGTATTATAAATTATTACGAGGTTGTTTTCTAAATAAAACACATATAACATTGTTCGAAAGCAAGAGAATTATATTATGTGCGAAAAATTTATATTAATTATATTATTTTAGTGAGATTTTTGTGACTGCATACTGTTCACCAGCTGCCGAATCCTTGGTTCAGTGCTACTCAAAGCCAAACGCATGTCTGCACTGGCATCCAAACGATTTCGTTGTTTATTTTTAATTATCAAAAGCGCTGAGAATCCTTGCTCGCATAAGTAAGTCGTTGAAAATAAAGTTAAGTAACGTAAAGCAATGTCTCGAATTTTAGGGAAAGAGATTGCCTTTTGGCTCCAAAAATCTTCAAGTTTAATTCCTGTCTCGAACGTATCTTTGCAGTTGCCATCGTGTTGCATTTCAATTAACTCTTCTTGAATTTCATCAGGCACCTCAGAAATATTGATAATGAAAGGATTGCGGATCAGTTTCCGAATACCTTTGTCCTCGCATTCTGGAAAATAGCGAGTGAATTCATTTTTTAAATTTTGCAAATGGAGTGTAACGTTATTTTGTATTTCTCCTTTAATCTCAGCGCACTGTCCGTCAATAATTGAATTCAGCGTATCAAACATAGAAAAATTCTTTCTTGCGATTTTGCTGATCCACAGGTCGATTTTAGCTATGAACGCACTTACTTTATCTTCAACTGCAAATATATTACTCGTACCTTCCAACATCATATTTCCTGATCCTTGCAGCTGAAGGTTCAATTTATTTAGTTGTGCGAAAAAATCCACTAAATAAGCAAAATGTAGTTGGAATTTGTACTGACCGAACTGATCCAGCAACTCTTTGTTCTGCTTATTAGTTAAAAACAATTTTACTTCTTCTCTCAGTTCGTACAACCTGGACATCATGTTTCCTTTGGAAAGCCAACGCACTTCGGTATGAAAAAGCAGCCTTTCGTGTTCAGAGTTCATGTCAGAGCATAATTTTCTGAAGAGACGAGTATTAAGTGAACTCCTTTTAATAAAGTTGACTACTTTTATAGCTGTTTTCATTGTATTCGCAAAGCTTTCTGGGAGCGTTTTGGCAGCCAATGCTTGGCGATGAATAACGCAGTGCGTCGTTATTGCATATGGACTTTTTTTTTAATTAGAGCTGCAAGTCCAGAGCGGGAACCGAGCATAGCCGGAGCACCGTCCGTGCAAAACCCAGCAAGCTTTTGCCACATCAGCCCATGTTTCTCCAAATATTCACTTATTGTATTCATAACGTCTGCACCTTGCGACGTCGTTTCCAGTTCTTGAGAAAATAGTAACTCCTCTTTAAACGTTTTATCGTCATTCAAAAATCGAATGAACACAAGTAATTGACAGCATTCTGAAACGTCGGTAGATTCGTCACATTGTAGGGCAAAATAAGGACTACATTTTATCTTCTCAATAATCTGTTCTTCAATGTCATTTGACATTTTTTGAATACGAGACTTCACTGTGTCGTTTGATAGTGGAATTTCACGGATTTTTTTTTGAGCTTCCTGCCCTAAAAGTTCTTCGGCAGCTTTAAGCATGCAAGGTTTAATTAGAGATTCGCCGATTGTGTGTGCTTTTTTGGATTTGGCAATCAATTTTGAAATTTCAAATGATGCAGCCAATGTTTTTTCAGATACGTTATAACGGGCTCCGCTAGGTCCAAGTTTCATTTTTTTTAGATTTATTAGTTTGCCTTCGAAGAATTCTCGCGGACGGTCACAATAATTTGGATGTACTGTTTTTAAATGACGTTCCAACTTTGCCGGCTTTAAAGCATCATTTGCAAGAACAGTTGCGCATATTACGCATTGAGGTCTAGTCTCGCCATTTATTTCTATTGAAGTAAAGCCCAATCTAATATAATCGCTGTCATACTTCCGTTTCGGTGCCATTTTTCTAAAAACAAAATAACCCTATTATATGTACTTAACTATACGTAGGTCCTCCCTACTTAGTTACTTACATAATTTGAACTCTCACAGTGGTTAGATAAAAAACTTTGTAATATATAAAACTGAAGAAAAAATTGTAGGAGATTATGGCGGCAAAAATTAAAAACCAAACTAAATGTTTTAAACAAAACTAAATGTTCTTCTTTCGGCGTTTATTAGAAACTAACTATTCAAATTTGTTTCTTATTAAATCTTTTTATACTTGGTCTCAGTAGGCCGAATGCAAATTCGACACATAAGCGTTTAAATGACAAACCGCTGGAACTGGGTAGAAAGTAATTCGCAATTAAAAAC
The DNA here is from genome assembly GCA_963855945.1 of Thereva nobilitata. Classification (NCBI taxonomy): domain Eukaryota; kingdom Metazoa; phylum Arthropoda; class Insecta; order Diptera; family Therevidae; genus Thereva; species Thereva nobilitata. The sequence goes on from OY979697.1 coordinate 58,758,077, forward strand.
AAACTTAGCAGATTTGACAAACTAACATGTGACGTGGTTAGTGTTTAATATTTCTCGGCAGTTTCTATTTCTCGAGAAAAGAGAAAAATAAATTTTACTTCTCGAGAATTCTCATTTCTCGAGAAATATTGTGAATTTGTAAAAAGTTCATGAAATAAAAATTAAAATTCCATTTTATTCATAACACAAAATAAATCTTTGTAAGAATTAAGTAATAGGAATATAATAAGTATAAATATAAAGATTACAAAACAAGCTTTAATGTGATTAGAAGTAATTTTTTAAAAAACCTAACGCATCTAAAATGTTGCATTTGATAACACTAGTTTACAAATTTTTTCTTAATTGCGGGGGTTACCTAATAGGTGTTTTTTAGCCTAATTTGAGGTTGCTGAAAACGAAAATGATACTCATTTATTTTTCCAAAGAACCGTAATCGAGGTATAAGCAAAACGGTTTTTTTCCAATTATTGCCAGATTCTCGAGAACCAAGAGCCAAGCTTAGCTTAAAAAATGCACCTTTTTACGCCCAATACTCCCACCTATCTAAAACTGTAAAAGTGAAGGTTCTTTTGTCGGCGTCTGTCGTGGCGTTTTAATAAAACACTTGCTTTTTATTTTGTCACTAGAACATCAATTTATTTAACTATATCACTATAGATTTATTCTATAAATTATTATGAAAATCCTACTAGCTGATTGAACTTATTGGCTTTTTAATTAGAACCTTTAGGAGCACCTTTTTGTGTGAGAGAAACTCTTGCAAGTCAGTGAAGTAAAGGAGATGCCGGAAATTGGCTAGATCACTGAACGCGGGAGTGTTCGGACCGATTGTTCTGATCATGCTGGAAGTTGTTGTGTGACATTGCGTAAAGTTATACGTGGTCACCACAGTTCTATCCTACCAACTTCCAGAGTAATGAGCCATCAAATTCAAAATTTTGTTTTTTTTTAACGCAAACATCAACTTCAACTACCGTTTTCTCCAAAAAATACGTAGTCACCCAATATTTTTTTTTTCAAATTTAAAAAGCTTGGACAATTTCCTATAAATAATGTCCGGACAATTTTTGTGTTACGGCATTTACTGTTGAAGGTAGAGGAAAAACCATAAAAGAAGACAATGAGCCTTCCATTAGCTCTGGTTGTTTGAATGAAAAAGCTGCGCTTTCAAACAACCAGAGCGAATGGGACACTCGTTGTCTTCTTTTATGGCTTTTACTCTATTAGCAAATTTTGATGTTAAAATGTCACATATCTTATTTCTCTTCTATTTGCCAGCGCATTTGGAGGGTGGTTTATGGCATCGTGCAGAGCCGGCTTAACACGAAACACACATAAACCTGCATTAAAAGAACGTATATAAAAAAGGGCCGCACAAAAACAAATATATTCCAACTAAGTTAGTATGTATGCAAGTAAAAAAAGATGTATGGATATGAGAAAAGAGTAAAGATTTAAATAAATTGATTAAAAAATAGTCATAAATTTCTCGCGGAAACAACATTCAATTTCTCGAGAAATGAGAATATAAAAATAGTTTTATTTCTCGAGAAATTCTCGAGAAAGAATTCTCGAGAAGAAACACTAGACGTGGTGTTATATAGTATTACAGTACCCACTTCGTCGTCGACTCGTTGCCATTTATTTAATCATTTTAGGATAATTTTAATAATTTTAGGATACCGTCGCGGACTACTTCGGGTGTTGTCAGGGACCACCAGTGGTCCACGGACCACCGGTTAAGAACCACTGTTTTAAAGGATATGGGCAACAAGGGTTCCTACTGGCAACATGGCCATGAATTTGAATTAGGAAGAACATGTTGAATGTAGAAATAAATCCACAAGTTGTTTCTCAATTATGAGCATGCGTTTTAAAAATCTTGCAAGTCGCTCTTTAATAAAACCATTTATAGCAATAAAGAATAAAAATTACTGTAATATGAGCAAAACTGCTTTTTAAAGGTAATTGTAAGGGCTGGTTATACCTACAACCAGTGTTGGGCAAAATTTAATTGTTGGACAATTAAAAATTAACAATTAATTAATTGTTAATCACATCTATTGCAATTAACAATTAATTAATTGTAATTGTGAAAACTCGCAATTAACAATTAATTAATTGTTAGCCGTGAGTTTCCACAATTAACAATTAATCAATTGTCAATCATTTTAATGGATTTGATTAAAAACTAACAATTAAAACTTATTATTGTATGAAAAGCGTAGTGTCGCACCAGTGATCGCAGAGCTTCGAAATTTTGCACGAAGGTCCGTGGGGGTCTCCCATGATGCACCTCGAAGCCCGATTTTCGAAATACAAAATGGCCGCCACAAATTGACCGAAATTCAAAATGGCCACTCAAATTTGCCAATTGTGTACCGATTTCCATGAAAATCAGTATCTAGGGGTTTTTAAGGTAGCAAATAACGAATTTATGATCAGAACTTATAAATTCAAAATGGCCGCGCCAATATGGCCGACGAATTTGCCAATTGTCTTCCGATTCCAATGAAAATCGGTATTTGGGGTTTTTTAAGATAGCAAATAACGAATTTATGATCAGGACTTATAAATTCAAAATGGCCGCGCCAATATGGCCGACGAATTTGCCAATTGTCTTCCGATTCCAATGAAAATCGGTATCTGGGGTCTTTTAAGATAGCAAATAACGAATTTATGATCAAAACTTATAAATTCAAAATGGCCGCGCCAATATGGGGGACGAATTTGGCCAATTGTGTTCCGGAACAGCCTTATTTATCAAATTTGTTAACGTATGGCCAAGGGCAATTTGTTGGTCTCGATATTATTAAACGGTGTTTCTCTCTACTTCAACTGTATGTAGGTTGTCCAAGAGTTGGTAAATCTGAAAATCTTCACATACCAGCTCCAAATGGAAGAACATTGAACATAGTATCCTGAAGCTGCAATCGGGTCAGAATTTATCAACAAGGTTTTTGGGAAAGATTCTTCAATACGGGAAGGGCCTGGCATCTGGGTAAACAAATAAAACCTGGGTCAATGACATTGCAGAAGAGAACCATGGGCAATATCCATCTGAAGTCACACTCCCCCGCACGTGACTCCAAACGTATAATGTCCATCACAGTCAAAAGCCCATTTTCAAATCTTGAATTGGTATAATCCTTTTATTTTTATTTTTTTCAGAATGTAATAATATTTTTTGGATTATTTAATGTTTAATTTATTGTATGGACTGCCTCCCCTCCCCAAAACAAAGATTACAGCATGAATAAGAGTGTGGATTTGACATATTTTCGTGAGATTATACTATGTAGCTAACAATTGTTTACAAAACCGCCATTTTGAATTTTCAAATTTTAGCCACAAATTCGTCATTTGGAACCCTTAAATCCCCCAGATACTGATTTTCAGTACAATCGGAACACAATTACAAAAATTAGTCCGCCATTTTGAATTTTCAAATTTTAACCACAAATTCGTTATTTGGAACCCTTAAAGCCCCCAGATACTGATTTTCAGTACAATCGGAACACAATTACAAAAATTAGTCTGCCATTTTGAGTTTTTAAATTTTAACCACAAATTCGTTATTTGGAACCCTTAAAGCCCCCAGATACTGATTTTCAGTACAATCGGAACACAATTGCAAAAATTAGTCCGCCATTTTGAATTTTAAAATTTTAACCACAAATTCGTCATTTGGAACCCTTAAAGCCGCCCGATACTGATTTTCAGTACAATCGGAACACAATTGCAAAAATAGTCCGCCATTTCGAATTTTCAAATTTTAACCACAAATTCGTCATTTGAAACCCTTAAATCAAGTTCACATAAAATTGAAGAAGATTAATTGTTAGTTTTAATTGCCTTTAGTTAATTGACTAAAAAATTAATTGCGATTAATTTAATTGCAGTTAAAATTAATTGCAATTGATTTAGTTGCTATATACAATTAACACGGATTAATCCAAATAAATTAATTGTTCAATTGCAATTAATTTTAACTGCAATTAAATTAATCGCAATTAATTTTTTAGTCAATTAATTAATTGATTGAAAATTTAATTGATTAATGCCCAACACTGCCTACAGCTAATGAATAATACTCGGAGCAAAAATATCACCCAAAATACTTTTACACTGCCCTTTGTTCTATAATTCTGTTATTGATACTTATTTTATCCCTAATTTACTTCTTATAAAATATTATTATCTACCAAGTATCTAAATTATTTTCTAATAGTTTCAATAAAAGTAAAATAGCCTTACTGCAAGAGAAGACATTTTGGTTTTGAAAATGGTAAGCAAAGGGAAGCCGCCATATTAGAAAAACCTGTTATAAAGTAAAACAAACATTTTGTTTTTTTCTTTCCACTTCTATAAATGATTTCAAAAATGTACGCAGTAGATACCATATTTTCATAGATTCGAAAAAAAGTTAAACTAGTTGGGATGTGGTTTTGACCCTTTCGGTCCACAAGATTAACTTCGCAGTATTATGAATGTGGAATATTATCAATGGATATTTTAATAATAAATAAACAATAATCAGTATATAATATATATGTAATACCTAACATTTGTCACATTTGTTTATCAATACTTTCGCTAGGTTGTCAAATGATATGTATTACTTTTAACACTGACACTTGGATGAAAAATGAAGAATATGTTGTTATTCCAAAACTTATTTAACATGTATATTGTTAAATTTAAGGGACCTGAAGTTGCAGCTATTGGAGTTACGATCTACCAAAATAATGACCACTCTGCTAATTCTTTAAGAACTCATGCGAACGAACAAAATACTTAGTCACGATAAATCACCTATTCGTGAAGTGTGTGTGGGCAGATGTATGGCAGAAAATGGAAAAATGATTGAAAATTTCGTAGGAAGCTATTGCTCGGCTGAATCCATAAAAGTTAACCTCATTTGGAACGGGTTTCATTCCAACGAGTATATTAGACAGTAGCAAAACTAATTAATTTAAGTTACTTGGCAGACTTGCCGAAGTCTCTTCATTTAAACACAAAATCGCCTTGACCGAATGTTATGATATTTTTTCAGATCATATCTTCGTTAATACACTTCGATCGGCACCTCAACGAAGTCGGTATCATATTTGGTTCGCGCGATATTGGGCAGGTTCAAAAATTACGAACTTCGTTCAAACAAAAAAACGACTCGACCGATTTTTATGAAAATCTTTTCAGATCATATTTCCTTTAACACGCTTAGAACGGCACCTTAATGAAGTCGATATCTTTTTTGGTTCGCGCGAAATGGTGCAGTAAAAAATGACCACATACGTACGCACACACACACGCACATATTTCTTCTCAAATTTTTGCGTAAAATGCTATTGGGACCTTGAAACGTGTAAATACATTGAAAATTTTGAAACCGATTTTCGGACCGATTACAATAACTTTGTAGAGGCCCGCAAGTCCACTAACCCAAGTATTTAACTATGTAGTGGACATACGGCCACTAGCCAAAAATATATAAAATACCGAATGCTATTTACAGATATTATTTAATATTATACATATATACAGATGAGTTTGATTAATACTAAATAATTATTTTACATGTTCGCCTTATATAGGCTGGAGATATTCCATCGCCTACTTTAAAGTAAACGACGAAATATCTCCCGCCTGCTATTTTATTATTTTTTATGGGACACCAGGTAGCTACTATCATAGCCTACCTGGTTCCCTATATACCCCCTTTTCAGCTGGGGTGTTGCGCTGCTATCAAGCGGATGATCACCCTGCGAATACTGATGAGAGATGTCCCTGATTCTGCTGGGGTGTCGTTGATGTTGCAGGCTGTGTAGGTATTCCTGGATAAAGCTGGAAACGATCCTGGTTGTGGTGGATAGTTCACTTGAGGTCCAGGTGTTTCTGGAGGAATTGACTGTTCCTGAAGAGGTTGATAGCCGTATTCCTTGGAGAAATCCTCTGTAGGTTTGATTCTTATAACCGTGCCAGATCAAAAAACTCCCCGTTCTAGCCTCGGGGTCACCAATGTAGAGGCCCGCAAGTCCACTAACCCAAGTATTTAACTATGTAGTGGACATACGGCCACTTGCCAAAAATATATAAAATACCGAATGCTATTTACAGATATTATTTAATATTATACATATATACAGATGAGTTTGATTAAGACTAAATAATTATTTTACATGGTCGCCTTATATAGGCTGGAGATATTCCATCGCCTACTTTAAAGTAGACGACGAAATATCTCCGCCTGCTATGTTATTATTTTTTATGGGACACCAGGTAGCTACTATCATAGCCTACCTGGTTCCCTATAACTTCCTACTGGGAAGTTAATAATTAAAATTCAAAAATTAGTTTAATATTAACTTGTGTTAAATTTTCATTATTTTTATGGCGCGTTGTACCTCTATTCGAGTTTTAATCAAGCCTTTCAACAGTAAGGTGAACTTTGCAAGTAATTTTCACTCCGCCAAAGCCAATATTCGAATTTAAAATTGTCATATTATTATTAGATGACTAGCAACAGTGACGTAGATAGGCGGGGATCAAGGGGACAATCCCTCCCATGAGCCTACGAAAATTATAATAGAATTGAATAAAACTCTTCGTATCTACGTATTTAAGTATACATGAAATTTCTTAAGCATCAGCACCTCTTTTGGCATTATGTAATGTCCAATTTTGTTTTTGCGCAATTATAGCTTAGTTTTTAGTTTTTGTGACGGCTGTGCATTTAAGTGTTGTATAATTTCCGCGCTTCGAGCAAGCCGACCAATCAAGAGCCACGAAAAGGACGCTCACTATAATTTTGGACCCATCGAGTACATGTAAAGTAAATGCAATGAGCCAATAGTGCCACCTCGGTTCCTAAATACTCAAAATTTTAACGTTATAATAAATCAAGAAATTTAATCGTTTTTCCAATTTTGGGTGAAATAATAGCCTGGTCACTTTATACATGAAAGTCTAAAAAAATCCAACTGAAGGTTTTCCAGCGGTAATATCTTTATTTTGGGGTCACAAATAATTTCCCAAAAGTCCATAAAGCCTACTGACCGGCCACTCAAGTTACGGAGGGTTAAAGGTCACGAAAATACTGGTTCTACGTAAATTTTGTGTAGGACATTTTTATACAGATTTATCTCACGAACAAATTTTACTTAACCAAAATTTACGAAAACTCCATAACTTACGAGATATTTGGGAAAAACTAATTTCCGCGACCTTTGAACCTCCATAACTTGAGTGGCCGGTCAGTTGGCTTTATGGACTTTTGGGAAATTATTTGTGACCTCAAAATAAAGAGAACCCCGCTGTAAAATATCCAGTTGGATTTTTTTAGAGGTTTGGCCTTTTTTGTATAAAGTGACCGGGCTATAACTAGTAGCTATGAGCATATTTTATTCAATTTTTAATATTTCGAATATTTTTTTTTAATGTAGTAGAGTATCAAAATATGAGCTTCCTAAAAAATAGGACTTACTTTTTGGCTTTGATTGTCAATTTAATTCCTCCTTAATATTTTAAAGTTTATAAAAATTGCCGAGTTAGTAAAAATATTAAGGTTCAAGAAAAGATTCTACGGGCAAAATTATGATAAACTATAAGTTATAAGTTCGGGAAGCTTTGCACTTCATAGATGGTTCTAACTCGATACAATTTTATCGAGCACAATACACAGTACACTCATTGTCTCTGGCGAATCAACAATTCGAATTCGTTCCTTGGAGCGTTAACATTAATTTACTCTAGTTTATAATTGAGGAGTGTCTGTTCAAAAGGGCGTATTTCCGTTTTCAACTTTTTTTTATTTTAAAATTATTTTGAAAATATGGCATAAAAGCCAATCGAATGAGCATAAAAACTTATTCAAATGGGGCGTACTTTCCATATACAAAATTCAAAAAATCTTGTGAAGGAATTGGCCATATTGGATCTATTGAGTATACTATATTATAATGTCATCGAAACTGTGAAGCTGTGTGCAAAATTTCCGCATGATCGGATAACCAGAACTCCCTCAGCAAAAGTAGGTTTACTTCAAAATACGATCTGAATTTTCGTTTCATATAATTGTGACTCTAAGCGAAAGGAAGGCCCAATTATAACACTGCTCAACAGCATGACTGTTGCATGGAATAATTTACATCATTCTAAACTAATTTTTGACGCTGATTTTAAATATATTATCAGTTTTTTTATATCAGCTTTAGTTAATGAATTATAAGGAAGTGTGTTTTTTTAGAAAAAATACTGTCACAGTACTAAATTATTTTATTTAAAAAAACTACAAACTGAACTGCACGCAGAATACTTCCACCTATCTAAAAATGTAAAAGTGAAGGTTGTACCCTACTACCTTCCGGAGTAATGAGTCATCAAAGTCAAAATTTTGTTTTTTTAACAAAACTATCAACTTCAACTACTTTTTTCCCCAAAAATACGTAGTTAGTCAATATTTTTTTTTCAAAAATTGGAAAGCACGGACAATTTCCTATAAATAATGTCCAACAATTTTTGTGTTACGGCCTTTATTTTTGAAGATACATATTAGCAAATTTTGATGTTAAAGTTGGCTTTATTTGGTAGTTTGGTACTTTGGCACTTTGGTTCTTTGATATTAGAGCCATAACACAATAGAAAATTTAATTTTAGCTCAATGTTATACTAGGAGTGGATAGGTCGACATAAAAATCTTGCTAAAAGGATTTTTGCTTTTGACAGAACCCCAAAAAACTTCACTGCAAGTATTTCCAAAAATTCTATTCAAAAAGGCTAATTTCTTGAAGTGACTAATCAAAAGGTGGTATGTCTCACAATCCCGATCAAAAAGGCCTCTTTCCCGAGTAAAAATAATTATATAGAAAGATATATAATTGGATATGTTTATATATAAATTAATTATATATAATTTTATATGAAATTTGGCCCGATATAATTATATAGAAATATATATTTTTATATATAATAAGGAAAATCATATACAATTATATAAAATTGTGTATATGCAATTATATCTTCTATTTCGCCGATTTGCTCAGACATGGAATGTTCTATATGCTTTTTATCGTGGTAGGGCCAGTTATATTTAAGAGCGTGATCCTGGCTAAACTCTAAAACAGATATAATGAGATATTTTTGACAGCATACCTATAAAAACTTTTGTCCCATCACTTTTCAGCCACACACCTTTTTCTTGAGGTCTTTCTCCACCCTTGATTGAGCTTTGGGAGTGCGACTGGAGAATGTGCATTTTAGTATGTGATTTTCCCGAAAATCTCCATCTACCAATTGATAATATTTATTTCATCAAAATTATTGTAAGGCATTATATATTATTTTATATCGCTATATATGATCAGATATAATTGCACAAATTCATTTGTAGACTTTAAATACAGTTTTATATAATGATATAGAGTTATATATAATCCCATGTTAAACTGTAAATGATACAATATATAATTCTATATTATTATATATTATTATATACAATTATATAAAATCGTCTTAAACTGTTGAAATATTTTATATAAAATTTTATATAATTTGATATAAATATATATGATTATAAATTTTTCTATATAATTATTTTTAATCGGGTCGGATTAAAAATAATTATATAGAAAGTTATATAATTGGATATATTTATATATAAATTAATTATATATAATTATATATGAAATTTGGCCCGATATAATTATATAGAAATATATATTTTTATATATAATAAGGAAAATCATATACAATTGTATAGAATTGCATATATGCAATTATATCTTTTATTTCGCCGATTTTCTCAGACATGGAATGTTCTTTATGCTTTTTATCGTGGTAGGGCCAGTTATTTTTAAGAGCGTGATCCTGGCTAAACTCTAAAACAGAAATAATGAGATATTTTTGACAGCATACCTATAATAACTTTTTTCCCATCATTTTTCAGCCACACACATTTTTCTTGAGGTCTTTCCCGAGTAAAAATAATTATATAAAAAATATATAATCATATATATTTATATCAAATTATATAAAATCTTATATAAAATATTTCAACAGTTTTAGACGATTTTATATAATTGTATATAATAATATATAATTATATAGAATTATATATTGTATCATTTACAGTTCAACATGGGATGATATATAACTCTATATCATTATATAAAACTGTATATAAAGTTTACAAATGAATTTGTGCAATTATATCTGATCATATATAGGGATATAAAATAATATATAATGCCTTACAATAATTTTTATGAAATAAATATTATCAATTGGTAGATGGAGATTTTCGGGAAAATCACATACTAAAATGCACATTCTCCAGTCGCACTCCCAAAGCTCAATCAAGGGTGGAGAAAGATAAATTACCAATTAATAATGACCACCATGACCAATGTGGCTGCGTGTTGCAGTGATGCCAGATGCACCGCATTTCCGCATTTTGTACCGCATTTTGGTAGTTCAATCCACAATCCGCATTGACTGATGCAGATTCCGCATTTTCCGTTTTTGAGTTCAATGAAAAAAACATAAAAAAACAAATTTGACCGACGACGTCTAATCAGCAAACAAAACAAATAAACGAACAAAACTAATTAGTGGCTTAGAAAAGCAAATAATAACAACAACATCAATGGCAAAAAAACATGACCAGCACACATATTTACAAGCCGACATCGACATCAGATGAAAACCCGACGGTTGAAACAGTGGAAGAAGACAAAAATGAAAATATTTTGTCTGGTTTCGAATCTTATAACGATCTGTAAAGTGCAACCTAAAATTGCGATTATCTAAAATTTTTAAAACTTTTATTTATTGAATTTTAAATAAAACATATTTTTCTATCTACATTCTTCTCTCTTTCTTTAAACATTGGTCAGTTTTGTTCGTCTAATTTTTTTTGTTGATTTTTGTTGTTGATTAATAATTGAATTTTTTAAAAAGTCCGCATTTTTTTGCTTAATTCCGCAATTTCAAACACTCGAATCCGCAATCCCCTGTTCCAGGTCTGGCATCACTGGCGTGTTGCTCAGTTACGTCCTCATGAGTTGGACGAAGAGGGTCGTCTTCACCCCAAAGATAGGGAGAAGAGGTCACGCATCCGCATCATTACTGCAAAATTGAGCTGCAATAAAATGTGTAAAAATTTTAATTTTTAACCCATTTTCAAAAATTCAAAGATGCACATCCCACAGCTATCTTTTATGGCCCGCCCACACGACACCGGCTTGCTTCGCGCCTGCTCTTTTCCCATATGAATTTTAAGCGAAGGCTGCGTGACGTATGAAATGCGTCGACACGACAGGGACTTTTGGAAAGATTAAGGTAGAAACAGAATGGCACGGAGACCGTGGCGGAGTCCGCCGCTCAGAGAGTTTCCCATACATTTAATTTCTCCCCAGGCGGCGCGGACAAATTAAATGTATGGGAAACTCTCTGAGCGGCGGACTCCGCCACGGTATCCGTGCCATTCTGTTTCTACCTTTAGATTTTTGGTTTAGCAAACCGCAGTTCACTGGATTAGTAACCACATTAAATCGTGGGGTATGATTTTTGTGCTTTCATGCAGTTTGAAAAAGATTCCAAAGGTTTTATTAATAAACAATTGACTTGAAATTAAAAGTTAATTCTCTTACTTCACTATTTATTCCAACTTAACGAAATAACATTTAGCGGTTTCCTTCAATTGTTGAGACGTTTTAGGATCACCGTAACGAATGGGAATAAAATTAGAGCTGAAGACGAATTAAATTAATAAATGTAATTTGTAGGAGAGCAATATAACTATTTTAAAACGCTTTCTTCTTTGAATTTAGACACCTATAATATTGCAGAAGCTAACAGGAGCCTGACACACTGAATATCGGTGGTCAAGTCAGATTTAAAAGGCTATCAGTAAATATTGTGGTCATTCAAATTGAATATTAAATGTTTATTATTACGGCTTTGCGCCGTAACACCTATCACCCCTTGAGTTTATAGATTATACAGAGTTGCAATCTTATTTGAATAAGTTCACACAGTTCACAAATTCATACATTCCTGCACCTATAGCTGCTAAAACCGGGGATGCCTCTTACAAGACAGGAAAACAATGAGTCGCGAAATTGCAGAAAATCGTATGTGAAATCTAAATATCGCCTAGTTATGGAAAAAATAATGAAATTAATAAAGTTAATTTGTTATATTGTGGGTTTTTAGAGGGTTAAACACGATTGATTGTATGGTAAACAAATTCAGGGAAAACCCTACTTTGATAGTTTACAATTGTCTTCTCTTGGCAAAGTGTACCAATAATTAGAAGCAATAAAAGGGATGAAAAAAGATTTAGGGCGGCTGCACACATCAGGTTCACTTCGCCCGGTTTCATGATTTGCGGTAACCTGAGGATGGAAATGACGTTAGTTTAAATAAGCATAACGCCCACATCCGCTTGAACACCGGATTGCTTTTTGAATTGTTTTATTTTTGAGTCATAAAAAAGGTTACAAAACCGGAGGAATTTCGCCGAATATTTGCGGTTGGCCTAAAGATCTGAGACAATTGGCAACAGGGCAATAAAAGTCCGGTAGGAAAGGGGTAGGTCATTAGCAGTTCCGCGAACCCACTATGGAATAGATGCTAACACTAAAGAAGGAGTATAACTTGTTGTTGCAGGAGTACAAAGAAAAATTAAGGAATACATACGTTAAGAACCTATCTCTTTAGTTCGTTACTGGACATCGTCGTGGTTAAACGAAAGACAACTGCTGAAATTTTGTGTTATCTAAATATTTATTGCAGTGTGCTCTGACTTTAAGTGATGTGTAGTGAGGTGACAGAAATAGCAGGAACTTAGGTACTTTTTTTGGAAAGGCCAGTGGAATCAAGACAATTGCTGAAATACTTGTGTGTTATCAAATTTTTTTTATTTGGCCAACATAAAATTAGTGCAGTGTGCTCTGATTTTAAGTGCTATATAGTGAGGTGAAAGAAATTAGAGGAAGTTAGGTCCGTGTTTTGGAAAGACCAGTGGAATCAAGACAATTGCTGAAATACTTGTGTGTATTATTTGGTCATCATAAAAGTAGTGCTGTGTGCTCTGATTTTAAGTGAAGTGTAGTGAGGTGGGAGAAATAGAACTTAGGTACTTTTTTGGAAATACCAGTGGAATCACCATCATAGGCACAATCTATCTGGGATTTTTGGTAAATATTATAATATATTCTTTAAATTTAGTATTAAGTCATTGGACTTATTTTTTGTTCTGTTAATTAGAAGTCTATTTGAGATCTTTTTAAAAAAAGTTTTAAATTAGTGATGTCTGACCTTACGCAACCAAGAAAACAGTCCTTGTCTGGCATTACATGCGCTGTTAAAACATGTAGGGCTACAAAGAGGATGTTTAAAGACCGAACTTTCTTTAAATTCCCGGATATTTGTGTACCCTTGTTTTATCAATGGGCAGCCGAGTGTAATTTGGCTCCTGACGATTATGAAAAAAAAGACTGAAAATTTGCGAGGTTCATTTTTTAAAACAGCAAATAGGAAAAAATAAAAGGCTTAAACCTGGTGCTATTCCTGGTTGTTTATTTCTAGATCAAGAAGTCTCTGACATTTTATTATCTGAAACTAATGCTTCTGCTTCAGAGGAAACCCCAGATATGTGTAATAATTGCAAAAAATTGCAAAAGAAAATCGATTATTACAAACATAAACTATTAAAAGCTTCAAATGATAATGTGAAACTGAAATTAGAAATGAGTTCACCAAAAAAGGAAATTAGGGTGTTGAAAATGAGATCTACCATTACCAAAATAAGACATATGTCAAAGGTAATACCCGCAAAAACAATTTGTAAACAAATTGACTCTCTTTCCCATCTGAATAAATATTCTAAAATTTTTTCGAAAATGCTCTTAATGCCAAGAAAGAAAAATACAAAGTGGAATAAATCTCAAAAATTTATTGCACAAAATTTGTATTTTCAGTCGCCGTCTTGTTATAGATATATGTCGCAAGTATTAAAATTTTCTCTTCCCTCTAAAGTTTCTTTGAGGAGATGGAGACCTATAAAAAATCTCAGGCCTGGGTTTAATGAGCAAATTTTTAGTAACTTGCGTGAAAAAAATAAGGAGATGGAGAAAATGGAAAAATATGCTATTCTAATATTTGATGAAGTATCCATCAAAAGAGATTTAGAATATAATAGCATATTTGATGAAATTGTTAGGTATGCAGATGATGGGACAAACGGATCGAACTGCATAGCCAAGACAGTATGTGTCTTCATGTTACGAGGCCTTTTTTCCAAGTGGAAGTATGTACTTTCATACTTTTGCTCAGAAAGCGTGATAAAAGGAGACAAACTGAAAGAACTTGTCTTAACAAATTTAAATAAATCAAAAGAAATTGGCTTAGAAGTAGTTGCTGTAATTTGTGACCAGGGCGCAAATAACAGAAATTGTTTCAAACAATTGAATGTTACCACAGATAGGCCATATTTCTTATTTAATAATATCAAAATATATATATTATTTTTGATCCTCCTCACTTGATAAAATCATTGCGAAATGCATTGATTGGAGGAAATTTAGATACCCCTGATGGTGTTGCAAGTTGGCAAGTTGTAGAGAACTTGTATGATCATGAACTTGATCGACCTACAAAAATGTGCACAAAATTAACCAGACAACACATTTATCCAAATGAGTTTGAAAAAATGCGTGTTAAGTTCGCAGTTCAAATATTCAGCAGAAGTGTTGTCGCCGCTATCAAAACAGGTATCCATTATAGTGTTTTTGAAGACAGTACCTTAGTGGTTTCAACATTCAAGTTTTTTGAAAAAATTGATATGTTATTTGATAATTTAAATAGCAAATTACTTTTTGATAAAAACCCAAATAGAAGCGCCCTCCAAAGTGGAAATAAAATTGAAGAAAATATTGTTGCAATGATAACATATTTTGATAACGTAAAGCCATTAGTTAAAAAAACACTCCTTTGTTTAAAAGGTATTCAACAAACCTGCAAAGCTGTTCTGATGTTACTAAGTGATTTTGAAAAATCAGATATGCAGAACACATTTATTTTAACATCGCGTTTAAATCAGGATCCAATTGAGAATCTTTTTTCTCAAATAAGAAGTAAAGGAGGTAATGCAAAAAATCCTTCTATTCACGAATTCAGCCACATCTTATCGCAGATAATGTCATTTAATTTTGCAGCCGAATGACATTTCTAATTGCGATGAAGATGAAGATTTCACTTTGATAGATGCAGAGAATTATAATCAATGTGAAACAAACGTGGTGGATATTCCTGGCAAAGACTTGCTCACTTTGCAAGACGGAGATGAGAAGGATGAGAATTCTAATGAAAGTAATCATTATGTCGACGACACACTTGATACAGTTGTTTTAGAAAGTAATTTTACGGATGAGGCTTCCATTAAATATTATATCGGGTACGTGCTATTCAAAACTAAGGTAGAGCATTGTAGCAATTGCAAGAATATTTTATTAGAAGATGGGGAAAGGCTTGTACTTTAAAATGAGTCCCTTTTTTTTATAAAAATTACACAAACAGTACAAATTTCGGGTCCTTACATTGTCCTACCCAACTTATTTTTGATTTGTGTAAAGTTCATATCAAAATTTTTGAGAAGTGGTTTAGTGAACGGCCGCACGAAAAATCCATTAAATCAAAAATTATGCAAAAGTGTATATCAGCTACGAATGCTATTCCAGAATATTGTAATTGGTTTAACACACAATCAGAATGTTATGAACATCATTTAAGTATTCTCGACTTTATGATTCTTGTTTTGTTGAGAAAAAACTGCAAATGGAGTATACAGAAACCATTTAAACGAGCGACAGTTCGTCGACTACGAACTTTGCAAGAATAATAAAGTTACAAAGGGAAACTTGCGACGTTGAGAAAAAAATTACTGTTTAATTATTTAATTTATAGTGTATTTTTTTTCGATAGCACTCGAAAATACCGACAAAAATTTCTTATAACTCTGTGCTTACCAAAACATTGCCAATAACGAGTACACAAGGAAATTGGCACAGCTATTTAATAAATAGATTGGTGTACTGTAGGCCCCTTATATTTTCCTCTTATCTTCTTTGTTCTTGCCGAATATGCAAGTATGTAAGTCGTCCTTGTTTGATCAAAACAAATCGTGGATTATGCCTGCGGGGGAAACCACGTAAAAAAATGCCCCTACTACTCTACCTCGAAGGTGGTGTGGAAAGGAGTACCTACGTATTATGCAAAATAATTCTCACTCCTAAGAAAAAAACGGTCGTTTGTGAATAAAATTGCATGATCTTCAATTTTTTTTGCCGTAAGTTCTCTATCACTAAAATTTGGAGGTGTCTGTGATAGAATAAACTCCCCCCAGTGGCGTCGGTATCTGATGGTGCCCCGCAAGTACAGGAGCAGCTTCTTTCTACACCTTGCTCCGCAGCTGCTTCTCTTGCGGAGAAAGACACTGTTACCCAAAATTACACAGCCTTGAATGACCCGGAGACTGCCTCTAGGACGGCTCTTGATCACCCTAAAACCTATGGTAAGCATCAGAAACGCAGACGCAGTCGTAAAGCTACCACTAGGGTTGCTGTCACTGCAAACCCCTCGACTAGTTCGTCTGTTCCCGCCCCTTCACTTCCAACAAGCTCAAACAATATCCCAGAACCGGTTGCGGCATCAACCTCTTCTGCTAGTATCGTTAGACCCTCGGGTACTGGGGATACGGAGTCTTCGGTAACTTGCGCCAATTTGGTAACGGTACCCAGACCGCAGAATATTTTCATTTCACGTTTCTCCCCTGAGACTACGTGCGAGGCAATTAAAGATTACCTAAGGGGAAATGCTGTTAATCCTGAGACAGTCACTTGCAGGAAAATCAGCAATGTTTCCAAACCGGTTGCGTCTTTTGTTCTGACTGCACCACCAAATACCGCTGAAAAGCTTTTGGACCCCACGTTCTGGCCTCTCGGTGCCTTTTCAAAGTGTTTTGTTCCCCGCACACGAGGGCATCGTATTTCTGACACTGTACAGGCTTCAAAAAACTCAAGACGCTTTCCCTCTATTACCAAAACGTGAGGGGAATCAGATCTAAAACCCACGATGTATTTCTGTCAACTTCGGCCAGCGATTTCGATATAATCGCTTTTACAGAAACATGATGTTGATAAAACGAAGCATTGTTGCTACTATCCGTGTTATTCGTGTGTATGATCAGAATCGACGTAGTAGATCATCGTCTAATGTCGTCAGTAGAGTTGTTGTGCTTTCCTTGGCTTCTAGTGTGGTTTCTTCTTTGATGGTCGTATTCCTCGGCCAGTCTTCAGGTGGTTTAATAAGCCAGGGTGGACCATTTAGCCACAGCTTATTCTCAATCAGAGAGCTGACGGTAGTTCCTCTGCTTGCTAAATCAGCGGGATTGGATTGTGTAGAGACATGCCTCCATCGATCATACTTGATGAGTTCCTGAATTTCTACAACGCGGTTCGCCACATAAGTTTTCCATCGGCCAGCATGTTGTCGTATCCATTGCAAAACGATAGTTGAATCGGTCCATGCTATCACTGGAATTCCTTGAAGATGCATACTTGACACGGTCTCCTTCATCAAACGAGCTAAGAGTAGTGCACCATTCAGTTCTAGACGTGGTATAGTAATAGGTTTGATAGGAGCAACCCTTGTTCGTGAAGTAATTAAAGTTGACGTTGTGTTGCCCTTATCATCTGTGGCGCGCAAATATATAACTGCAGCAATTGCTCGTATAGACGCATCGCAGAACCCATGTACTTGTAGATCATATCGTGGTGAATAGTGAATCCACCTAGGAATCGTAAACTTGTTTAAATTCTGTAAATCCTCCTTGTAATTCATCCATTGTAATTTTAAATATTCCGTAACTGGCTGATCCCATGAACATCCTGTTACCCATAAATCTTGGATTAACATTTTTGCTATGATGATCACTGGTTGTAGTAACCCAAGTGGGTCGTATAAAGAAGCTACATCTGAAAGTATTGTTCTTTTTGTTATGTTACTGTAGTCCTTGTGCAATTTAAATTCAAATGAAAATTGATCCACATACCGTTGCCAGCGTACTCCCAAAGTTTTTATAGAATCTGATTCCGAAAATGACACTATGTCCTTATGTTCTCTAAACTCGATTGGCAAATGTTCCAATATCACCCTTTTGTTGCTGCTCCATTTTCTGAGATTGAACCCACCTGACCTAAGCATTGCGATAAGTTGGGTTTGCAAAGTTCGTGCCGTGTCTACATCATCTGCGCCAGTTAATAAGTCATCTACATAAAAGTCAGACTCGGTTGCCTTCGATGCCAGTGGAAAGTTTTTACTCTCATCAGCTGCTAATTGCTTGAGTGCGCGAATCGCTAAGTACGGAGCAGCTGTTGTACCAAAAGTAGCTGTAGTCAACATGTAATCTTGCACATTATGTTGTGATGGGTGTCGCCATAATATTCGTTGGTACGTTTGATCTTCAGGTGCTATTTGGACCATTCGGTACATCTTCTCTATATCTGCATGAACAGCAACCTTATGCTTTCTCCACTTCAATAGTGTGCAGAACAACTTTGGCTGTATAGTTGGGCCAGGCAGCAAAAATTCATTTAAAGATCGACCATTTGTTGTCTTTGCCGATGCATCAAATACCACCCGCAGTTTGGTGGTGCTACTGTCCTTCAGTACTGCATGGTGCGGGATGTAATAATTTGGTTCCTTGTCCTTCGGAGGGCTCGTTTCAACCATATGTCCTAATTGGATATATTCCCTTAGACAATCTTCATACTCCTTTTTAAGGTTTAAATTGTTGTTAAGTCTTTTCTCTAAGTAGTGAAATCTTTTGAGGGCTAGTGTGAGTGAATCGCCTAGGTTAGGCTCCTGGTTTTGTTTGAATGGCAGCTTCACTTGGTATTGTCCATTATCCAACCGTTTATATGTATGTGTAAAAAAGTGAGCACATTCCTTTTCTTCTGGTGTCAACTGTGGCCTTGTAGGGAGTTCCTCTTCCTCCCAGAATCGTTTTAATTGGCAGCTGAGATCTTCGTTCGTCACTTGTATTGTAAAATTATTGGTCCTTTGATTCTTGATTGCAGGTCCGAAGATTATCCACCCAAAGCTTGTATTGACTGCTATAGGGCTGAGCTTTGAGCCTTTGCGTACGCCATCTTGTAATATCCTTGCGTATGGGGCGGCGCCAAGTAAGGCGTCGATATTGCCCGGTTTCCAGAATCCTGGATCTGCCAGTTCAAGATCCTGTAAGTGTTCATAATCATGTGATGGAATTGTGGTCGTCGGCAAAGTGTCCGTTATTGTGTTGACCACAAAAAATGTTTCTGATAATTGAAAGTTGTTGCAAACTCGTGATGTCAGAGTAAGTCTTGTTTGGTTTGTGGACGTTCCTGTTGGGCATGTGTTTATGCCTGTTATGTTCACTGCGGCAGGGCTACAAGTTAATCCTAACTTCCTGCACGTCTTCTGCGTAATAAAGGATGACTCGGATCCATTATCTAGTAGGCATCTTATGGTATGACGTTCTCCGTTGCTCCCCTTAGTATGTACTAAGGCTGTTGACAATAATGCGCGTGCACCCCGCCTCGTCATGAATGTTTGGGTATTGTTTGAGACGGTAGCACTGTTGAGTTGTTGATTGTTTTGTTGTTGTAGTGATGTAGATGTATCGCTTGTTGATTGAATTGACCGACAGGCTTCCATATTCGAACTATTTGTAGTTGTAGCCTTCGGTCGTGGTAGTGATGTAGTTGAACTAGACCCACTTTGTTTATCTTCATGTAAGGTGGTATGGTGTTTTTCCCTACACTTGTGGCATCGAAATTTGCTTTTGCATTCCTTTATTGAGTGACTCTTTGACAAACAATTGTAGCATTGACCCGCTGTAGAGACTAATTGTCTTCTGGCACTTGGAGTCATACTGATGTATTTGGAGCATTGTTGTAGCCAATGTGATTCATGGCACGCTGGACATCGATCACCATGAACTACATGATGAACCCTTGTAGTCGGTTTTGAGTGGCTTGGTTGTGGTAGTGAGTTTGGTTGGACCATGTCAGATATTGATTCCACAATCTTGTGTCGTTTGCATAAGAATTCATAAAATTCTTGGTATGTAGGAAAGTCTTGAGAGGCTCCTTGTTCCTCTTCCCACATTTTCAACGTGATGAATGGCAGCTTATGAAGAAGAATGTGTATAAGCAGGATATCCCAAGAGCTAATGTCAATCTTCAAGTTGGTTATTTGGTGTAGACAATCGTCGATATTTGATATAAATGTCCTCAAGCTAGTAGAATTCTCGGTACTTAATTTCGGTTGATTTAATAATGTTTTTAAGTAATGGTTGACTAATATCCTTTTGTTTTGGTAACGTTGCTTTACCTTGATCCATGATGACTCGTAATTTTCATTCGTCGTTGGTATGTGTCTTAATAATCTTTCAGCATCGCCCGCTAGGCATGACTTGAGGTGGTGTAGTTTCTGAACTGGTGTTAATTGCGTATTGTTATGTATTAATGAAACAAACAAATCGTGAAATGAGTACCATCTATCATAATTTCCATCAAACTTTGGAAGATCTATTTTCGGCAACATTGTATCTTGCCTAATGACTGTTGTAGTTGGTAGCGGTACCTCCTTTGATGTAAAATTATTAAGTCCTTCCATTAATTCGCTTATGTATTCAGAATATTTTGCCTCTACAGCCACATATGTATCTTCAGTTATTGTTGCAGAATCCGATGCCTCAAGAATGAAGGAGTCTGTTAAATTCTGATCTGAATCCCTGTAGTCTGCCCACAAGTTTCTGAGCTCGTCCAATTTAACTTCATAAAAGGATTTCGTGCGTTTCGATGGTGCCGTTTTCGTAGCGATTTCGATCCATTTTTCTATTCGAGCTCTTAATGTTTGCTCTCGCAGCATTGCTTTCTTTAGGGAACTCATTGTTTTTTTCAAAATTTCCTATAAATTAACCAAACACAATAGATTGCTGTAAATATCCTGGATGGAACCACCAATGTTTGAGCGGTCAGTTTCGTGTAGCGGTGTAGCTTACTGCAATTTGTATTGTGTTGATTAAATTTCTGAAATTCCAATTTCCGCTAAATAATCCGCTATTAATTGAAAAAAACTCTTGTTGAAAATTACTTATTTGTTATTTTGACTTTCAGATTTCATTACAACTTGGAATACAGTATAATTTACATTCACTATAACCACAAAAAATATTATTTTTTACACTTTTTTTTATTTATTTATTTATGCTCAACATCTGAAAAAAATTAATGTAATTGACACGATGTCCGTAAGAACATGTTTGTGCCCTTCACATTAATGGGTTAAGAAATTTGGGTTTTTAATAAAATAATTCTCCAATGGTCTGCCAGCCTGTAATGAGAATATCAATTTTTGGCCTGATGTCTGCAGTGGACATGTAAGCACCATAAAAATTTACTAAAATTATACCTTGAATTTTAACTTGAATTTTAACTTTTCTATCTTTCCAACTGGTTGGCGTGAAGTACAAGGAGCGACTGTAAAAACCTTCTCCGTCCTCCTTGACCTTGGTAGATCGAGACTTCCACTTTCCCTGGAAATACTGGGATGTTTTTTCTCATCTCCGTCCATTTTGACGCGCTGTCCTCTTTTTTAGTTCGCTGTCTCCTTCCTTCTCTTGGGACAAATCGCTGACATCATAGATGCATTGTCAGCAACTTTTAATACGACTTGACATTTCAACTTCGTGCAGTGTCAAATTTTCGCCGGGTGTTATTTAATTTGTATTTTTTAGTGCGTGATTACCTGTGCCGTAAAGGTGACGTGAACAGTCTTCTTGATCTAGGTAAGTCATAATTGATTCTGACTCCTTATTATACATTTTTGTTTCATGTAGTTTGTTGTGCACTTTTAATAGATATTTTTTGAGGTTATGGTTGTTTGTTTATGTTAATTTAATTCATATTCGTTTATACGTTTTATTAATTTGATTTAATTCATTTTATTTCTACTTCTCTTTATTTCGGTTTAGAATTCTTCTTTGTTTATAATTCGTTTAATTCTATTTTAGCAACTATGTCTAAGGATCGTGCTTGTGGATACCCAAGCACCAGGTAACTTACTTGTATATTTAACATTATTATTTGTAATATGTTTTTTCATTTTAGGGTTTCAGCCTTAACAACCCTCCTAAAGTATTATTCACACCGCTCATTTGGTTCAAACCGCATGAGAATAAGGAATTCAGAAAGTCGGATTCCCTATCATTAAGGTTGTTTTCAGGTAGGTAGTTGTCGTCCTCATCGGAAGATACCCATAGAACATTGGGTAAGTTAAAATCTCCTAAAAGTAAGAGTTCGTCTTTAGAGTCCATCATATCCTGGATATGATTAATGCAAGATATTAGAATATCATAGAGGTTTTGACCTCTATCGTCAAGAGTGCTGAACATAACCGGTGGGATGTAACAGCAAATTAAAAATAGGTTCTTATGGACGAGGGAGACTTTAAGAGCGAGGAGCTCAATGTCCAAAAATTGGAAAAACTAGGAAGCGTTATTAAGCAACAGTTGAGAAGGTTACTACAGGCAAGTAGTACACCACCTCCGCGAGCCTCCGAGTAAGTATATCTATCCCTCCGAAAAACTTGGAAGGAGGAATCAAAAAGTTCGGCATTAAGGATCCCACTGTGTAACCATGTTTCAGTGAAAGCGATTATATCGAAATCACTGGCCGAAGTTGACAGAAACACATCGTGGGTTTTGGATCTGATACCCCTCACGTTTTGGTAGTAGAGGGAAAGCGTCTTAAGTTTTTTGAAAATTGTGGAGTTTCAGGAGTACGATGCACACGGAGGAACAAAACACTTTGAGAAAGCACCGGGAGGCCAGAACGTGGGGTCTAAAAGCTTTTCAGCGGTATTGGGCGGTGCAGTCAGAACAAACGACGCAACCGGTTTCGAAGCATTGCTGATCTTCCGACAGGAGACTGTCTCGGGATTAATTGCTTTTCCCCTTAAGTATTCTTTAATCTTCTCGGACGTAGTTGCAGGGCAGAAACGCGAAATAAAAATATTTTGTGGCCTGGGAACCGTTACCAAGTTGGCGTGGGTTACTGAAGACCCAGTATCCCCAGTGCCCGAGGGTACATCAATACTACTAGAACTGGTCGATGCCAGATCCGGCTCCGGGATAGAATTAGAGCCCATTGGAAGTGAGGGGGCGGGGACGGACGAAATATTGGAGGAGTTCGTAGTGACAACACCTGTAATGGAGACTTTACGATTTCGTTTGTGTTGTCTTGAAACGTTTCCTCCAAATTGTAGTGATTACAGCGACGAAATCGGCGAGAAATTCCATCAGATTCTCAAACCATTTGAAGCGAATTACAGCTCGAAAAGTTACATTAATATGCTCGGTCATTATTGCTGGTCAGTTTGTCGAGATGAAGAACCAGAAACAAAAAGAAGAAAGGACAACGTTCGACGTTCAAATCAAACTCTTAGTCGTAGTTTGTAGTCTTTAAAACTGACACAAAATTAAGCAAGTCCAACTTTTTGAAAAATGTTCAAAACAAAAACGTTTTATTTATAGTATATATAGTACTTTTGTATACATTTTCTGTTATATTAAAATAAAATATTTGCCAAAAACAGTTAAATTCTACGTAAAATTTCTGATCCGACCATATTAAAAAAACCCAGATTGAGTAAAAAAAAAGTTCGAACATTCAGAAGTTAATAACTTTTGAAAAAAAGTTGATCTTTACAAACGACCAAAACAGTCGTGTTCCAAAAATTCAGATCTCAATGAATATCAAATTTTTTTCCATATGAGAAAAAATAGTTTGTCATTTGTCGTACAGTGTAATTCTAGACATTATTCATTTTATTTAATTTTACTATAATTCATGATTATGTTGAAATTAAATTAAGAATAAATTGTTCATGCAAGTCTAATTATCAAAGAATAATTATCATTGTCAATTGTAGTAGGTAAAATCTGCGTTTTTATGATTTAAGCATTTAAAAATAAGTGAATAAGAAAAATATTGGAATAAGGGATTCTCAATTCTTTATTACTTCCAAAAAATTCCAGATTCTGAAAAATTTAATAAAAATAACCCACAAAATTATAAATTCCCACAAAACCACAGATGTGTTTTCTTCATGCAAACACATCACAACATCCATTACCATGTCATCATACCAGGAATTCCCGCCTTAAAACAGGTGCTAGAAGGAGTAACAGACGGGCCAGGAGCCACAACGACCGAGTTCGAGTCCCAACCAAAAAAGTAATAACGACCACCAAAAGAGACAAAAGAAAAAATGGAGACATAAAAACTAGACTTCGCCTTTGACCTGTGACCTGACGGGCATGTACTATAATCAGCTCATTGATAGCGCGAACTCTTTCTCCTGTTGGTGCCAGCCCCGGAATCCGAGTGTCTATTTTTGAAAATCTCCAACTGTGGGAAAACAATTTTCCCGAAAGGACAAATATTGAAGCACTCAGCCGGCGATAGTCAACATGTGTTTTCCTATGCGCTATAAAAAGACGCAAACCAGCAGCCAAGTGTCTTCCCATGTTCTATTTTTGGCCGTGGCCGTGGTACGGATTCCGATAACAGTTTCCAGATTACTCTGCATTGGGACCTTTATTTGCTCAAACGAGATTCTTGATCTTAGACCGTTTAGACCGAGTGGTAAGTCAGTTTGTCACAATAGGTTCTAACAGATTGTCGCCAGGCTATCAGTAGAGGAAAGGATGTACGATCACCGGGAGATGAGCGTGGATAACCTGTCCGAATCCGCACTGGTGGAGCAGCACATTGTCCAGCTCTGCGGCTTCATCCAGAGCAGCTCAGAAAATGTAAGAAACGTCAAGGACCCATGTTGTTCAGTAGTTAATTAACATTTTATTTCCGTTCAAAGATTAACAATGAAGTGGGTGGAACCCAAGGATGTACGAATCTGTATGACGAGGATAACTTGGATAATTCAGAGAAATTCTTAACAGGATACAGTTTCTGTGCCCTAGAAACGAAAAAGTTCTTTCTAACGAACGGCATATCCGTTAAAATCCTGGCCAATATTCCACCATACAAACTCCGTAATGTGAGGAGCAAGTTTCAGCATAACGACAAAATTAGATTTAGTAACCCGAGGAAGGAGACACCGGAGCCGCTGCGGGACGTGCTCGACAGTAACAATAATAATAATAATGCGGGATTGAAATACCGCAAGGCTGGACACTGCAAGCAGGAAATTATGGAAAAAATACGGGAGAAAATTTTTGAAAGGAAGCGACAGAAAATGGCGAATTTGCGACGGCAACGAGAAAATGTTTGGAGACCGTGGTGAAAATTGATGACTTTCGTTGTTGTATTTGGCATACTGACGATGGCGGCGGGTGTTTATTAAATTTAGAAGTAAGCAAGCAGCAATGTGATTTGTGAAAGTGAATTATGGAAGGTAGATGCTGTTAGTAATATTTAGGGCTGTAAAATAGTTTTATTGATTAATTAAAATTGAAACTGAATTTATTTATTACGACTGTGTTGGTTAATTCGTAAGGGGAGAAAAGTTTGAAAAGTTTAAAATGTGGAAAATTTCCTTCCAGTTCAGCCTCAGTCGGTTCGGTCTTGTGCCCGCCCCTTTAACTGGTAATATAACGTATTCATTATTATTATTATTGCGTCTTATTTTCGCTGCCCACAGTGATTTCTAGTTAGTTAATTATTTATTTAATATCAGGAACCCGATGTATGATTGGGTCAGACTCCTATCGGGTCCGCTACACTTGCGTTAAGTCATTTCTCTGATAATACAAAAATAAATGATGCCACAAAGATTTTATGAGTGGTACGACCTGATGTGATAGTATGGATGCAGGAATAGTGTTTTAAGTTTTATGGATAAAGATTTTGCCCATTTGCCATTTCATTTATGTTCTTAGGGTCAGAGACTGCGGAACATGTTCAAGCTATGTGTTGAATTCGAAAGGTTAAAAATGGGGTGGGAGAAGAGGAGTATATTAAATCTCCAAAAACTTCAATCTTATACAGGATTCATAGTTGCGGATGAGCAGCGCCGCACAAATTTCCCAAAAAAAGAGAATCGGCTGAACTATGATTCATTGTTGTGGATAAAGTGTATAATCTGACATTTGTCAAAGATTTCTTGATAAAATCCTAAAAATTTAATAAGCAAAAAATTCGTAGAATCTTGAAAAATCTTGTTTTGAGACTTCACTCTGAAGTATTTTTATTATTCCATAGAAAATTTTTATACAAACTAACAATATTTCATCAAATGGCATTCACTGACAGAAAACATGACTTTTTTGACAATTTAAAAAATCCGCCGCACAAAAGTTGAAGTTGGTTCAACTTTTTTCCAGAGAGAAAAAAAATCCCAAAAATATCCCAAAATTGAGAAATGCTCAATTTTTCATATAAAAAGTATGCACGCGCATAAGTGCGGCGCGAATCATCCGCAACGATGAATACGGCATTACTGTGCACATTCAACTTCATTTTTACAAGCTTTATATTAACTTCGTTTTCTGTGCCGTCAAATCTTGCGATCGATTTTTCGACTATTTCCCGATATCCGGTGATGCTCAAATTTGGCAAAAACCTTTGGTTCTGAAGACAATGCAATATAGTATATTCAATTTTATGTTACATCCAATATGGCGGCCACAAATAGCGAATTACCGCTTGTTTTACAAACCCCCCCAACCTGGGTATCAAATGAAAGAGTATGACGAGTAGAATACAGCAAGCTATGTGACGTCATTTTGAATCCAATATGGCGGCTAACTCAAAATGACGTATTACATTTTTCTTTACAACCGCCGACATGGGTATCAAATGAAAGATTATGACGAGTAGAATACAGTAAGCCTTGTGACGTCATTTTAAATCCAATATGGCGGCCACCAGAAAATGGCGGATTACCTTTTTCTTTACAACCCCCCCCCCCCCAACATGTGTATCATAGAGCATGAGAGCTAACTTACATTGAAAGTGCAGGTGATAACACGAAAATTAGATTCCGCTATCGTATTACACAACTGGAGGATCGCGTCATACCCGAGTAAAAATAATTATATAGAAAGATATACAGGGTGTAATGCATAAAGTAACAAAGCGGCCGGCTGTGGATAGGTTTTGGATAGACGAACAAAAAATCGTATGGGTGGGGGGGGGGGAAATCGTAACGGTTTAGCCGCTAGGGCGTTTTGAAGTTTTTTTGCTAGAGTTTTACATATCTCCCTGTATTTTTGTAACCCTATGACCTATTTTCATAAATAAGGTGTCAGTGTACGCAGAATACTCCCAAGCTGTAAAAATGAAGGTTCTACCGTACCAGGTTCCAGAGCAATGAGTCATCAAAATTTTGGTTTTTTTTACTAAAATTTCAACTAAAACCACCATTTTCTCCAAAAAATACGTAATAAACCTAAACTTTTTTTTGCAAAATTATAAAGCTTGGACAATTCCCCCCCCCCCCCCCCAACCATACGATTTTTTGTTCGTCTATCCAAAACCTATCCACAGCCGGCCGCTTTGTTACTTTATGCATTACACCCTGTATAATATATATTTATATATAAATTAATTATATATAATTATATATGAAATTTGGCCCGATATAATTATATAGAAATATATATTTTTATATATAACTAGTAAAAAACCCGCGTGCGTTGCAACGCCTCCAAATAAAAAAAGTTTATGTGTGCACAGTCCGCGGTAGGAAAAAAGTATAATGAAAACAACAAAAAATCTGGAAAAAATGATTTTGGATACCATACAGAAATTTAGAGTTACCTATAAAAAATATTGTAATATTTCTTCTCGAGCGTTCTCGGATTCGTCAGGGATTAATTGGAACAATTTGTTTCTTTTTAACAACTTTAATTTCAAAACAAAACTTCTTGCACACATGTGCTCCTCCTTTCTCTTCTTGGCGGTTCTGTTAGAACAACCGTACTAAATTGAGATGTGACACTGCGTTATGTATGCATTCAAGTAGGTGCCTCTGAACATGAAACTTCTGGGTGAATTGAAATTTTAACTTTTTTTTCGGTTAGCCGTTACACTGCCCCCTTCTTACTTAATATTCGTCCCGAACACAGTTTCCTACAGGTCCCGTTCTTACCGATCGAACCTTTTTGTATGCGATGGATGACATCGTTTAACCTCGTGATTACTGTGGAGGGGCCGTTCCATTTCCTTTGTAGTTTTGACAATTTACCTTTCATTCGTGGAGGATTATACTCGTATAGCTAGACTCGATCGCCTTCCTTAGGTCGCCCTTAGGTCGTAGTGGGTCTTCATCCTGTTGGACTATTCCCAAATTTAAATCTCTTGGCAGCGTAATCTGTTTCCCGAAAATCATCTTTGCAGGCGTCTGACCGGTAGAACGTGGATAACTGTCCTGTACAGCGTTTTTTTTATTGAATTATATAGAGATGTTCTTCATATTAATTTGAAAACCTATTTCTACCGTTTTTACTGTTTCTATACTGGTTAGGGCAAATTTATGAAATTTCCTACATGTTCTTCTATTTGGAGCTAGGATGTGAAAATTTTTCGATTTCCTAACCCTTGAACAACCTACATACAGCTGACCGGGAAATGACACTTATTTGGCCCCGAAATTTAAAATTTATAAGTTTTGATTATAAATTCTTTATTTGTTACCTTAAAATCCCCCAGATACCGATTTTCATTGCAATCGGAATACAATTGGCAAACTCATTGGCCATATTGGTGCGGCCATTTTGAATTTATAAGTTTTGATCATAAATTCTATATTTGCAACCGTAAAATCCCTAGATATCCACTTTCATTGGAATCGGAATACAATTGCAAAAATTCGTCCACCATATTGGCGCGGCCATTTTGAATTTATAAGTTTTGATTAAACATTCGTTATTTGCTACCTCAAAAAACCCCAGATACCGATTTTCATTGGAATCGGAACACAATTGGCAAATTCGTCGGCCATATTGGCGCGCCCATTTTGAATTTGTAAGTTTTGATTAAACATTCTTTATTTACTACCTCAAAAAACTCCAGATACCGATTTTCATTGAAATCGGAATACGATTGGCAAATTCGTCGGCCATATTGGCTCGGCCATTTTGAATTTATAAGTTTTGATTAAACATTCGTTATTTGCTACCTCAAGAAACCCCAGATTCCGATTTTCATTGGAATCGGAAGACAATTGGCAAATATTGGCGCGGCCATTTTGAATTTAATTCTATAACCACCCCCTGGATGTAAGTAATATGTGGTTAAATTTTTGTGGCAATCGGTTGGATGGTTTCAAAGTCTATAACGGACAAAGAAACATTTTTTGTGTTTTATATATATAGATAAGGAAAATCATATACAATTGTATAGAATTGTATATATGCAATTATCTTTTATTTCGCCGATTTTCTCAGCCATGGAATGTTCTATATGCTTTTTATCGTGGCAGGGCCAGTTATTTTTAAGATCGTGATCCTGGCTAAACTCGAAAACAGATATAATGAGATATTTTTGACAGCATACCTATAATAACTTTTTTCCCATCATTTTTCAGCCACACATCTTTTTCTTGAGGTTTTTCTCCACCCTTGATTGAGCTTTGGGAGTGCGACTGGAGAATGTGCATTTTAGTATGTGATTTTCCCGAAAATCTCCATCTACCAATATTGATAATATTTATTTCATCAAAATTATATGATCAGATATAATTGCGATATATGATCAGATATAATTGCACAAATTCATTTGTAAACTTTATATACAGTTTTATATAATGATATAGAGTTATATATCATCCCATGTTGAACTGTAAATGATACAATATATAATTCTATATTATTATATACAATTATATAAAATCGTCTAAAACTGTTGAAATGTTTTATATAAGATTTTATATAATTTGATATAAATATATATGATTACATATTTTTCTATATAATTATTTTTGCTCAGGTAGGGTTACAAAAATACAGGGTGATATGTAAAACTCTAAAAAAAACTTCAAAACGCCCGAGCGGCTAAACCGTTACGATTTCCCCGCCCACACCCATGCGATTTTTTGTTTGTCTATCCATAACCTTTCCACAGCCGACCGGTATATGAGTTCAATGTGGTGTAAGTACTTCCAGATCTCATTCTATGGAAGTGAAAAAGGAAGTACTTCCCCGCCTAGGCCATCGCCGTGTTAATGTAATGTCTTTTTTGTTCTGGGTGGAAGTATTTGACTGCTTCTGCAGAATGACTTCTAGATGTACTTTTTGAAGTACTTCCAGTCCCTACTGCGGCACGAAGTTATATTTGGGTTAGTGTGATAAATGAGTCTGACAAATTTTCTGAGGCAAAAGTGAGGAAAAACACACATTTCCCTTCGAAAAGGTACGTGTATAAGTTAATTAAAAAGTTATGCGGTCAACCAATTTGTGGGCAAAGTTAGGGTGTTTAACTACACCCTAAAACGAAGCGATTCCAACAATAATCTCGCCTATGGGCCAATAATTTATTTTTCAACATTTTTACTTCTCGCCGACTAGCCTTTATGTACAGTACATGTTGCTATGTGCGTTTAATATTCATGATTCATGTAATTTAAACTAGACGAATTACATCAAAAATAATTCATTTTTAATTTCTTCTAAAGATCTCGCGGTCCGAATAGAAACTTTTCGCCGGCCGTAGCCGGGCCGTATTTGACCGGGTTTTGGATAGTGTTTCACTGAGTCCAAGACCGAGACCGGGCGAGATTTGAAATTTTCTCGTTCTCGTTCTGAGCTTTTGATCTTCCTATCGTCTCGTCTCGGTCTCGGACAAGATTCGATAAAGGATTGCTCGTTAGGCTGGAGCGAAAAAATGTTTTTTTTTGAATTTCGATTAGCATAGTGCGGAAAAGTTGCTACATGACGTGAGCATAAAAAGTGTAAAATTATATGAAAATCAAAGTAAGTCTTGGGCTGCCCCAACGCTCTCGAAAGATGGAAGAAATGTATGATATAGGAAATTTTTTTTTTGGAATTTCGATTAGTAATAGTGTGGAAATGTTGCTACATGAGAAATAGTTAAAAATGTGAATTCTTTGGGGCACCGGTGGTAAAACCGAGATTTTGTAATCCCTCACGGTATACAGAAACAAGGTAATGTAAAAGAGACTGACAGCTTCGAATACCGTAGAACAGTGTTGGGCATTAATCAATTAAATTGTCAATCAATTAATTAATTGATTAAAAAATAATTGCGTTTAATTTAATTGCAGTTAAAATTAATTGCAATTGAACTATTATTAAAAGTGCAATCGGAACACAATTGCCAAAATTAGTCCGCCATTTATAATTTTCAAATTTTAACCACAAATTCGTCATTTGGAACCCTTAAAGCCCCCGATACTGATTTTCAGTACAATCGGAACACAATCGCCAAAATTAGTGCGCCATTTTGAATTTTCAAATTTTAACCACAAATTCGTCATTTGGAACCCTTAAAGCCCCCCGATACTGATTTTCAGTACAATCGGAACACAATTGCCATAATTAGTCCGCCATTTTGAATTTTCAAATTTTAACCACAAATTCGTCATTTGGAACCTTTAAAGCCGCCGATACTGATTTTCAGTACAATCGGAACACAATTGCAAAAATTAGTCCGCTATTTTGAATTTTCAAATTTTAACCACTAATTCGTCATTTGGAACCCTTAAAGCCTCCGACACTGATTTTCAATACAATCGGAACACAATTGCCATAATTAGTCCGCCATTTTGAATTTTCTAATTTTAACCACAAATTCGTCATTTGGAACCCTTAAAGCCCCCAGAAGCTGATTTTCAGTACAGTCGGAACACAATTGCAAAAATTAGTCCGCCATTTTGAATTTTCAAATTTTAACCACAAATTCGTCATTTGAAACCCTTAAAGCCCCTAGATTCTGATTTTCAGTACAATCGGAACACAATTGCCAAAATTAGTCCGCCATTTTGAATTTTTAAATATTAACCAGAAATTCGTCATTTGGAACCCTTAAAGCCCCCCGATACTGATTTTCAGTACTATCGGAAAACAATTGCCATAATTAGTCCGCCATTTTGAATTTTCAAATTTTAACCACAAATTCGTCATTTGTAACCCTTAGAGCCCCCCGATACTGATTTTCAGTACAATTGGAACACAATTGCCAAAATTAGTCGGCTATTTTGAATTTTCAAATTTTAACCACTAATTCGTCATTTGTAACCTGTAACGGCGGGCCTATCCCCTTACGAAAAAACCACCTTGTCGTAGGCACTTAAAAAAATTTTTTGATTAGAAATGTTGATATAAATTTGGAAAAAATGGGTAGGCAGGAAAAAAAAGTTTTTGGAAAAAAAAATAGGATAGGCAGAATTCTTGCTGGGGAAGCATACGAGGAGAGAAAGACAGAAATTTTTAAGAATAGTTTTGGATATATGCAGAAGGAAAAAAACTAACCCGGAGTCTCGACAGTTCGGAACTGGCTGTTAACCTACCATCTCCATATCCCATGTTTGGAAGGTGTCCGAAATCAACACAACGAGCCCCTATTTTGGTGTGGATATTTTTTTGTGAGAAGGGACCCTCTGGAATGGTGAAGTTGGCGCTGTGAATCTCTTCTCAACTATACAGGCAGACTGTAAATTCCCCGGGAAGAACAGATTCATCTCTAATAGCAACCCTCGAATCTAGGAAAAAGTTGCAGCTGAATGAACACAGAATCCGGATAGGGAATCTTATCCATCAGTAAGGATCCTTCACCACAGGAGCCCAGGTACCCTTTTATATAAGTTTATTAGTGCGATATACCAAAAAATTGTGGAGCTGAAGAATAAGGCGTCACCGAAATCAGTGGCAGCTAGTTCCCATAGCACGGCCCGTGGCCTAGAGACGCCTGAAGTTAGCAATCGTGAGAGGGCTCAAATAGTACATTAGCTATCCTTAACGTGTTCCGGCTACGCTGAAAGAAGTGATTCTGGTAACGTCGAGGAGACGGCCATTTACTAATAAAAATAGCAAAAAAAAATTAGTGTTAATTCTATTAATTCATTACGCTAACACCACACAGTATATTTAAAACTAGCAAAAACCCGCGTGCGTTGCAACGCCTTTTAATAAAAAAACTAATGTGTGCACAGTCCGGGATAGGAAATAGGTATAATGAAAAAAATAACAAATTTGAAAACATAATTTAGGGCACACAACTCGACTATAGAATAATCTCTCACAGTCAGTATTTCCGACCTACTACAATATCCAAGAGTTCAAACGCAGGGTTAATCCGCACCTTCTTCAACAACCCCCCGAACCCCCATAACCCTTAACCTATTCCCGCCTTACTAAGCTCCCTGCTAGACATTGCGCCATGACGTGCAAACGACAACGGACTGGTAGTACAAAGGGTGATTCCTGAGCTTGGCACTGCCACATAAAACAAATAAAAAAATTTAAAGTTACTTATAAAAAATGTGTTAGAACTTTTTTAAAATGCGGTGTTGAGCGCCACCTATCGGAAAAATTGTGTGCTACATGCACAACAATCACATTCAGAACACGTGCCTCACCCTGTGCGGAACTTGCCCAATAGCGTCCTCAACATTTTGTTCCCATTTGTTTATTGAGTTCGATATATTCTCTGTTTTAATTTTCATCAGACCTATCGATCATTTGCGGAGATGGCAAACCATAATCTTTACAGTATTTCCGCAAATTGAAAGAACAATATCTCGCCGTGACAGCATTTCATTCGCGTTCCTTCGATTATCGAGTCATGTTTTCGGTCTAACCCGACAGTCGGATAATAGTGAAAAGTATGCTAAACGCCTAAGAAGATTCTGAATCATCCCGTTAAAGTCCTAAAATCGGATTAACCGTTCCGAGCTTTTAGGTTTACAATTGGAATGATAAAAAAAGTTTCCACTGGCTTTTCTGCGACTATCGCATCAAGTTTTCCGCCTGAATCAATAGTCGGAACCGAGTGAAGCCTAGAACATGCCCAAGAAAATACTGAATCTTCCCGTGAAAATCCCATCGCAATCGGATTAGCCGTTGTTGGTACGTAGGTAGCTAGGTTATTATTATATACTGGCTGGAGCAATAAAAACTTTACATTCAAAATTATTTTTAACTTTTTAGTTTATTTTAAAATAAAAGCGTATTTTTTTGTTTTTTTAGACTATATTTTTTATTTTCTACTTTTTAGTCTATTATATGTCTTCCACCACTTTGTAGTGACCGTCATATTATATTTAAAATGACGGCACACCGCTTACTGCACTATACTCGCTTTCATTTGATGCCCATACCGAAGAATAATCCGCCATTTTGTGCTGGCCACCATTTTGAATTTTGAATGACCCCACATAGCTTATTGTAATCTACTTGTCTTACCCTTTCATTTGATATCCATGTCGGGGGGTCCGGGAACACAATTGCAAAATTCGGCCGCCATCTTGGAACCGCCATGTTGATTTTTTTCCAAAAATGGTTAAATTGCATTGTCACGCGAACTATACATATGTGCAAAATTTGAAGTTGATCGGTTATATGGAAGTGGGTAAAAATCAAGTTGCAAGGTTCAAGTTTTCGGTCTAATCTGGTAGTCGAACACGGTAATCGGGCCCGATAATCGGATCCGATAGTCGGATCCTAGTAAAAAAATAGCCTAAAACATGCCGAAGAAAATACTGAATCTTCCAGTGAAAGTCCCATCGCAATCGGATAAGCCGTTTCCGAGATTAGCCCGGACAAACAGACAGACAGACATACAGACATACAGACATACAGACATACAGACAGACAAAAATTTTAAAAATACTTGATTTCGTGTTAATATCGTGTAAATAACCATATGAACTTAGAAAATGACAATTATTTTGAAATCACAGACAGACACTCCAATTATATTTATATAGATAGAAGATAACGATTTGACAGCTATAGAATTAAATTTTTGATTTTTTTTCTATGAAAACTTATATAATGAAGGAAAGATAAAATTAAGTTTTTTTGTAGCTATAAAGGTGGCCATACACGTCGTTCTTTTTTGGCAGTTTTAACCGCACGGGTAAAACTGTACGAGTAAAACGGTCGGTGTGTGGCCAAAAAACGTCCTTCTTGCCGGCGTTTAAAAATATCTGCTGTACCTTGATTTTAACCGTCCATTTTCAATCCTGTTCGTTCAAGTAGGCTCGTGTGTGTGACAACGCAGTTAAAAAGGACGGGTTTTGTCAGTTCCGACTTCCTCCTTGTTTGAATAATTTTGTATTTTGTTGTTATTAGAAATTTTCTTTATCTTTTCACAATGACAGACCTACGGAGTTATAACAAACAATTTATAATTGAGTTTATAGAATTGTATAGAAGCTACCCGTGCCTTTGGAAAATTAAATCTACTGAGTATTCTGATAGATATAGAAAAAATAAAGCTTATGAAGACATGGTAATAAAATTACAAGAAGTAGATAATTCCGCAACGAAAGAATCTGTTAAAAAGAAAATCGATTCTCTACGTGGTTGCTTCCGAAAGGAGTTAAAAAAAGTAATGCAATCTAAGAAATCTGGTTCGGGGGCTGATGAGGTGTACAAGCCCCATTTGTGGTATTACGAATATTTATTATTCCTTACAGACCAGGAAACACCGAGAAAAACAGTAACTAATATTGATGAAGAGACAAATAGCAAGCAAGTAAGTAAAAAATATGGATGGAAGTTTTCAAGCAAAAAAGAAGAATCGCAGACAAGCTCTGTAGAAAGAAGAAGAGAGAGTATCTAAACAGGAGGATCTTACAAATACAGGAAGACTTCGATGAGGGGAGAATTAGACATGCATACAAAGGAACTCGCCAGATCACCAATAAATTTCAGCCAAGGACGGACATCTGCAAAGACATAGATGGGAACCTATTAGCAGACCCTGATAAGATAAAAGAAAGGTGGAAAGAATATTTTCAAAACCTATTGAATCCTACTCCCACACTAAACGAGGATCCACAGACAGAGGCATTTGTGATTCCTCAAGATAACATCTCAATAGAACCACCAACACTCGATGAGATACGTGAAGCTGTAAAAAGGCAAAAAGGCAACAAGTCGCCGGGCGTCGACGGAATAACAGCTGAGTTGCTAAAGGAAGGAGGGCCGCAACTCTTGCGTACCTTACACCAACTCATATGCAGCATCTGGGAGGAGGAAGTCATACCAGATGATTGGAAGAAAGCGATTATATGCCCAATATATAAGAAAGGAGATAAATTAACCTGGAAAAATTACAGAGGCATCTCACTCCTCAGCACCAGCTACAAAACCTTCACAATCCTTGTGAAACAAAAACTAGAACCTATAGCGGAAAGCCTTATAGGAGAATATCAAGCTGGTTTCAGGGCAAACAGGTCAACATCGGACCAGCTGCTGACCTTAAAGCAAATTCTGGAGAAAACCTGGGAAAGGAATGTAGATATATACCAGATATTTGTCGATTTTCAACAGGCATATGACTCAATAAACAGACAGAGGCTGTACGAGATCCTATCGGAATTAGGAGTCCCCTCAAAGCTGGTACAACTGATCAAATGCGCAACAAATAGCTCATTGGCGAAGGTAAGGATCCAAAATGTTATAACAGAAGAGTTCGAAGTTCGACAAGGACTTAGACAAGGGGATGGGCTGGCCCCAATGCTCTTCAACCTCGCCCTAGAATGGGTGATAAGGCAAACGTCAGTCCAGAGAAGAGCATCAATAGCAACACAGTCGGTACAATTACTTGGTTATGCGGATGACGTTAACATCGTGGGAAGGTCCTTTTTGGCAGCAAAGGAAGCTTATGTCGAATTAAAAGAGGCGGCAAAGGACATAGGCCTGAAGATCAATGAAGAAAAAACTAAGGTGATGCAACAATCCAGAGCTGGAAGATTTAGAATGGGGAGAAATATAACTATCGACGAACATAACCTAGAAGTAGTCGATAAAACAGTCTACCTTGGGTCTACAATCACAAAAAGAAACGAAGAAAAAGAAGAAATAACTAGACGAATACTACTGGCTAATAGAGCCTTTT
This sequence comes from Thereva nobilitata, assembly GCA_963855945.1. Taxonomy (NCBI): domain Eukaryota; kingdom Metazoa; phylum Arthropoda; class Insecta; order Diptera; family Therevidae; genus Thereva; species Thereva nobilitata. The sequence goes on from OY979697.1 coordinate 58,795,240, forward strand.
ATGCCCAAAAAAAAATACTGCACTCCAGATTTGTGCACAGAAAAACCAAACTCTCACTCTACAAAACAGTAATACGACCAGTACTTTGCTATGGCAGCGAGACTTGGACTATGACCCAGGACATAGAGGAACGAGTCAACAGGTTTGAGAGAAAAGTCCTCAGGTGCATAATAGGCCCAACCAGAGAGGATGGAATATGGAGAAGGAGATACAACAGCGAGTTGTACGAAATTTTTGACGACCCAGAACTCTCAATTTTAATAAAAATTAACAGATTAAGACTAGCCGGTCACGTAGTCAGGATGGAAGACAATCGCATCCCAAAACGGCTTATGATATCAGAAATTTCGGGAAATAGGCCAGTAGGTAGACCCAGGAGGAGATGGATAGACTCTGTGACGGCTGACGCAGAGACAATGCTGAACATCCGGAACTGGAGACATGCTGCAAGGGACCGTCAAACATGGAGAAATGCCCTAGAGGAGGCCAAGGCTCGATTTGGGCTGTAGCGCCATTGGATGGATGGATGGAAGTAAAAAATATATTTTTTGTTTATATGTACATTATATTTATTAATAATAATAAATCTTAAGAAATCTAGTACCACAAAGTATTAGACAAAGTTTTGTTGCCAGGGTACTGATCCTTCATTATGAAAGTAACTCATAAATAAATTACGGACCCTTGTTGCTTCTTCAGATGCATGTCTGTTGTGTTCACGCTGTAAATTAACAGTTGCTTGTTCTGCACTTAAACCATTTTCTATGTGCCCTGTGCTGTAATCTTCTGAATAAAAACAAGTTAAAGGTGCATAATTTTCCTGACGCTTCTTAATCAGAAAGTTATGAAGAATGCAACATGTCATAACGATTTTATCAATATTTTCTAATTTTAAATTTATTGGAGAATGAAAGATCCTGAATCTTGCAACCATTATTCCAAATGCATTTTCTATTATGCGGCGTGCTCTGGCTAATCTGTAGTTAAATATTCTTCTTTCACTGTTCAATTCTTTTTGGCTGAATGGTTTTAAAAAATTGTCTCTCAACGCGAAAGCTTCATCTCCAATAAAGACATAGGGCAATGATTCATTACTGTTATCTGTTTTACAACTGGATGGTAATTTAAGAGTGCCATTTATAAGTTGATCATAAAATAAAGTGTTTTCTATTACACCACCATCAGATACTCTACCATTTTTGCCACAATCGCACATGATAAATTCATAATTCGCATTAGCGATCGCCATTAATACAACACTATGCCTGCCTTTGTAATTCCAATAAAAAGAACCGCTATTTGGAGGTGGCACTATATTTATGTGTTTCCCATCTACAGCACCTAAACAATGAGGAAAATTCCATTTTTTTTCAAATGTTTCGGCTATGATTTTCCATTCTTGTTCGGTCCTGGGAAACTAAAATATGAAATCATTATTTTATTTTTAACAATCATAGTTTATTATTGTATAATTTATTTTAATATAATTAATTGTTTTCTTTGAGGATGAATATAACTATACCCCCACACTATCCCCGGCATCTCCTTTTGAAAAGAATGTATGCACAGATCGGTCGCTGTCAGCATGTTCCAATACTCGTACTGAAGGAGTTCTTCCGTTAGTAACACAAGAAAGGGTAACATAAAGGACAGAGCCGACGAAGTTTTGGATAAAGTGAGTGCAAAGCTGGATATGAATATTGAAGAAGACAACTTTGACGTGATAGGAAAAATTTTTGCCAACAAATTGAGAGAGTTCCCCCGTGATGCTGGTTTAATGGCGGAAAAATTTATTTCTGATATTCTCTTTGAAGCTGTATTGGGAAACATTACGAGAAATACAAAAATGTCTTTAACAAAAAAAAGGAGTAATTCAACAACAGTTTGTTACAAATCCCTCTATTAACTTAGACCACTATTATCAGAACCAACAATCTGATGGTACGAGCTCTCATGTGGATTTAGATAACGGAAGAGACTACGGAAATACATCTAATCAAATACTTGTTTCTCAACAAACACATGGAAATGCGAGATACTTTTTGGGAACTTTTTCACCCGATATTACTGATTTATAAATAAATATCCTATCATTCATTATATTTCTTTTAGTAATGTATTTTTAGTTTTGTCGCCCGTTAAAGAAAATAAATAATTTCTTCTTACGTAATTGAGCTTTAAAACAGAGTATATGGCACTGCACGTTTCTGGTATAATCTGCCCAAGAGCTTGGGGTGATATAACAGTTGAAAATTTTAGGTCTTCGTAACTCCTTCCAGTGGCAAGAAATCTTAGTGTAGCGGTAAGACGCTCATGCGATGAAATACTTTGTCTCATAAACGTATCTTGCTTTTGTATTAATGGTGTTACTAAAGTGAGCAGCTCTAAATACGTTTCTTCGTCCATTCGCAGATAATTAAACCAATCTCCTGGTTCTAGCCGTAATTCATTTAAAAGATTTACGTGTGAAAATTGTCTTCGTTTAAGTAACCATTCTTTAGTCCATTTTGACCGTTTTCTTTTTGAAAATTTTAATTTTATAGCCAATACGGCCGCAACTGCTAACGTTGTCGTAGGATCCATCATAGCAGATCAGATGATGTTGATAACGCTACGATTTCAGAAAAACTGAAAAAAAACAACGCCTAGTGTGTGGATATGGTCGTTGTTCGTGTTTACCCGTACAGTTTTACCCGTGCGGTTAAAACTGCCAAAAGAGAACGACGTACCAGGGCGGGTTTTTTCCAGACCTCTATTTAAGGTTATTCCCCAAATACCCTGTTGATCTACATTCATTTTACACTTTACTGGCTAATGTACATTAACACCACTTAAATAATTGACTTGGTAAATTTCAGAGCATATTTTTTTTCTACCAGGTAGTTTGGAATACGGTTATTGTGAATTTTGTTGTTATTTGATTACCTTTTATTTGAAAATGTTAAATATAAAATTGTTTTTGCCGGTGTAATGAATTAAACGAATTGTGGTATACCGAATAACTGAGTTTATGGTGGGAGTATTTGGGGGTTTTGTTGCGATTTAGGTTTAGGTAGGAGGATGTCTTGCTAAAGACTACACAGGATGGCGTAGCGGCGAACGATGTCTCCGGACCGCAGAACTTTCGTTTCCAGGTACCTTCGACGTTCTCTTAAGTAACCCGCGTCAGCTCATTAGGGGGGCGCTCATATGCAGGTAAGTGGTGGTGCGGTAGTTCACGTGGTACCCCTGGAGTCTCTCCACTCCACGACCCCCGGCGAGCCTGCCCTACTCTTGAGGCCCGGGGTACCACAGAGGTTTAGGTTACTTGGAATTTTCGTTCAAATTTTTGTATTTTGGTATGTGGATCTGAGGGTGTTTCTTCGGGCAACCAATCCAAGGACCACATTACAATTGGCGCCCAACGAGGGCTATTATGCCCTCAACAGTCCTGCACGGATCTTTTACTGTCAAAATTTAGCGAAATTATTTTAGGTATGTTGGTATACCATGAATGCCTTCACGGCTGACCTTTTATTTCTATTCTTGGGTATGTGTTTGGTTTTTGTATTGCATCACCACTTACGGTTACGGTTCGTCGTGGGGCGAAGCCAGTATCGCGATGACTTAGAGCCGGTTTAGACGGTGCGCTCCAGCGCATGTGCCTCACGAGCTTTATGGATAAAGGGAGAACTGGGGTGGTACCTCTCTTTATTCCCACTCCTCCCTTCATCACCAAACGTTTGTGAGGCACATGCGCTGAAGCGCACCGTCTAAAACAGCTCTTAGTCTCTACCCCTTTCATGCTTTTAACGCCTAAATTCTGAGTTTCTTTTCAGCTGATTTCTCCTGTCGTCTGATCTCTATCGCGCTAACTTCTTCCATTTCGGTATGTGACTTCGAGCCCTGTCCTCGTCCCCCCTCTTGCTAACAAGCGTAATACCGCTTGGCTATGCGGGGAGGTGAGGCCAGCGGTGATTAATGCCTAATCTCCAATGGGAGAACCAACCACGAACCAACCAACCAAAATGCTGCTACCTACTCCTTCTCATTGTAAATTGATTAACCCGTCTCGCTCGTGTTTTGGTCGACTTGTGTAACTTTCCGTATGTGTTAGTTAAACCATTTGAGTTGCCATATGCAATTCAGCGGGTTTTTTTTTCAGTGGCTCTAAATAATTTTGTACAGAAAAATGTCAAATATGAAGGCAAAAATGACGTTAAGTTTAATTTGAATATCGCGCCAAAAAATATGTCAACACAAAAAGTGAAAATGACATTTAATTGGAGTGCTACTAGATTAGCTAATGTTTGTAAATTATTTATTTCATATATAATTTTGCGCGGCATTCCCGATCAAAACAAGACAGAAATTTCTGACATTTCACATCTACATTGATAGAAATGTGTGTGAACGCATTTTGTCAGCTAATTCAGCCAACTGGTACGTGGTTGGTTCGTGGTTGGTTCTCCCATTGGAGATTAGGCATAAACATCCTGGTTTTGGTTCGTCGTCTTTGGTAACTTTGGTTCTTTCCAACTTATTTTGGGGATGCTCGAGTGGATTTGGAGCATGTTTCCCGGGCTACGTCTGGCTAGCAGGCAACCTTGCCTGGCACAGCGCCCCGTGGGACATCTTTGAAATTTGTTCGGCCTCCCTCGATTTCTTTCCTTGTTTCCCTTCTTACTCTGCTGGTCCATCCTTCCTGAAGACATGCAGAGTTGCGATTCAGTCGTGGGTGGACAGCAGAGGGATGTCTAAATTTTTTTATTTTTTTGGAAGAAGTTTCCTTATTGTTTCGTGGGCGTCCCCTGAAGAGAATGTGGAGTGTTGGTGATAGAACTGGTTTGTTGGAGGAGAGGAGGTTGCTTCTTATGGCATTCCCCTTCGATAAATCTTCCTCTATCAATGAGGTAGGGGTATCCTGAGGTGCCTCCGGGGTCATCGGTGACATTTGACGGTGGCTCTAGATTGTTGTCTAGTAGTAAGATGTAGTCATCATTTAGCGTCTGTTCTCACGGACTGAAGTTCGTTGAACCAGCAAGTAGTTTGAGTTCGATAAGCAAGTTATTTATGATTGTAGGTGATAGAGCCACCAACGATTGCCACCGTTGACTTCGGCCACCAAGAGTTTTCGTGGGAGAGAGAGAGATTTCGTTCCGCTGCTGCCATACTTGCTTGTTGTTAAACGAGAACATAATAGTTTGTCTTTTGAGTTATAGAACAAATATAGTCAATAGCCGATATTCAAATAACTAGTAGGAGAATTTGTGTATATCATTTACTTTTAAATATTTAAAGAAAAAAAAATTATATATATATTAGCGAGAAATAAGTGCAAGTGACACGTAAATAAATCAATTTTTAAGGATACATTTTTGTTGATATCAGGAATAGTAATAGAGTTTTGTTTTTGCGTTGTAGATTGAGTGTTATTGCGGCATATGGGTTGTTACTATTCCAGTGAATTTTTCACCAATACGGAATACCGTTACTATATGCAGGGATTGTATTACTTCCAACAATTCCCTCGTGACATAAAGTTTGGGGGTAATATTATTAAACGTTTATTCGTGTAATTATGTTATAATAATTAAAGAAAATCATATACAGTTGCAAGTGGTTCAACTAGTTACAAATCGAACCTGAGATAATCCAGTAAAGTTTTACGGAAACATTGGTGCAAATCACATTAAGAACAACAAGTTGCGTTGCGTAGGGGATAGAGTTGTGTAGGCAAGAAGATGCCCATTACCAGAAGGAAAAAGGATCTCGCCCCGGAACATTCCGATACCGAAGAGACAAGGAAAGTACCAGTCGTTATAGATAGTGATACCGAAGACCCGGTCGCGGCGATTCGAGCGTTAGCGGAGCGGATAGAGCTTCTTCAGCAGGATCTGGACCAGGTGATACGGCCTGTACCACGTTTGCAGCCAGATCCTGTCGCCCTGCAACCCAATGATGAAGAGCCACAAAGCGAGCAACTAAGACCAATATTGCGTCGCCAAGCTCCTCATTTTGACACCAAGCGGCGGTCCCCAGTGTCCACTTGGAACATTAAGTTTTCCGGTGATGACCATGAGTTATCAGCGGAGGAGTTCCTGTTTCGAGTGGAAACGCGGGGCAGGGATCAATGGGTCAGTCAGTCCGAAGTATGCCGGAACATCTCGTCCTTGTTGCGAGGCCGGGCCGAGGACTGGTACTGGTCCCAGTTTCGTCGCCAGGTTCGGGACCCCGAGTGGAGCGACGTGAGGAGCCACCTGACCAGTCAATTCAGGAGGAGAGAATCCGACTACCAAATAGTGAAGCGTATGTTGGAATGTCGGCAAAACAGAGACACGTATGATGTGTTTGTGTGGAAAATGTTGACTTTATACAACCGGATGGCCACTCCCATGCCGGAACCAGAACTGGTCGAGATTGTGTCAGACAATCTGAACGGAACTCTAGGCGCCAGCTGCGTGAAGTTTGCTTGAGGGCCGAACGGTGGCAAGAGCAAAGACGCCAGGACCGTCGGCAAGTCCACAAGATTCACGAAATCGATTCTGACAACCAGTGTCCAGATGGACAACCAATAGGTGACGATTTGGACTCTGCGGTGGAAGAGGTCCAACGACCCAATTCTCCGGGCAGACGCCGAGTCGTGACTTGTTGGAATTGTCACAAACAGGGCCACTTGTTTATGGACTGCTCGTCGGAAACACGGAACCTGTTTTGCTATAGGTGTGGCAAGCCAGGTACAGTTTCTACCCGTTGTCCTGTATGTACGGAAAACAACCCTCGGTGTGCGAGGTTCGGCGGGAGCTCGCACCCGAATTAACCTCACCTGTCGTCAGCCAAGGCATAGACGTTAGCGAAACCTCTTCGCTATTACAGGACTGGACAAACACGGACACTCTTCCAACCTTTCCCTCTCCGGAGGTTCAACAGTCATTTCTGTTGCGTTGGAAGACATATACCATAGCTCGGAACTGTATTTTTTCGGAGCCTCCTCAGGTGGCATCCAATAAGTCCCTTACGGATTTCCGGAACCGAGTTAGAGACAAGAAACTTCTAGCATGGAAAGCAATTTCCGCTATTGTTTCGGATTTGTCAGATCATCGCCCATTCGTTAAGGTTTATTTAGCGAGTGAAGAGGTGAGTGGCTTACTGGACAGTGGTGCAAGTATCAGCTGTCTGGGCAGGGATGCCGAATCTTTTCTAATGGGTCGTCCCGAGATTAAGTTTTACTCTTTGCAAACTTTTTTGCAGACAGCGGACGGGGCTTCACAGAGATTCAACGGTTATGTTCAGGTTCCGGTCTCCTTTGGAGGACGGACCCGGGAAATGACCATCTATGTGGTACCCAGTCTTAGCCAAAGAGTGTACCTCGGGATCGATTTCTGGAAATTATTCGAAATCGCTCCTCATATAGCTAGCGATTTAACTTCTCCAAAGGCACCTTCGAAAATGCATTAGTTAACGTCAAAGCAATGCCAACAGTTGGAGCAAGTAAACGACAGGTTCCCCTCATTTGATGTCTTAGGACTGGGGAAAACCAACCTGGAAGAGCACACCATCGACACCGGTGACTCCGTTCCCATAAAGCAGAGACATGGTGAGTTAGACAGGATGCTATCTCTGGGGGTAATTGAGCCATCCAACAGCCCTTGGAATTCTCCAGTGGTGTTGGTGCGCAAACGAGGGAAGGTACGCCTGTGCCTTGACTCGCGGAAAGTGAATACGGTCACTGTTAAGGACGCTTACCCTCTTCCCCACATTGATGGTCTGCTTGGTCGTCTTCAAGACACCAAGTACATCACCAGTTTGGACCTTAAAGACGCGTTCTGGCAAATCCCGCTAGAAAAGACGTCCCGAGAGAGGACAGCCTTCACTGTCTCTGGTCGTCCACTGTATCAATTTACAGTTATGCCTTTTGGTATATGCAATGCGCCACAGCGTATGTGCCGTTTAATGGACAAGGCTATTCCTGGACATTTACGCGAAAACGTATTTGTTTATTTGGATGATCTACTCGTGGTATCCTCAGACTTTGACTCGCATGTACGTCTTCTCGACGAGGTTTCTGGATGCCTACGTCGTGCTGGGTTGACTATCAACCTAAGCAAATGTAAATTTTGCGTGACTGAAGTTAAGTATCTTGGCTTCATAATTGGGGATGGAACTTTGAAAACGGATCCTGCAAAGGTGACGGCCATCACGGAATTTCCAACTCCAAAATCTCATAAGCAGATTAGGAGATTTTTTGGGAATGACGGGGTGGTATCAAAGGTTCATTCACGATTATGCAAGTGTGGCTTCTCCAGTCACGGACTGTTTAAAGAACAAGTCGTTCAAATCGTCGTTCGAGAAGTTAAAACGGCTTATGACCGAGGCTCCGTTGCTAGTCACTCCGGATTTTTCTAAGCCTTTTTACATTCAGTGCGATGCTAGCCGAAGTGGTGTGGGAAGCGTGCTGTTTCAGCGAGACATGGATGGAGGAGAACATCCGATATCTTATATGTCCAAGAAACTGAACGCAGCACAGCGGAACTACACCATAACGGAACTTGAATGTTACGCCGCTGTACTGAGTGTAAAGAAGTTTAGAGCGTACGTAGAGGGACAAGCATTCACGGTTATTACTGACCATGCTAGTCTGAAGTGGCTCATGAGTCAGAAAGAGCTGAACGGTCGATTAGCAAGGTGGAGTCTAAAGCTCCAGGGGTTCGTGTTCACGATCGAACACAGAAAGGGAAGTCAAAACGTGGTACCTGACGCTTTGTCGCGCAGGGAATGCGTGGATGACCTCTTTTTTTGTCGCGAAGTAGACATGGACTCCTCGGCTTTTAGGTCTCCCGAATATATTCAACTGGCTGAACGAATCTTGAGCGCCACCCGACAACTACCAGATTTGCGTGTTTCTGAGGGGTATGTTTTTCACCGTACGTCACCACGTACGGGAGACCCGGTTGCGGATGACCTGACGTGGAAATTGTGGATCTGTGCGCCTTCCGGAGTGTTCATCATGATTCAATAGGAACCTCGCCTTATCAGGCCTTGTTCGGGTGCTCCATGGTCTTACACGGGTCAACGTATCCACTCCTAAAAGTGTTAGGAGCCCTTCCAGGGGAAGACGTGACGGTATTGCTCGCTGCAGATCGACGACAAGCGCTGCGGGAACGAGTAGAACATCACCTAGCCGCGGCCCACACAAGACACGAGAAAACCTACAATCTGCGTTGCAGAGTCGTAGAGTTCTCGCCCGGTCAAGAGGTGTTCCGACGCACGTTTCCCATCAGTAGCAAAGCCAATAGGTTTAGCGCCAAATTATCGGACAAATTTAGCAAAGCTCGGGTGAGGCGAAAGCTTGGAAGCAGTCGATGCGAGCTGGAGGACCTGAAAGGCAAACTGCTTGGCATATACCACGGCAAATATCTCCGAAGCTAAGTCTCTCAGCCGTCGACAGTAAGAATGACCTGAGTCGCCCTAATAAGGCTTCTCGCCGGCTTCACCGGTTAATAATAGGGTGCCTTTGGTCCGCTTAGGTAGCTTCCGTGGCGGATGGCACACCTCCTTGTATGGCTTGGTCGTCTGGGGCCAAGTTTCCATGTTGAATAACAACAGGGGCTGCCAGACCAGTCCCAACATTTTCGCTATTTTTTTAATCCTTCAGATAGTCTGGCGAAGCTCAAACGGCGGAATATCTCCTTGCGATCCCCCAGGGGAAGTCGAAGGCAATGTGGTATTGCTGGAGATTTAATCTGATGAGTCGAAAGGTGATGTTGTTCGAGTGGTAGGGTTGAGTTTTATAGGGACTTGGAAGGGGACAATATGGTATTGTTTCCGGCCAGATTCGTGTTCCTCAACACTGCCCTCCGGGAGATTCACCAACAACTGCCGAGGGAACCAGGTGGACCGCTGCAAAATGTTTGGTAGCGGATGCAGTAAAATTCTTCTTGTTAAGGCTTTTGTCGGTAAAACAGTCGCCACAACCATCAGAGTCAATAGAAATTGTCCTCGCCAGAGTTATGCTTCTTGAGACGAGAAGATGTTCTGTTAAACACACAACGAGGTAAACCAGAAAATCCATCTTGTCTAGGGCCATACTGCTTGTAAGATTTGTTTGGATTCTAGATATTCCATAAAATTAGTATTACTTTCTTCATTTTTTTGGGGGTTTTTTGTGAAAGATTAGCCCTCAGAAGTAAAGCCCCTTTGTGCTGTCGACGCTTCCATTCATTGGCCGCGTTTATGTTGAAGTTAATTTAACTGTAGTAAAATATCAGTGGTAACTTAAAAGCGTTCATAGTATCGATACTGGAAAGCGAAATTGTTGTAGGCGCCAATTTTTCGAAAATGAGTTTTTTAGAGTTTTCGAATTCTAATATCCTAGACACACAGAGGTTGAAATTAAGTATGTTGCTAATTTCAACTTCGACATCCGGAAAAACGACCGATTTCGGCTGAAATCTAGTTGGCGAAAGTACGTAAAAAATACGTAATAATCGTTGAAATCTACTAAAGTTTCGCTCTTTACGTAGAACAGACATCTATTAAAAAAAAGTTAAGCAAAAAATGTTCATTGACATTTCATTTTTCTGTTGAAAACCAAAAAAAAATGTTTTTGCTTTTCTCTTATTAAATGTTTTTGCTTTTCGTTATTCAAGCACGCTTCTGGCTGTTACATATATTTCTTCAAAACTTAGTAGTTTCACTAAATTATTTTGTAAAAGATTTGATAATAACACATGCATGCATATCCATTTTGACACGTGAAATTAGCGACATTTTCAAAATCTCTGTGTGCGACTTTTGTAATTTCAACTCGAAATTAAAATAAAATCTACTAAATTTCAACCTCTGTGTGTCTAGGGTATAAGGCTATTCCCCAAAAGTACATAACAAAAATTTCCATAATTTATTATTAAAAAACAAAAAATCTTAAAAAAATACTTTGTTATAAACGCCATTTTGAAAGTATACGAAAAGTATAAGTCGAATTTTGTAACAAGCGACTGTGAAGTTGTTATAAACACCTGTGTTACAATCTAAAATTGTTACAAACGACGCAAGCTGATAAAAATTGTTGAAACTAGTCGCTTGTTACAACCATTTTGGCGTTTGTAAAAATGTAGTTTTGATTTTTGAGCACTTTCCCAGTAAATGTTTGCCTTGTTTGGCAAATAAATAAATAAATAAAATTGTGTCGTTGTTCGGTCTTGTCTTTTCGTTATAATTATGTTAGAAAAATTACATCATAAAATTTACACCCGTATTCTAAAACTAGTCATAAGTCATAACGCAATATCAAGTATGCGGTGAATATCAACTTGAGACAATTTGGTATTCTAATTTTGTTCTCACGATTTTGACAATCCGCATTCAGTCTCAACGACTCTCAAAATTATGACTGTATAGATAGGAGGTCACAAGGGTATAAAGAGTACGTTTCTAGTATATTTTTCAAAATTCCACACAATCTCGACCCACAGCCAGCTTCGATGAGGGGTGCTCAATATTTTTTGGCGTACGTTTGTTACTTCGTGCGCAGGCTTTCCTCTATCTTATTATACAAATACAATTTTACCATTAGAGGTGAATTTATTTTACATTTTCTTGTGGGTGGGTGCTTAGAATACCAAAACAGCTGATAGTATCAATAAGGGCCGTGTTACAATTGAGGCTTTGGCTTCGACTTCAACTCCGACTGCAAAGAAAGTCCCCGGAGACTTCGACTTCAAAATTAAATTGTAGCTTTGAGTGCAATCAGCTGTTTCCTTTCAAAGCAGAAGCAAAGTAGAAAAATCAAAATTTTAAAATGTCTGAAAAGGAATTGGAATTTTTTTTAATGTTGTTCGCAGTCTATAAAAAATACTCGGAATTCAAAACCGTTCCTTTTCCTTTAAAAAAGTTGTTTTCAGTTTTTTCAGATAAAGTGAAGTTGGCTGCAGGCGGACGAAACTTTGAATTTTCTTAAAGCCGGACTGCAGTCGAAATACAGTCGCAGACAAAGTTCAGTCGAAGCTTTTATTTAATCTGCTTTAATGACATTACATGTAATCAAAGCCCGAAGTTAAGTCAAAGTAAAGTCAAAGCCCCAATTGTAACATCGGCCTAATAGTGGCTCAAGCTTTCAATAACTCAAAATCTTATGACTTATGATTGGTCATAATTTAGGAAAAGGGGTTAGTTGAGAATAACCAATATTGAGAACAGTTGGAATGGTCTGTGCTAGAAAAAGTATTTATAGTAAATAAAAAAGTTGTTGATCCATTAAAATATTTGAAATAAATGCAATGGAATCCTACTTCCTACTAATATTATAAAGGCGAAAGTTTGTATGGATGCATGTGTGGATGTTTGTTACTCTTTCACGCAAAAACTACTGAATGGATTTTAATGAAACTTTACAATAATATAGCTCATACATCAGAATAACACAGAGGCTATAATTTATAAAGCTATTGAGTAAATTGGACAAAATATAACAATAAGTGTCACGTAAATCGGAAAAAATTCTCCCATCTGCGAGCCATTTGTTTTTATTTAAATTACATCCTTTGATTTTTTGTTTTGTTTATAATAAGAACTACTTACTGCGAAATCGTAAATTTGTTTGTAGTTAACTTACTTAGTAAGTTTACTTAAAATATTAAATAGTTAAATATTAAACTTAAATTAAATCTAATATATAATTCCTGCGGGGTGAAACTTGATGACGTTATAACTCAATAACCGCTGGGCCGATTTTCATGATCCTTTTTTTGTTTTGTTCGTATTGCTGTAGGTTTAGGCCCGGAAAATCCATCGGAAAAGATGGCGGCCGAATTTTGCAATTGTGTTCCCCGACCCCCGGCATGGGTATCAAATTAAAGGGTATGACAAATAGAATACAATTAGCTGTGTGGCGACATTCCAAATTCAAAATGACGGCCAACACAAAAAGGGCGCATTACCGTTTTCTTTACAAGCCCTCGATTTGGGTATCAAATGAAAGGGTATGACAAGTAGAATACTATTAGCTGTGTGGAGTCATTCCAAATTCAAAATGGCGGCAAACACAAAATGGCTGCCAATACAAAACGGGGATTGTATTTTTATTTACAGCGCGCTCGGTATGGGTATCAAATGAAAGGGTGTGACAAGTAGAATACTATTAGCTATGTGGCGTCATTCAAAATTAAAAATGGTGGCCAACACAAAATGGCGGTTTACCTTTTTCTTGACCACGCCCTCAGTATGGGTATTAAATGAAATTGTATAACGAGTATAGTGCAGTAAGCTGTGCGACGTCATTTTAAAACTAATATGGCGGTCACTACAAAATGGCGGAAGACTTATAATAGACGTTAGCGTGTGGCGTTAACGATAAGTTCCAGTGTTAATAAAATAACATAGGTAAAGAGTCCCACGCTTTTTACATTTCGAAAGGTAGGTTGTTCCCCTATACTAGCTAGAGCAATAACAACTTTACATTTAAAATTATTTTTTACTTTTTAGTTTTAAGTTTGTAACTGTCATATAAAATTTATTAATTAACTAACCAGGAAATATACGTACAGCACGCGTATGACACCGTTGGGCGCCATATTTGTAACTGTCATAATATAAAATTAAACTAAAAAACTACTCAGGGCAGCGTACACAGGACACCTAGGCGCCATATCTGTACCTGTCATATATATAAGAATATATATATATATAAAATATTAAACTGGATGGTCAATTGTCAAGGAAAAGCTATGACATCACAAATAATAAAGTTTGGAAAGGAATTATGAAAGAAGTCCAGCAGGCTGATGGCCTTGGCTGAACAGCTGATAAGAACAATGAAAAACTGAAGACCTATCTCGCGAACTATCATCACTCACCCTCTGCACTTGACATAAGACACGCCTGGCGGTGCTGCGGCTAGCTCGCCGTTGGGGGGTTCGTTGTGCAGGGGCTCATCATTAGAGACAGTTACGTGATAAAAAAATACTAAACCTTCGCGTGTCCATATGAAAAACTAATATAACTTGGATCGCCGAGATAGGGACTAAAAAGGGTTGGGTAGCCATATGAGAGGGGGTTGAAACGCCGTCAAGCAGCCATGCTTACCGATGCCCGGGATACAGGGGGATATGAAAAAAAGAATTATGGGGTACTTACCATGCTTGGAGGGACAAAACCTCCCCTAGGGATCCACATCGCATTGGTCCACCTACTCCCTTGGATTCATCCTACGACAGCTTCAAACTAAACTGTAACTAACAAACAAAAAAAAAACGGACTTCCACGTCCTCCAACGAAAGGAAGTAGAAACCAAAACCATTTAACTTTAGCTTCCCTTGCAAAAAAAAAATCAATCCCGCCCTCGATAAAAAGAAAAAAAAATTATGTGTATATAGATATATATTAATATAGTGTTCAATACTACTAATTTTATTTTAATCAAAGTAATACCACGAATAAAATTCTACGATCAACCAAAAAATATCTCTATCTCGGTCCTCTTTATCCTCCTTCTTTTTTTCTTAATATAACAAATAAAACTGTACAGGTGTTTATTCACCTAAAAAAATTGCTACTTCCATGGTAAGTGTGAGGTGCCCGTATAACCTCATAGAAAATAACTATACATACACTTTGATTCACACTATAGTAATTTAAGGTAGTTTATATAGAAAACTAGATTGTAGTCATGTATATAGATATGAGTCAGTAGGCCTAGTTATGATAATATGTAATAGTATATAAGGATAGTATATAAGAATCCCTACTATAAATACAAGGGAACTTTGTATGAAAATTACAGTCACTGTTCAATACTCAACGACTACAGGGCGCTAAATGGGCTTTAGCTCTACGCTCTGTCGCTGAGGAACAATTAATAAAATAAACGGTCTCCAAATAAAATAACTGTTTTATTTAAATCCTCGAGTCAAACCCTGCGAATCCCATATTGAAGCATTACATGGCGACCCTGCACGACAAGAACCTGGAGGAAGAAATGAAGGATCCGAAGGCAGGACCAAGGCCTATAACCATAGAGGAGTACAGGAAGAGGAAGATAAAACCTGCAGAGATACCTGACCCGATGGAATTACAGAAGCCGAAAAGACCAAGGGGCGGCTACGAGCGACAGCTGCGGAAGAGGAAGAAGGAGGCTTTGAGGATCGCAGCGATTGCAGTCTCGGTAGAGGAAAGGAACAGATTCATAGAAGAGGCGAATCAGTTAACAAAAGAGCTGGACCAAAGGCGTCACAAAAAGAAAAAAAATTAAAAATTAAAAAAAAAATTTTTTTGTTTGTGTTCAATCTTAAGAATGTTAGTACGTTAGTCGTTTGATGTTATGTTAATACCGCATTTTGATGAGGTTTGTTTGTTTGAAAATATTAATAGTAATAAAGATAAAAAACCCAACAAACAAAGATAGATTAATGTCAATGAGATAAGATACCGCTTAGTGCAAGGGCACGAAGTTAGTAGACATACGAATTAACACTGTAGAGAGCAGTGAAGATAGACTAACGGAATTTAGAACATTGTACGAAGAATGAGATGAATGAAATAATAAAGTGCTGGCCTAAATAAAGAGCAATGTGGGGAACTTGAGACCCTTTCCGATTTTAAAATTTTTACCATCTTTCATCATAGAGCTTGGTGATAATCCGCAAGCAAACTTGGAGTTACTTCTGGAGAAGCTAATGCTACTAATGGAAAAGATGAACACGTAATTATGAAGTTGAGTAAAAAAAAAGCTTGGTGATAATCCGCAAGCAAACTTGGAGTTACTTCTGGAGAAACTAAAGCTATTCACGAAAAACTATAAAATTGAAACTGCCGAATAATGAGAATTGTTGAGAGAATAAGTAAAGGAGAATTAAAGAGGAATGATAATGAAAGATGATTAAAGAAGTACACAAAAATAGGATAAAGAAAGCGTAAAAGGTTAAATCAAAGAAAACGACATTTGAAAAATGAAAAAGAAGACTAAGAACGAATAAATAATATGAAAAATTTTACCTTGAAAGGGAAAATTTTTCTCGTGAACCGTTGGGGGTGAGGTGCCCGTATAACCTCAGAAAATAACTATACATACACTTTGATTCGCACTATAGTAATTTAAGGTAGTTTATATAGAAAACTAGATTGTAGTCATGTATATAGATATGAGTCAGTAGGCCTAGTTATGATAATATGTAATAGTATATAAGGATAGTATATAAGAATCCCTACTATAAATACAAGGGAACTTTGTATGAAAATTACAGTCACTGTTCAATACTCAACGACTACAAGGCGCTAAATGGGCTTTAGCTCTACGCTCTGTCGCTGAGGAACAATTAATAAAATAAACGGTCTCCAAATAAAATAACTGTTTTATTTAAATCCTCGAGTCAAACCCTGCGAATCCCATATTGAAGCATTACAAGTGCACAACAACCAAACTTAAAATTCTGTTATTATTATTTTTTTTTTCTCTTAATTTATTCTTGTTTCTGTTCCAATTTTTTTTTCTTTCACAATATTTGTGCGTGCAGAGACCGCATTAGGTTTTTTTTTCTTCTAAAATCAATTTCAATCTTATTCAATAATATATATATAAAAAAAATCACATGAAAATATATAAAAATTTTGCTTGTTTTTTTTCCTTTTTTTTCTATAGAGAGCACGTTCCGAACTACGGAAACTTTGTTTCTTTTTCTTCTTCTTTTCACTATTAATTAACTTATCACACAATAGAAATAACAAAATCGTGGAAAAAAAATTCTAAGCTCAATCCTTTCAATAAGTTATTATCATTATTTATTTTCTTTTTTCCTGTGTTTGGTTTCTTTTTATTCAAACTTAAACTCTACTAGAAAATATATATGCTGTTCGATCTAATAGTTTTAATAATATTTAATTCAATAAAAAAATTCTTTCTTGTTTACTACTAATAATGGTTAGTTTTCAAAAAAAAACTTTCGAGCAGCTCCAGTTTATTAAAATTTAATTTCAAATTTATTTTTTTTTCTTTTAATTAAAATTTTTCTTATTTTTTTTTCTTCAAAATTATATCCTCCAATGGAGTTATTTCTGGGCGGTTTTGGTGTCATTTTTTCTTCTTTCACCTAATTTACAACTTTTTTTTTGTTTTTGGTTCAATTGTCTAATACGATACACAGGTTTTTATTCCTTTTTACTTTGAGTAGATGTCTCGTGGGTTTTCGCTGATGCGGCCCTTTTCATGGACTGGCGATAGATTGAAACTTCCAGACCAAAAAAACACAGGAGCTCCTGGCTCAATTGCCGAACCTTGACAATTGGTGCGTCCTTTTACTTTCTTTATTCATTTTATTACCAATATATAAATACCTATAAGCGCCTTCTACCTTTTTTCTCTCTGGAGTACAACACTTCTTACAGCGTTACACCGTTCTCCTCATCAATTGTAGAAAAACAATTTACTCGATTCAAACCTTCCAACCAAATGGCTTGGACACATAGCGGAGCCTCCCGATACACTGTTAAAATGCTGAATGCAAGAACTTAGGTTTTTCTTGTCTTTCCTTCTTTATCTTTTCTATTTCAGATAAACAACCGGACAAACAAAGAATAAAAAAACAACTGGACAACAGACACTGTCCCACCCATATTTTCAAAATATTCTACCGCACAATATATTTTCGGAACTCCACGTGCACAAAAAGGGTGTCCATTTTATCACATTCCGCCAAAATTCTACATTTTCCCGACAAAAAGGAGAAAAACAACAACAAAATTGAATTACCGGCGCCGATTTTCTTCGGTAAAGTTTTTCCGGATGTAAAAGATTAGTACCATAGCGCGAGTGGAGCATTTGCACAGCTTTGTTTCCTCTTTCTTTGTTTTTTTTTCAGAAATTTTCCTTGGACCCACGAACGTTTCACGACCTTTCCTCTTCAAAAGCTAGTTACCGACCCCGTGTTCGAGTGCTACTTTTCGAATCCATCCAAACTGACGCCAACTCAAAACTTATCCATCGACGCATCAGTGTTGGGGGGGGTGAGGGCAAAAAAAAACCCAAAGGAAATCGCTATCGAACAGCGTTTATTCCCTTATATGGGTCGAGACCTTGAAACTCGAGGGTGGGGTAATGGTATCGGCGAATTTTAACTCGGCAAGAATAAAAAATTTCCAAGAAGCATTCAGCTTCACTGGGACTCTGTAAGGTGATTGGTTGGGCTGTTACCCGCCGACAATTCTGGATGTGTAAAATCCATGTGTGAGTGGAGCATGCTGTATCGGAGGGGACAGATATAAAGTATGTTGGCAGGGGTGTACAAAGGCGAAATCTTTGCACGAATGTTTAACTTTGTCGGATGTGCCAACGGTTTATTTTTCGTTTGAATTTCCTGAATGGATATGAGTTTTAAGTGAATAAAATCAAACTGATATGTGAATCTTTAATGGATTTGGATTTATTTTACAGGCGTCTTGGGTTTATTCTTCCGGGGTTTGGATTCATTTTATAGGCCGACCGTTACAAGGCGGTTACGCTAGAACAAGCAAGGAGAGGGGAACAGAAAGACGAGGCGGCCTACTGAGTCTCATGCTCACCGACTAGCGCCGGGCAAGTATGAATATGCAGGCCAGCAAAGTATTTAAAAAAAACTGACTATATGTGAAAATATCTATGGAAAAAGTCCTATGGTACATGATAGAGCTCAACGTGTGGCTCGACCCACGACCCTGAGAATAAGGTCTCATGCTCTACCGACTGAGCTAGCCGGGCTAATATTACACCGCTGACACACAAAATATGTGAATATGGAAACGGATAGGCGGATATAAAAGATTGTTATTTAAAAAAACTTGAGAGCGACTGGGCACTAGGCAGCCGACTCTCTATGAATTTTCTCCTGGCGGCCTCTTTCGCAAGCCAGATTGGTCCGTTGCAAACGGTACTCGATCAGAAATTCCGACGAGCCCCTAAAGAGGAGAGTGATGAGGTGGGTACAGAGGGAGTTGAGTTCGCTCAATTGCTCATTGGCTTTGTCAACGTGAATGTGGGGGGGGATAAGTTCTTTACCGGCGGCCTCTTTCGCAAGCCAGGCTGGTCCGACAAAGAAGGAACCCAATTCGAAATCAATCCCAATTTCGACCAGCCTCTTAAGAGGATCCAGTGATGAGGTGGGTGCGGAGGAAGTTGAATTTACGTCCATTGAGATCGCCTTGTCACAGCGGATGGGGTAATGAGTTAAAGAGCTGAGAGCGACTGGGCGCTAGGCAGCCGACTCTCTAAGAATTTCCTCCTGGCGGCTTCTTTCGCAAGCCAGATTGGTCCGACAAGGAAGGAACACAGTTTGATATTAAACCAATTTCGAACAGTTACAGGGGCTGGGTTTACAAATCTGCCCCAGTTTTGAGAAAGAAATTTTTGAGTTGGTGGTGTGATACCATCCGTGTGCATTGCTCCATAAGCAGATATTATAGAGTTAAATCGGTATGTCTAATCCTTAATTTAAATGGCTTAGTCATTGCCTTGAACAGAATCAACTCCTTAGTTAATTAATTCTGGAACTAGTACCAAGATTTTGGTTGAGTGTTGGGCTCCCACAAAGGAGAAATTTAGTGACGGGTGTAAAAGTGTGTGTTTGGGCTATTGTAAGGGGTTGAAGTGGTCCATAAGGTACCCGTGACCGCGGTTGGTCCTGCGGGAGGGATGACCTCGAGGTCCAATGATGATGAACGAGGCACCGCCTGTACATTCATCAGAGAACCCTTAGGTCATTCTACGGGGAAGAGTAAACCCCCCAGGGGCTCAGCGTCGACCAGGTCACTGGCCTGAGCCCTGGGAAATATAGACCTCTCCCGCCCGCAGAGATCTACTCTGGCCTAGGGGAGAATAAAACTGGTAAAGGACGGATTATGCAGCAGGACGCTACCACTTTCTGAGGCGCTAGGTTGCATCTCCTAGAACCTCGCACTGTCCGGGCTTCACAACACAAGGGACTGAGAAGCAAAGGCTAGCTTCCACGTGAACAGGCGGGCGCGATAATATGACCGAGAGGACCGTGTCTCGGGGGACTTGTCTGGCAGCCCCTGCTAGGCATCTAGCATGAAAACCTTGCCCCCAGACGGACAAGGAAAACAAGGAGGTGTACCACCGCTAGGGAAGCTACCTAAGCGGTTTAAGGCACCCTGTCAGTTAACCGGTGAAGCCGGCGAGATACCTTATTAGGGCTACTCGGGGAATGCTTTCGTTCTTCTCACTGCCTGAGATCCTTAGCGTGATAAGTACCTAACAACTTTCCTGCCATGTCCTCAATTTCGTACAGACTCGCACCTATTTTCTTTCGTACTCGAGCTTTGGGAAATTTGTTAGCCAGCTTGGCGCTGTAACAGTTTGCGACATTACTAATAGGGAAGGTACGGCGAAAAACTTCCTGACCTGGCTGGAATGAGACCGATTTACAACGTAGGTTATAATTTGCTCATGGCGGTTGTGTGCAGCAGACAGATTTAAGCTAATGCGCTCTCGTATAAGGCGAAGACGATCTGAAGTTGGAAGGAATGCAATGTCTCCGTCTTGTAAAGCGTGTAATTTTTTTAAGACCGCATAGGCTGATCCGTGTAAGATCATCTGGCTTCCGAAGAGAGCCTGAAAAGGTGCCATTCCTATTGACTCATGCACTGAACTTCGCATTGCACATTCGACTGAAGAAAGGTGACGGTCCCAATCACGGTGGTCGTCTTTTAAATAAGCACGAATGGCTGCTAAGGTTGACCTGTTTACTCGCTCAGAAGCATTTGGATGTGGTGAATGTACCGCTGTACGCACGTGTCTGACTCCATAGTCGTCCAAGAATTTCGCGAATTCCTTCGAGACAAACTGCCGACCATTGTCGGAGAACACTATCTCTGGTACTCCAAATGTATGAAACACTCGGTGTTCCAGGTTCTCTATTGCAGAGGTTGCAGTCTCGGAGGAAACCGGAAAAAGAAAGACAAATTTACTAAAGGAGTCCAAGACTACTAGCACCGCGGTATTACCTCTTTTGGAGCGGGGATAGGGACCTAAAAAGTCTACATAAAGGAATTGGAAAGGCTTAGCTACCTTCAGTTGCATGCCCATGGGCGGTCGTAAGATCGAATTCGGGGACTTCGTGCATTTGCACGTCTCACACTGGGATACAAATGTTCGGACTTGATTCACCATGCCAGGCCAAAAATATTTATTACGCAACCGTGATAGAGTTTTTGTTATTCCTCCATGAGAAGCTTGAGGGGGTGAATGGGCTGCTTCAATCAACGCAGGGGTCAATTCAGATGGAATCCATAGCTTCCAGGTTAGATCATCAGAGATTGGATCTCCGGAACGAGGTGTAGTACGATGGAACACATATTCGTCGGACACCCCAAGATCAGGCAACTGTCCTGTCTTTCCGCCTACGCGCTCAGGTAGTGCCAAATATTCTGGAGATTTGAATGCGGAGGACGTTAAGTCTACATCGTGACAGAATGAAATCTCATCAACGCAATCAACACGGGACAACGCATCCGGGACCATGTTTTGGCTCCCTTTACGATGCTCTATTGAAAACTCAAAACCTTGCAATTTTAAACTCCATCTCGCTAGGCGACCGTTCAGGTCGGACTGATTCATGAGCCATTTAAGACTAGCGTGGTCAGTGATGATTGTGAACGATTGGCCCTCTAAGGATGCCCTAAACTTTTTCACACTCAATACGGCTGCGTAACATTCAAGTACGGTAATCGTGTAATTTCGTTGAGCACTGTTCAACTTTTTGGACATATATGCAATTGGATATTCATTTCCATCCATGTCTCGTTGGAACAGTACACTACCGACACCAGTTTTACTCGCATCGCATTGAATGTAAAACGGTTTAGAGAAATCAGGAGTGACCAATATCGGAGCCTGAGTCATACAATCTTTCAACTTGAGGAAGGACTGTTGTGCCTCCTCTGTCCAAGCAAACTTTTTGCCTTTCAAGCAATCTGTGATAGGAGCGGCCACACTGGCATAATTGGAAATGAATCGTTGGTACCACCCGGTCATGCCTAAGAATCTTCGTACTTGCCGATGAGATTTCGGCGTAGGAAATTCTGAAATGGCAGTTACTTTACCAGGGTCTGTCTTCAACGTTCCATCACCAATCAAAAAACCCAGGTACTTTACTTCTTGTACACCAAATTTACTTTTAGACAAATTAATGGTTAGACCAGAACGACGTAGGCAACCAGCAACCTCCTCAAGGGTCTTGAGATGGGAGTCAAAATCGGGAGAGACGATCAAAAGATCATCAAGGTAAACAAACACGTGCTCTCGTAAGTGTCCAGGGATTACTTTATCCATTAATCGACACATTCGTTGCGGAGCGTTACATAGGCCGAAAGGCATTACAGTAAACTGATATAGGGGCCTGCCAGGAACAGTAAAAGCCGTCTTCTCGCGCGATTTAAGATCTAAAGGTATCTGCCAGAAGGCATCTTTCAAATCTAGACTTGTAATAAACTTGGTGTCTTGAAGACGACCCAACAACCCGTCTACATGGGGAAGAGGGTATGCGTCTTTAACCGTGACAGTGTTTACTTTGCGAGAATCGAGACATAATCGTACCTTGCCCGGCTTGCGGACTAAAACGACGGGAGAGTTCCACGGACTATTGGATGGCTCTATGACACCCAAGCTGAGCATTCTGTCTAATTCTTCATACATCAATTTTTGTACGGCCGATGAAACAGGGTAATGTCTTTGTTTGATGGGGACCGAGTCACCAACATCAATTACATGTATTTCCAACTGAGTTTTACCCAGTCCAAGAATATCAGAAGATGGAAAAGTCGCCTTGACTCGCTCCAGCTGATTAAATTGGGCTGATGGCAACTCATGGGCCAAAGACAATAAGGCTGGAGCGCTAAGCTCACCAACTATCTGGGGAGCGATGCCGAATAACTTCCAAAAGTCAATCCCAAGGTATAAACTCTGACTTAAACTGGGTACTGCGAATATGGTCATTAAATGAGTCCGTTCTCCAAAGGAGACTGGTACTTTAATGTAACCGATAACCCGCTGTGATGCACCATCGGCAGTTTGTAACGAAGTGTTCAGAGAATAAAGCTTACACTCGGGGTGGCTTGTTAGAAAGGATTCGACACCACTTCCCAGACAGCTGATGCCAGCACCGCTGTCCAGCAGACCGTTCATAGCAACGTCAGCAAGTGTTATTCTTGCGAAAGGACGCTCATCTGAGTGATCAGAGAAAATTTCAGAAATACTCTTGCGTGCCAGAAGACGTTTCTCTTTGGCCAGACGCCTAATGATGGGAATTCTACGTATGGATGAAACTCGTGGATGTTCAGAAACAACATGTTCACGAACAACATGATAATTGTTCCATCGTGCAAGGAACGAAGCTTTGGATTCGTTTGAGGGAAGTCAGGGGGATCACCAAGGCAGGGATGAAAGTTTGTCAAGTCCGGTGGATTGTCTACTATGGCGACATTTATTGGTTCGTTGGACGTGTGAGTGGCAGAGAAACTTGAGGAGGGCGCGGGTTCCTCTGAAACCTCGCACCCGGTGGCCGGTTTTCCTGGCACTAACACTTGGGTGAAACGACGCCCGGTTTGCCACAACGATAGCAAAAAATGTTTTTAGTTTCCGACGGACAATCATAGAAGACATGCCCAGGTTGTTGGCAGTTCCAACATACTAATTGTCTCCTATGGAGATCGGGATTTCGAGCCTGTAGTTCGTCAATTGATTGAGTGTAATGGTCATATGGCTCAGAAACGAAATTATCCACGAAGTCTGCCTCAAGTTCATGGACTCGCAGGTTGGTTCTTCGTTCCACTTTTTTATTTAAGTGCCAACGCTCCACCTTGAGACATTGCTCTCGTAGCTCTTTCAGGGTTTTGAATCTCATGCCTATCAGGGAATTTCCTGTAGTATAATTCAAATTCTCTACTAACATGACTGTTAGCTGAGCCTCTGTGATAGGGTCTTCCATTTTGTTGAACAACGAAATCATCTATTCCATATACTCATCGAAGGAGTCTTGGTTTTGTTTTAGTTCAACCATGGCTTTAATGGTGTGTAGGTCGGAGTCATGCCCTTTGTATTGGGTCAAGAAGTTTCTCCGAAAATCTGTCCATTCTGGAACAGGAAATTCTCTACGGAACTGGTTCCAGTACCAGGTCGCCGCCCTTTCCTTAAGTAAGGAGGATACGGTAGCGCACAGTTCCTGGTTTGACACAGCTGCGTCATTTGCCTTGCTTTCTAATCGAAAGA
Source organism: Thereva nobilitata (assembly GCA_963855945.1). Taxonomy (NCBI): domain Eukaryota; kingdom Metazoa; phylum Arthropoda; class Insecta; order Diptera; family Therevidae; genus Thereva; species Thereva nobilitata. The sequence continues at coordinate 58,819,466 of OY979697.1, forward strand.
TAAATTGTTCAGCAGTAAGGCCGGTAACATGTCCTGTGAACACTATGTTCCAAGATAATACTACAGAGGGATGGCGTGAAGCCTGCCGAGACCCTTTTGGTCTAGCTATAAATTGTAAGTCAGGTGAGGATATTTGTGCCGCTTGCACTTGCTTATTAGGTGAACTTGCCCGTTCATTCCTATCCTTCGTCGCGGGCTGGACTGTCAAGGATAACAATTGAGCCCGCAAGAGAGCTATTTGCTTTTTCAATTCGTGCACTTCGTCATTATTCTGGACAGTGGACGGTTCATTGTTGAAACCGTGGAATGACGGGGAGTCGGAAACGGCATCAGCGTTTCCGCCAGCATCTGCATTGATCTGTTCATCAGCCATTTTGGCTATATTGATTTTATAAAAATTATAGGTTCAGTGATTAAGGAATGGTCCTAAGTCGGACGACGATATTGATTAATTAGCTTTAAATATTTCCTGTATAAGGCAAGATACGATAAACATTAAAAAAAAGGAAGGAGATCTATTTTCCTTTCAAATATAATACGCGGGTGCATTGAATCCCCAGCGAAAACGCACAAAAAAGCAACAATATGTATTTAGTTTTTTTTTCTTTATATCAACGATGTAATTTATAATTGACAGAGTGTGGACCCCAGAGGGAGGAATGCTCCCCCAAAATGTATTGGTGTCAGGCACCAATAAGCATCCCAAAATTTCAAGGAATGCTCGTTGGAGGGGGTGATGCTAGACCAGGTGTAACACCATCCTCCCCAAAAGAGACCCTGACAGATAACGCCATATCCCAAAAACAGTTTGCATGGCTGTGATTAAAAGTTTCGAAGACGCAGAAGCTTCCAAAAGGATTACTAACTTTAATCCTGGATGACTGCCACAACGGATCAGCAACGACTGAAATGCTGAAATTCCGGAAGGCAGGTACAACCAGAAGATTATATAACGGGACCGCATTGGTTGAAGGACAACTGAACCTACCGCAGAGTGAGGCGGAGCGCCTGGTAACCAGAAAGTAAGTTCACCGTCCTACAAACATTTTGGCCATACTAAGAGGATCAGAGAAAAAAATTGAGCATTGTACTCTAAGACACGGGAAGGACAACCAAAGCCAGGGGCACCTCTGCGCAAAGCCAGATGAACATAAGCCACCTGTAAACCGACAGCAGTAGGGCATGACAAGGTTGGCCAACATAGGATGTCACAAGGGCAAGCGAAGCGCTTGAACCCAAGATGAGGGCATCCTAACATGTGCATGAGAAACATAAATAAAAAGTGGAAGCTATCACCGAAACATAACAGAAAGTGAATAGAATAATCCATTTACTTGAAACCGTTAAGGTTTCAAAAAAAATGAAAAGGACCTGTGGCACCTCTCTATGGCTTTCCCCAGAAAAACAATTTAATAATGTTAAGTTCTAATACTAACGAACAAATTGGGTTTAAGAATTTATTAAAACACTGAAAGTGACAATATAAAAAGAATAAATTTGTCAACCTGTGACAACGAACTGATCAAAAGAGCAATTTAGTATAATATTAAGAAAATTTACTAAGTCCGGATTACCGAACGTTAGGCGCCATATTTGCAACTGTCATATAAAATTTATTAATTAACTAACCAGGAAATATACGTACAGCACGCGTATGACACCGTTGGGCGCCATATTTGTAACTGTCATAATATAAAATTAAACTAAAAAACTACTCAGGGCAGCGTACACACAGGACACCTAGGCGCCATATCTGTACTGTCATATATATAAGAATATATATATATATATAAAATATTAAACTGGATGGTCAATTGTCAAGGAAAAGCTATGACATCACAAATAATAAAGTTTGGAAAGGAATTATGAAAGAAGTCCAGCAGGCTGATGGCCTTGGCTGAACAGCTGATAAGAACAATGAAAAACTGAAGACCTATCTCGCGAACTATCATCACTCACGCTCTGCACTTGACATAAGACACGCCTGGCGGTGCTGCGGCTAGCTCGCCGTTGGGGGGTTCGTTGTGCAGGGGCTCATCATTAGAGACAGTTACGTGATAAAAAAAATACTAAACCTTCGCGTGTCCATATGACAAACTAATATAACTTGGATCGCCGAGATAGGGACTAAAAAGGGTTGGGTAGCCATATGAGAGGGGGTTGAAACGCCGTCAAGCAGCCATGCTTACCGATGCCCGGGATACAGGGGGATCTGAAAAAAAGAATTATGGGGTACTTACCATGCTTGGAGGGACAAAACCTCCCCTAGGGATCCACATCGCATTGGTCCACCTACTCCCTTGGATTCATCCTACGACAGCTTCAAACTAAACTGTAACTAACAAACAAAAAAAAACGGACTTCCACGTCCTCCAACGAAAGGAAGTAGAAACCAAAACCATTTAACTTTAGCTTCCCTTGCAAAAAAAATCAATCCCGCCCTCGATAAAAAGAAAAAAAAATTATGTGTATATAGATATATATTAATACTAGTTGGGATCCGGCGCGCCTATGCTGCTCCCATAAGCCAATAGTAGTAATCAGGTGATATGAATTTTAATATACAGTAGGAGAGTTTGAAAAAGGCAATTTTTTGGTATTTTTGATTCCAAATAAAAAAATGTGAAACTATTAGGGATCTGACATTTTGCTGCACCCAACGTTTAAACATTTAAAATCAACCAAACCTTAAAAATTCAACTCTTCTTAACCATTAAAGAAAAACTTTAATAGTTGGAAAAAGCAATGCCAAAAAACCAACTTTTATTTTCTCTTATATTGCGAAATTGTGTTCGTCAAAACATGTGAAATTAATGCAAATATTGAAAATCAAACTATTCGCAATATCTAAGGAAAGAACCAATCCTTATTTCTGTAAAATTTGGAGACATTAGATTCAATATGCTTTCATATTAAGTGTGACCAAAATTACCTATGTATGTACTCTTTTGCAAAACTTGCTGGTAAACTATGTTTTTGGTTTTGTTTTCCGGCGCGTAAATAAACAAAAATGATACCTTTCCGGCTCGCTGCCACCCAACCTTAAGACATTTAAAATTAATCCAAATCTTCAAAATTCAACTCTTCAGCAAATATTTATAACCATTAACGAAAAACCAATTATTCCTATAAAAGTTCGAGAGTTTGGATATTGGTTTGTTTGCCTAATTCTGCGAAGTTTGTCTTCAGTCATGCCGTTCTTGTATTTTCCCCACTAAACCGATGGTTCTGTTGGGTATCATGTCCTCAATATAATTGCGAACAGTTGACGAATGTTATTCGGCGTGGATGCAAATGATGAATCAGTAAGTTTCAGATCCCAATGATTGTCGTCTTCCAGCAATTGCAACTCGCGACATGCATCTTGAAATGTATTGAATATTTGACCATTGACTGTTCGTAAAAATTCGAAAGACGTTAGTCCTGGAACATTCAGCAACAACAAACGCAAAAAGAAACATTCACATTGTTTTGGATGTACTGTGTAAAGTCGTCCCAATGTCTTTGCTTGCAATACGCGTGCGATAGTTGGATGTCGTTCGCCTTGTCTACGTAGCTTCCATTTTTTACCTGATTTGTTCCATGTATAATAGCGAGGGACGTCGGTATTTAACAATGTTTTTGCGAATTCTTCGAAAATATCAACTTTTTGGCACAGTGTGAAAAATTCACTAAGTGTAGTTTTTGGTGGCTTGAAAACTCGTTGGAGAGCATTTTCTTCAGTGAAATATACACGTTGACCGTTTTCAAGATGTACCGCAATCTGAGGCGTAATGCAAAAACTCGACATTTATATATTTCCTTATTAACACTTTATTTAATCGAACCAATTAAAAGCTTTTACGTAATTTTCGGTGGAAGTATATAAAGAACAATGGATGCTGGTATTTTAGAGGTTTCCCAATGTTCAAAAATATTTTTATTTTGTATATAAATTATATGTTTCTTAACTGGTGTGTTTTTGCGTGCTCCGGTAGTTATAGTATACAGTAAATAGTGCATAGTATATAGTACACAGTACACAGTACAGTGTAACTGTACACACTGTACATACTGTACACACTGTACACTCAGTACACTCAATACACAAATTCATACGTTGTCACTCGTAAAAATCAGAGTGCTTTTTTAAAGCTAACGGTTTTTTATATGTACATGACAATTAAAATTAATTATTTTTTCGCCCCGCCAACTTAAATATAATCAGTGAAACATTCAAATTCTCTATATTTCGAGAACAGCTTCACTTATCTGGACCAAAACTATACTATCTCTCAATCCGGAACCAACACTACACATTCCCAAATTTTTATTTAAATCTGTGGGGCGGTTTCGGAGATTAGCGTGAACAAAGCTTGTGACACGTAGTTTTTATATATTAAGATAGTGTTCAATACTACTAATTTTATTTTAATCAAAGTAATACCACGAATAAAATTCTACGATCAACCAAAAAATATCTCTATCTCGGTCCTCTTTATCCTCCTTCTTTTTTTCTTAATATAACAAATAAAACTGTACAGGTGTTTATTCACCTAAAAAAATTGCTACTTCCATGGTAAGTGCACAACAACCAAACTTAAAATTATGTTATTATTATATTTTTTTCTCTTAATTTATTCTTGTTTCTGTTCCAATTTTTTTTTTCTTTCACAATATTTGTGCGTGCAGAGACCGCATTAGGTTTTTTTTCTTCTAAAATCAATTTCAATCTTATTCAATAATATATATATAAAAAAAATCACATGAAAATATATAAAAATTTTGCTTGTTTTTTTTTCCTTTTTTTTTCTATAGAGAGCACGTTCCGAACTACGGAAACTTTGTTTCTTTTTCTTCTTCTTTTCACTATTAATTAACTTATCACACAATAGAAATAACAAAATCGTGGAAAAAAAATACTAAGCTCAATCCTTTCAATAAGTTATTATCATTATTTATTTTCTTTTTTCCTGTGTTTGGTTTCCTTTTATTCAAACTTAAACTCTACTAGAAAATATATATGCTGTTCGATCTAATAGTTTTAATAATATTTAAATCAATAAAAAAATTCTTTCTTGTTTACTACTAATAATGGTTAGTTTTCAAAAAAAAACTTTCGTGCAGCTCCAGTTTATTAAAATTTAATTTCAAATTTATTTTTTTTTCTTTTAATTAAAATTTTTCTTATTTTTTTTTCTTCAAAATTATATCCTCCAATGGAGTTATTTCTTGGCGGTTTTGGTGTCATTTTTTCTTCTTTCACCTAATTTACAACTTTTTTTTGTTTTTGGTTCAGTTGTCTAATACGATACACAGGTTTTTATTCCTTTTTACTTTGAGTAGATGTCTCGTGGGTTTTCGCTGATGCGGCCCTTTTCATGGACTGGCGATAGATTGAAACTTCCAGACCAAAAAAACACAGGAGCTCCTGGCTCAATTGCCGAACCTTGACAATTGGTGCGTCCTTTTCCTTTCTTTATTCATTTTATTACCAATATATAAATACCTTTAAGCGCCTTCTACCTTTTTTCTCTCTGGGGTACAACACTTCTTACAGCATTACACCGTTCTCCTCATCAATTGTAGAAAAACAATTTACTCGGTTCAAACCTTCCAACCAAATGGCTTGGACACATAGCGGAGCCTCCCGATACACTGTTAAAATGCTGAATGCAAGAACTTAGGTTTTTCTTGTCTTTCCTTCTTTATCTTTTCTATTTCAGATAAACAACCGGACAAACAAAGAATAAAAAAAACAACTGGACAACAGACACTGTCCCACCCATATTTTCGAAATATTCTACCGCACAATATATTTTCGGAACTCCAAGTGCACAAAAAGGGTGTCCATTTTATCACATTCCGCCAAAATTCTACATTTTCCCGACAAAAAGGAGAAAAACAACAACAAAATTGAATTACCGGCGCCGATTTTCTTCGGTAAAGTTTTTCCGGATGTAAAAGATTAGTACCGTAGCGCGAGTGGAGCACTTGCACAGCTTTGTTTCCTCTTTCTTTGTTTTTTTTTATCAGAAATTTTCCTTGGACCCACGAACGTTTGACGACCTTTCCTCTTCAAAAACTAGTTACCGACCCCGTGTTCGAGTGCTACTTTTCGAATCCATCCAAACTGACGCCAACTCAAAACTTATCCATCGACGCATCAGTGTTGGGGGGGTGAGGGCAAAAAAAACCCAAAGGAAATCGCTATCGAACGGCGTTTATTCCCTTATATGGGTCGAGACCTTGAAACTCGAGGGTGGGGTAATGGTATCGGGGAATTTTAACTCGGCAAGAATAAAAAATTTCCAAGAAGCATTCGGCTTCACTGGGACTCTGTAAGGGGATTGGTTGGGCTGTTACCCGCCGACAATTCTGGATGTGTAAAATCCATGTGTGAGTGTGAGCATGCTGTATCGGAGGGGACAGATATCAAGTATGTTGGCAGGGGTGTACAAAGGCGAAATCTTTGCACGAATGTTTAACTTTGTCGGATGTGCCAACGGTTTATTTTTCGTTTGAATTTCCTGAATGGATATGAGTTTTAAGTGAATAAAATCAAACTGATATGTGAATCTTTAATGGGTTTGGATTTATTTTACAGGCGTCTTGGGTTTATTCTTCCGGGTTTTGGATTCATTTTATAGGCCGACCGTTACAAGCTTTAACAAAAAAGCGTATTTTTTAGTGTTTTTAAACTATATATTTTATTTTCTACTGCAGCCACAAGGACAATTACTGAAAGTTTTTGGACTCGATCTGATAAAGCCATGCTTCTCACACGGACAGCTGTATGTGGGTTGTTGAAGAGTTGGTGAAGCCGAAAATCTTCACATCTTAACTCCAAATGCCAGAAAATTAAATATAAGCTCTTTGAAAAAATACCGAAATATCTGTTGCATTTCTTATTATAAGCTGGACATTGTTTTGGACCCATCTATTCGTCTCAAGCCGAAATGAAAAAAACAAAGGGGAAATGTGTGCGTAATGTATTTATTAGATTTTTTTAAGGGCCAAATTTGCAAAATTGATTACTTTTTTTGGGAAAAACAATTTGGAGGGGAGGAGGGCGCCATGAGCGAAGTTCTGCACAGGGAGTCTAATCCCCGGAATAGCAAAATCTATGCGACGATTCTGAATATGTTTGGGTAAGTGTTTGTTGTACACGTACTATACAATTTATCATCATCGAATCTTAAAAAAGTTGTAACATACTCTAAATTTTTTTAAGTATCCAAACTAAATTTTTGCAGTTTTCTTCTTTCTTCATTATACCTTTTTCCTACCGCGGACTGTGAACACATAATCTTTTTTTATTGAAAGGCGTTGCAACGCACGAGATATGTTTTCGCGTTTATTAATTATCTTCAGGTAATTAAATAAAAACACAAAAAATTTAGTTTTTTTAATACTCTTTAGAGTATTTCTTTATTATAAAAATTTAGGTATATGACCACTCTTCAGAGGGTCTTTAAGTTTAGTTGAATCTTAAGACTGCCTAACTAATTTTCATTTTCCAGTAAAATTGGATTTTCTTAAATGCTAGCCTAAGCATTTCATATTGAAATGTGGAATATCGTAAAACGGGAAAAGCTTTTTTATAAGCGTTTCCTGTTTTGTCTGAATTTAATGTAATTTGACTATTCCATATTTCTGGGAAGGAGTTAAAAATTATTATTTAAATATTTTTGATGATCAGGCCGTTTCCACGGTTTGGTTTTTCGCGGATTCCATATTTTTCAGGAATTCCGTGATTTCCGGCCTGATAGTAATATTATGATGGATATCATTTGATATCCGTTCAATGGATGTAACTCACGCGGGTTTTGGCTATCTGATATAAAGTTACGGTATAATTTTATTAAAAGTTCGATGAGTTTTTTTCGAAAGTAAAGTAAAGTAGTTATTTAAAGAAAAGTGTGGTGGAGTATTGCCCATGGGAGGCAATGTCGATATCACAAATCAAAATAACGTATTTGTTACCAGCTCATACTGTTTAAGCAACATAATTATTTAGCAAGTGCTCTAAATAATCTACGAAATGCCAGCATAAATTAATTACTTAGCCAGAGGTTATTAACGTCGAGTTTAATAACTTCTGGCCTATTTATGAAATAAATTTTTAAATAAAATGTAGATAATCAGCAAAATTGCGCTGACTTAAAATAATTATAATTAATATTGTAACTTCACTTGTTCATAACAACTCAATCATACCGGACGTGAATAAATTTAAATTATTACCGTAAAGCTCGTATTTATTTTTTAGAAGTTTTTTTTCTCATGCGTACATATTGACGCGCACATTTAATGGTCCTTCGAGCCGGATCGCGCTCTCGTGTGTAAACGTTTTAATATATAAGTAATAGAACTATAACTTTTCAAACAAAATTTTTTGTCGGGAAATCTATCACATCTACCAGTTTGTTCGTGAAGTGTAAAATAGTGAAAGTGAAGACAACACTGATCAACCACAGCATTCATACGAGCCGATCCCACAACTAATTATCACCAACCAGCTACCCAGCGATCAACACCAACGCTAGCCGAAATCACCATAATCTGCACCACCAGCAGCACCATCATAATCAGCACCACCGAAGTCAACAGGTTAGTAAGCATTTTGATCGACTTTAGTACCTAATCATACCATACCCAGAATTTAATTTGTCCTTATTCACATTTAAATAAGTATACTATATTAGTCACCAACGTGATATACCATAATAATACACAAATCAATAATTACAACCTCGGTACACCAGTGCACAATTTACCATACACCAACACGAATCTATAAAATTATAATACATAGTGACATAAAATTTCTAATAGTGATATACGTGAATCTCTGCAAGCATGACCTCAAAGGATAGTGATTTTACACTTGAAAATAATAGTGACAATAATCCACCATCAACAAGTAAGTCGAAAGAAAACACAGCTTCTACATCTTCCACATCCAGAAGCTCCGCGATAGAAGAATTAATACAAGAACAAGTTATTAATCAAGCTGAACTTGAACGCCTTGTCAAAAATTATAGGAAGACACCAAAAGATAGATTGAAAGAAGGTTATATCAAGGAAAAAAAGCTATTGCTACAAAAACTTACACTGGCAACTTATTGATACAACCCACCGAAAATTATTAAAACTGTATTCTAGTGCGGACAAGGATCGGCATTATTTTGCAGAAGAGGTGATTAGTAATCTTGAGGAGACATATTGTGTTACTAGTGGAAAAATGAATGAGCAACTCCAAGAATTAAATACCCCCACTGAAGTTAAATCATCAGCAAACCGACCTATAGCGTCCGTACCAACAATTAAAACACCGGAGCACACCGATATTAAACTACCCCGAATTGAAATTCCAAGGTTTTCCGGAAATTACATTAATTGGCCATCCTATCATGCTCTTTTCGAATCATTAATTGATCAAAATAATCAATTAAAGAATGTACAAAAGTTACACTATCTACGTAGTAGCGTGAGTGGTGAGGCAGAAAATTTAATAAAACATTTACAATTAAGTGATTCGAACTACCTAGCTGCATGGGAAATTCTCAAAAGGCGTTATCAAAACAATAGAATTCTTGTGACGTGCCAATTAAATGTTCTCACATCTATGCCTAATCATGCATATGAGGGTTCCCTCAATTTAAAAAAATGTTGGACAAATTGAATGAAGTCCTGGAGGCACTTAAAGGATTAAAAATAAATACCACCAGTTGGGACCCATTGATCATCCACATTCTCTCTCAAAAGCTCAATAAAGAAACGATTACACACTGGGAAACTAGCTTAAGTAGCAGCAATGACCCTAATGCCCTTCCAACTATTCATTGATAGTCATTTCTTGAAAACCGATTCCGCATGTTAGAATCCATTGGAGGAAATAAAAACCTTCAACCAAAAACAGAATATAAACAAGAACATACCAAGGTACACGTATCCCAACAGCAAAACCTACAGCGTAAGCAACCTTATCAAATGTATAATGACTGTCCACTCTGTAATAAAAATCATCGATTGCGTGAATGCCATCAATTCATCCAAATGTCACCCCATGCACGACTAAAGTTTATTCAAGGAAACGGTCGTTGTTGCAACTGTTTTGGAAAAACACATAACACAACATCTTGTCCTAAGCAATTTTCATGCCAAAAATGTAAAAAAAGACATAACACTATGCTCCATATTGATGCAAATCCAAATAGAAATAATACATTTACACCACTACCAAGTTCCAGCCACTTAAGTACGACCTCACACCAAGAACACCTAATTCATCACCCACCCACTCAACAAGTAGAAAATGTAAACCACAATACGGCATACGATACCAACCAAGCATATACACATCTTGTAGAAAGACCAACCAATACAACTGCCTTATTAGCTACCGCACTCGTCAAGGTGTACACCGAAAAATCAGGCATTGTTGTCTTAAGAGCATTGATTGATCAAGGATCACAAATGTCCTTTATTACCAAAAGAAGCGCACAATTACTTCAATTAAGCAAAAAACCAACCTTTATGATAATCAATGGTATAGGCAGTACACTAACAGGACCTGCAAGAAGCGTTGTTGAATTTAAATTGGGTCCACATTTTACAAATACAGAGGAGATTGGAGTGCGAGCACATGTTATAAAGAAAATAACAGGGAGAACTCCAATCGATTCAATCATTCCTCAGAACTGGAGTCATATTAAAGGATTACAATTAGCGGATCCGTATTTCTTCAACTCTGGAGACATTGATATACTTTTAGGAGTTGAGATTTATGTACAAATAATAAAGGAAGGCGTAATTAAAGGTTCTATTAATCGTCTTTCAGCTCAACGCACCACTCTAGGCTGGATCCTTTGTGGACCAACCCAGCACCAACCTATAACAACTGCTACTATGAGCTTAGTCTGTGAAGCTACACCAATTGCAGATTTAATCAAAAAAATTTGGGAAGTTGAAGAAACCGTCGACCCCGCAAATAAAAAACATTTCACCGAAGAAGAAGCCTTGTGCGAAGAAATATACCAAAAAACACATAAACGTTTACCTGATGGAAGATATGAAGTAAGATTACCGTTCAAACCATATCCTCTTACTCCCAACTTGGGCAATTCTCGTGGACTAGCATTAAAACGATTCATTAGCTTGGAAAAGAAATTAGAAAATAATCCCAACCTTAAAACCGAATATATTAAATTTATGAGGGAATACATATCATTAGGACATATGGAAGTAATTGAAAATGACCATACCAACCTACATAAGCCAACAAACTGCATACCTCACCATAGCGTCATCAAGGAGGATAGTACCACCACAAAGGTAAGAGTAGTATTCGATGCCTCAGCAAAAACTACAAACCATACTTCTCTAAATGACAGCCTTATCGCTGGACCAACTGTTCAAGAAGATTTACATTTCATTTTACTACGCTGGAGAATACATCGATTCGCGTTTACAGCAGATGTAGAGAAAATGTATAGGCAAATTAGAATTGCCCCAGAAGACACTGACTTCCAAAGAAACCTGTGGAGAGAAGATCCTACACACCCACTTAAAGAATACCGACTATTAACTGTCACTTATGCCGGGTTTTCATTAGTAGAATTAGCAGTAGAGTAACTGGCGTACTTTTAAGTGGTAGAGTAACTTTACCACGGTGCTATCCCACTCTACTCTACTATAACCAAGTTTTCATTCGGCGAGTTCACAGGATAGTTACTACTCGCCCAGTATACTCTACCACTAATTCTACTAATGAAAACCCGGCATTATGGAACTTCAGCTGCACCGTTCTTAGCAATTCGTACTCGACATCAATTGGCACATGATGAAAAGGATGAACATGAGCTAGCCAGCAAAACAATTCTTCGAGATTTCTATGTAGATGATATTATGTCAGGAGCTAATACCGAGGCAGAAGCAGAAAGCCTACTGCATAATTTACGTCAAGTAATGAATAAAGGAGCATTTAACCTTCGTAAATGTAGTAGCAACTCTTTAAAAATTTTAGAACATATTCCGGATGAAGATCGCGAATTAAAGTCTACTATGGAAATTAGCGTCAATACCACCATAAAAACATTAGGGATACACTGGAACCAGGCCCGCCGCTAGCCGGTTCAGCGCCCGCGTGCAAAGCAGACAATGCCGCCCCCTCCCTTATCTTGTTTTTTCTGACTGAGCTTGCTGGAAGGTGTTTTGGTTTGGTTACTTATAGGAGTGTTTAAAAAAACAACTTTTATAGTCAAACAATTTATTGTCAGGGATTACCATGCACACTGTACGTCGGACTATCGCCCGGCTAGAGGAAAAACTAACTAAAAAGAAAACGGAGCGCGCAGCATGAGTGAAAAAGCTGCGCTTTCAAATAACCATAGGAAACTCGTTTTCTCCATTGTTGGTTTTTCCTCTACATGGAACAACGGGGAATTCTCTTTAAGATTATCTTAACGAAGATCGATTGAAGGAGCATATTCCAAATTAAAAATCTGAAATTTGAATACGTTATTTATTGATATCTCATACATTCAATAAAAATTTTTAAAAAATATTGGACGTTTTGAATTCGAGTAATATTCAAAATTCAAGTAAAGATCGAGTAAAAATGATATCAAACGTGGGAATTTATTGCACATAAAAATGGATAATCCTCAATAACTAGACGTCAAAATGCTTTAAAATTTTGTGAATAATAATTAGATTAGAATATCAATTTTTATTTACAGAATAAATTTGACTTCTATCTTGGAAATTTAATTTTACATTCTCTGTCCTTATAGTATATGTACTATTTTCAGAGAACGATCCTTCTTAAGGGGAGCACATTGAAATTTCGAAAAAGATATAATTTTTATTATTTTTTTGTGGGAAAACTATAATATATGGAAACCTTAAATTTTTTATACAAATAAAACACAAAAAACAATTTTCTAAAAAATTTGTAATTTTCCAAAATAATACATATTTTTTCCATTAGATGGCGTTTAAAAAAAAAGTTGCCTATTCAGCTTAGTCACGATAACTTTGTTTCCAGATGTATGAAAAAAACAAAAAAAGCATATTAAAGAAGACAATATTTTCTACAATCGGTACCAAAATATAACGATTTGGTCAAAAAATAAAAATTTGGCAGCATATTTTTCAAAAAATGGTAAAACAGACTCCTTTAATCCCCCGCCAATGGGAGGAGGAATAACAAAATTCAAAAATGTTGCTATGTTTAGTAGATATATAATTTAGGAACAAAACAAGACAAACTACGACAAGATCGGTTAAGTACAACTCGAAATATCTTGACTAAGCGGCAAAAATAGTCACTTTGAGAAAAACGGGTTTAAAGAAAAAAAATTGTTCACTTATATTTTGAAAAATATGTTAAAATAAAACAAAACGTCTGCAATTCGCCAAAAAATACAAAAAATTTGGTGTTATTTTGGAAATTTTTATAGGTCGACCCACTTTTGACGCTCACTGTATAGAGCTATAACCCAAAAAACATATTTTTTTTTAAATTTCGGGTACGTATTATACACCTATGTATAAAGGAACATTATTATGTAAAAAAAAATCGCCAAAAAAAATTCCATTGTAGCAGCTCCCCTTAAGTGGTTTGAATTTGCACACGTTTTCGGTTTATCGGTTTATTTTTTAAGAAGATCAATACATGGAATTGTTATGGCATTATAAAAAAAACCTAGGTGCAAATGATGAAAATGAGTTCGATGACGAGATTATTGTGTTTGTCGCCCCCTTGAAAGTGCCGCCCGCGTGCGGTGCACACTCTGCACGCCCGCTCCCAGCGGGCCTGACTGGAACCCTATTAGTGATAGCTTTAAATTCAAAATAAAAGCATCATCCACTATACCCAAAACGAAAAGAGAATTACTGTCAGAAATCGCAAAATTATTTGACCCTTTAGGATGGATGGCACCTATTGTCATAACAACAAAGATATTAATGCAACAATTATGGTTATTAAAAGCAAACTGGGATGATGAATTACCAAAACCTATTATTGATAAATGGCAAACATTCCGCTCTGAGTTGAATATCATTGAAACAATAAGCATCCCTAGGTGGTTAAAAACAACTTCAAATGTTAAATTTGAGCTACACGGATTTTGCGACGCATCTATACAAGCGTATGCAGCAGTGATTTACCTTCGTGTAAGGAACAATAGTGAATACACTAGCACACTGCTAACATCGAAAACAAGAGTGGCTCCCATAAAACAATTAAGTCTTCCAAGATTAGAATTGTGTGCTGCATCACTTGTCGCAAAACTACTTACACAAGTTAAAAGTGCACTACCAGATAAGGCATCAAAAATCTTTTTATGGAGTGATTCTAGTATAGTGCTATCATGGTTACAGGGACATCCATCAAAATGGAAAACGTTCGTTGCTAATCGTGTCAGCGACATTCATAAAGAAACCGATGGATGCCTGTGGAGATATGTACCCACAAAAGACAATCCTGCTGATTGCGCAAGCAGAGGATTAACACCCAAAGAATTATTAAACCATAAAATTTGGTGGAATGGGCCACATTGGCTTACTGAAGCAGCACATCAGTGGCCAGAAAATATTGTAACAACCACACAGATAGAAATACGACGAATACCAGTGCATATAGCAAAGGAAACCACCAACATAGATATCGATCTGCTAACTAAATTCTCATCATGGAGCAAACTTATACGAATTACCGCACTTTGTTTCAGATTCACTAGCAACTGTAAGTCACCAGATAAACGGAATACGAGATACATAACATGCGAAGAATTAGCACGTGCAAAAAAGGCAATTCTAAGAAAAGCACAATTTTATTCCTTCCAAGAAGAGATTCATGACCTGCGCAACCATCTTCCCTTGAACAAAAAAAGCTCTATTTTTAACCTAAACCCATTTATTGATACAGATCAAATTATAAGAGTAGGAGGACGTTTAAAACATTCCAATTTACCTTACAACGAAAAATTCCCCATCATTCTTGAACCAAACAATCCAATAACATCATCAATAATAGATGAAGTGCACAAAACAACCCTACACGGAGGAACGCAATTAACACTAGCCACTATTAGAAGGGAATTTTGGATTCTTAGGGCTAGGACCGCTGTAAAACAAAGAATTCATAAATGCGTCATATGTTGGAAACAGAAGGCAACAACACAACAACAATTAATGGGTGATCTGCCTGAAGCTAGAATTACTAGAAGTAGACCTTTTCAACATGTTGGCATTGATTTCTGTGGACCTATTACAATCAGAGAATCTCGGTGTAGAGGGAGAATAAGAACGTCAAAGGGATATGTATGCATATTTGTATGTCTGGCAACCAAAGCCATCCACTTAGAAGCAGTAAGTGAATTATCTAGTGATGCATTTCTAGCAGCCCTTAAGAGATTTGTAGCACGACGTGGGCTAAGTAATCACATATACAGTGACTGTGGCACCAACTTTGTTGGCGCAAACCGAAAACTAACCGCTATCCAACTACAGCAAGAATGGGGATTGGACGATGAAGTCTACGGAATTGTTGAACAAATGGGAATAAAGTGGCATTTCATACCACCAGCTGCTCCGCATTTTGGAGGATTATGGGAGAGTGGTGTAAAATCTACCAAATACCATATGAAACGTGTAACAGGAAACGCCTTATTTACCTTTGAAGAAATAACGACTTTATTAACACAGATTGAAGCCTGCTTAAACTCAAGACCACTATGTCCACTTACAAATGACCCAGAGGATACGGCAGTTTTAACTCCAGGGCATTTCCTTACTGGAAATGCAATCATTGCTCCACCAGAGGAAAATTTAATAAATACCAAAATAAGCAACTTAAATCGATGGAAATATATGCAGCAAATGCATCAAACCTTTTGGAAAGAATGGCAGAAAGAATATCTCCACAGATTGCAGCAACGACCTAAGTGGAATAAACACGTACCCAACATAAAAATCGGAAATCTTGTTTTAATAAAAGACGAAAGATTACCACCTACTCGATGGTTGTTAGGAAGAGTAATAGAGGTACACCCTGGACCTGACGGATTAGTAAGAGTTGTGACTGTAAAATCAAAAGAATCCACCCTTAAAAGACCAATAACCAAAATATGCCTATTACCGATTGAAGAAAATCAATAAAACAAAACCACAAAATCTCCCATAACACATAACGTGCCAAGTAGCAAGTAAAAACAGTTAATTAAAATATCAACAAAAAAAACTAAAATAAGCAAAAATATATAAGAAAACAAATAACCTAATTACAAGAGTACATACCACAAAAATAATCATAATAATAACAGCCTTTCATTCCAGCATAATGAACTCATATCACCTGTGCTTCCCGATCTGCTTAGCATTGCATTTCGTAATTGTTTCTGCCATTATTGCATACGATTGCGGACATAATAACATAAATATGTCAGCTGTTTCATTGATAGAGATTGAGGAATGTCAGATAGAAAAACCGAAAACAAAAATTGACTTAGAAGAGATACAATTACTACAGTTGAGCGAACTTACCTACACGCATACGTATCAATGCAAAATTAACATCATACAATCCGTATACACATGCGGCATGTTTAGCCATATCTCTGTGGTGCCGGGAGGGTTATCCACATTTATTGTGGAACTAACATATGAAGAATGTATGCTTTTACATAATGAAGGGACATATAAAGTAGCAAATGGAAGAATAATTGCAGGGATTAAACCAAATTCATCATCATCATATTCTGAGGTAGTAGCAGGTGATTTAGAAGAAAGCGGAAAATGCATAGGAATACACTACACCTTAAATGGAAATTCATGGAAAGATGTAATAGTCCTGCAAGCCATAACAATCACTATTACCGATGGAATTAGCACCGTAAGACTAGACGAAAACCAAATTACGATTAGAAATAATATAGTGTGCTCGTACCTCAGCGAAAAATGCACCGAACAGGAGAACGGGATTACCTTTTGGAAAATAGTTACCGAAGAAAAATGTGAAGAGTCTAGGTACGATGTTCTGTGAGAAGGAAAGGCTAATAAAATAACGAATGAACATAACAATGATGTAGGAAAAACGACAATCGTGTACACTGTCAATACAGAGGAAACTGTGTTTGCGTTAGAGATAAGAAAACCAATTCCTGTGTGTAAATTTAAAGGGTATCAAACAGAACATCCTCGTTTAATAATCGTACCAAGACTTTCTACACAGTTTATGTTCACCAAGAAATCGATATCACCAACAAACCTTTGCTAACTCTAGCACCTCACTACCCTGATGAATTCGCATTAAGGCATATGAAAGAAAGAGGTTATACTGCTGTACCTAGAGGAGAAATTATATATATCATAAAATGTCAACCTGTAGAAGTAGCGGTTCGTAAAAGTGAAAATTGCTTCGATGAACTACCGATCACATATATGAATAAATCATTTTTCATGACACCCAAAACCCATCTCATCCAAGAATTCGGTACAGAAGTTGCCTGCTCGTCCATTATGAGTCCTACATATCATATTCTAAATGACTGGTATGGGTTAAATCCATTAATCCACAAAATAAAGGCTCCAAACAAGTTACATCCATCACTAAATATAGACTGGAGATATGAAGAACCAGGAGATTTAATGAACGCTGGTATATATTCCCCAGATGCACTCACCGATTTGCGAAGACAAGCAATGTATGCCTCTGAAAGGCAAGCTATAACAAACATCATCACAAAACGACTCCTAGGTGAAGACGTCAATCATCAAGACATAAATGTACTTAATCTGTTAACGCCAGGAGCAATGCACAATGTTATAGAATCCGTTCAGAACAAAATATGGAATGTATTTGGTGAAATTGGGAAAATATATTTAATTATTCTTGCTCTTTACACATGTGTGAAAGGTATCAAATTTATTTGCGATACTATCTTAAATGGAACCCGATTACACGCAATATTCGGATGGAATTGGAGAGTCTCAGCAGCGGCATGGAATACGTTAACTAATCACGTCATCCAAAAACACCAACAAGTAAGATCACAAAATAAGGAAACAATGCCTGAACTTACATCCGTAGTCATACATGATGTATCAACCCGTACAACTGAATCAACACACCGTGAAAATGAAAACATCCAACATCTAACCGCATTAACAGAAAGAGCCTCTCTATATCCCTCTATAGTTACTACAGTCGAAAAATATATGCTTACTTTCAGATCATCAAGCAGCAGTTGAAATCTAGGCGATTTCAAAGGGGCGCAGAATGTTTAAGCAACATAATTATTGAGCAAGTGCTCTAAATAATCTACGAAATGCCAGCATAAATTAATTACTTAGCCCGAGGTTATTAATGTCGAGTTTAATAACTTCTGGCCTATTTATGAAATAAATTTTTAAATAAGATGTAGATAATCAGAAAAATTGCGCTGACTTAAAATAATTATAATTAATATTGTAACTTCACTTGTTCATAACATAAATAAATTGTTCATAACATAAAAAAAATTAAATTATTACCGTAAAGCTCGTATTTATTTTTTAGAAGTTTTTTTTCTCATGCGTACATGTTGACGCGCACACATACTTATATAACAGTACATTCCGTTCATGCTCTTATTTAACGTTTTATCAGAAAAGGGATAGTGTGGGCTCCATCCGAATGGCCGACAATAATATTGAATTCACGTACTCACCCTGCGAAAACCATAGATATAAGCCGATCAGAGGCCGCAAAGGCCTCACCAATATTCGTAAATCCTAAGCAGGTTTACTCAGGAAAATACCTATTTTAGGACAAAAAAAGCAAGATTAAATGCAGTTGTTATCGAAACATATTATTCCGAAGCGTTTTAAACATGAATATAAAAACATCCCGTCTGAATCCAACGTTCCTGATGAACTGGCAGATATCGATACCAAGAATATAGGAGATGGGGATATTTAATTAAATATTTGAAATTAATAAAACAGCTTAAAAATCGGTTACTCAATAAAATACTAACTAAAAAGACCTGTTTTTATTTTAAAACTTTTTGTTTCAGTCACTAAATTTTACTATTCTGCTCGAATCTCTTTTCACAAAATGTTGTATAAGCTAAACTGTTCAAATCTCTTCCCGTAAAATGTTATATACGTCAAAAAGTTTGTCTTAAGCGTCACCGTTTTGAATGGTTAAGGACATAAGCGCCACCAAAACAATAGTTTTCTACATTTTCTTCAATAAAATAATAGTAAAATAAAGAATTATATAAATTATATTAAATTTGACCACAGCCAGAGACAGTTTATTCTGAAAAATGACCTGTACTAAGTTTTAGCTCTGCAAATCATCTGATTCACTTTAATTAACTGCGCTAATTTTTCTTTGCTTATGCCGTTGCTAGCTCAGTATAATTAGGCATAAACTTGGCCATTCGGTACAATGTCCGATAGCAGATTGAAAGAAATGATAACGAGAACACGCCATTTTCTTTTACACCACCTATCCAGTACTACCGCGACAAAACGCTGACTTATGCTTACTTATTGCAGGGTGAGTTTTCCGTAGAGAGGGAAGACAAGAATGAAGGACAGTTGTCGAGGTAAATAGAAATATGAAGGACTTGCCGTGAAGTGGAATCGAACCGCGCACCTCTGTGATGGCAGTCGGGCCCACGGGAATTCGGCTTCTCATAATGCCAGATAGTCCTTTTAGGAGCTGCGTTGGTTGAGATAGAAGGTCGATTTGTAAGTTTAACTTTGACTAGTAGCCCGAGTTACCGAGGGTTGAGACAATGTCGATTAAGTAGGGCATTGGATGTAATGTAAAGGGCCGTCCTCACTACGCGGACTTAGATCCCACGCGCTTTTGGCGGAATTGCCTTGAAAAGCCCCTATTGTGTGGAAGTACAATGGACCCTTTTAAGCACCGCCTTTTGTCCGTGCAGTTGGCCGTACCGCCTTTCCCAAGTCATAAAACTCTATATGAAAAAAAGGTTAAAGCGTGTACGAGGTAAATCCGGGTAGTCTGGATATACCATAAGAAACATATCAAGTAGTCCTGAGACTTCGGTAACTCTCTTAGAATTTGAAATGTGCATCAGACTGTAACAGCACATCACCTTGTTGAGGAAGGGATTTAATATTTGTATTTGACATTTTCTTACTTTACGACTGAATGAATTCTGTAACAAGAATGTTAATATTTTTAATATAATCTTCCGAATTTTAGCGATTTTTGACAGAATGAAAATGGTGCAAAGCTCAAGTTATATTTGTTATTAATTTTGTTTTCGCGACGTAATTCTTAATTTTTATATAATTTACGGCTTTTGCATTTTGTGGTCAAAAATTTGAATTTCCACATTTTTGGTGACAATAGTGTTTCTGGAAACCTTTTTGCTGCATTTATTACTCCCCTAACAAAATTTTACCCAACATTGTCTTCTTCCATTGTTGTTAAGCCCTAATTTTATCTGTGACACCGTAATGCATTCCGATCAGGCTAAAGTCAACATACCGTTCAAAAAATGCAAATACCATTGAAGTTAGTTATCAAAAAATTAATTCTTTTCCATTTTCGAAGCAAAGTTGTTTGCAAATTTTAACACATTTCAAAGAATCTCTCATTCTTAGAAAAAACAATTTTCACTAAATCTAAGGCCAATTTGTTTAGATTTGGGTCGAGAAATGTCGATTTTATCTAAGAATTATTTAAATGAAGCAAAAATTATAGAAATATTCACTAGCCGTAGGAGAAAAGAAAATTAACAATATCGATCTCGGCTCGGAAGGTGACAGTAACAACTCTTATCATAAATTTCCTAAAACCTGATTGAGAATCGTTGGAGTTCGCGTTATGGTTATGAGTAAAATCTCAGGGCGATATTCTCATGATATTTATAACGTAATCACCGACTTTTTCCGTACTAAAAGACCAAGACGGGTGATCTCCAAAGCCTCAGTAATCAGCAGCGGCCGCAACAGCTACTGTCTTTAGAATTGAGCAAAAAGAGAAAAAGCCGGCGAGAAATCCATGAGAACGGCCACGTTAACTGAAACCCAAAGATCAGGGAGCGACCTGTTCGAAGAACTTATGAATGGGGAGCTATACTCTAGCCACGGTATCGCGATTGCCCCCTTTGGTAGCTCCCCTAGAAGGGGAGCCAATGACAGAATCCGCGCGACTGCGGAATCACTTTGTGTGATCGCGCCTCTGGCTGGATCCCAGAGCTGAATCGAGATGAGGAGTGTTTTTTCCTAATGATTTCGAGACACGTAATTACCGTCCACGGGAGCCAAGGCGCAGAGCCGGGGGAAATAAGTTCAGCATCTGAGAGAAGGCAGGGAAAACATCTTGGCGAAGAAAGATTATCGCTTATACTAAGTGAGGAAAGGGGAACTTCACCGAGCTCGAGACCGCAGAGCACCTGTTTAGCGTTCCCACGGTCCCGTCCCGATCGTAGATCACATGCATGATACTCGCACGAGTTTGGGACGTATACGATCGCGACAAGTAGGCAGGGGCCATTAAGCATGCTGGATTGTTGCTGGCATCTTAAGTGTCTGAGAAGGAAGCTAGTATGCGCGCGGCAAGCTCACGGTAAGGCCCCATTCCTTCGATCGATATATTCTTCTGGGGTTTGGTAGCGGCTTTGCGGCTCCGCTGCTGGCAGCTCATTTACAAACAAAGGCCTCCCCTCGCCTATGGCGCCGTGATGAGCTCGAGTTTAGCAGATCTTCTCGAATCTGATGCTCGATCCATTTTTGCCGGGTCAGCTGGATTGCGGGTACGTTGCGGGAACCCTCCGGACTTGGGGTGTTGCGGAGGTAGTTTGGTGGAATTTTGTTTTGAAAACGACGACTCCATAGTCCCGGGATTGATGGCTTGTTCGTAGGTTTTCACATACTTCTTGACAGTAGGATGTTTGCGTGTAGCGATCAAGTCCGAATCAATTACGAATTAAGAAACCGTTGGCCGGGCCGCCTCTGGGAATCTCCGCGTCAATTATGCAATCGAAGGGATCATTGGGGATTGTTATGTATTTTGTGGGATTTCCGGTGGTGTAGGTCTTAATAACTTTTAATTAGACGGGCTTTAGGGAATAGTGTTTTTTAGCACTTCGTAAATTGGATTAAATTTATACATACTTTTTATGCAAATTATACACAACACATTATCCTTAAAATAGCAAAATAACGAGACAAGTATTCTCGATTTTAGTGTAGCACAAATAAGGGTTTCTTGTGGCACAATCCATATCGCTCAACTTGCTGTACATCATAACTGCCATATAATTTTCCTTAGATTTTTTTCTTCCATATTTGGCTTCAATAACTTCCAAGCTTTAATAACAAGTAAAAAATGTGGAAAGGGAAAACTTGAAAGAATAAACCATTTTACGTCCATCTTGATAAAAAAAATCTTTTGGCATTTCTGACAGGACACAAAAATTGAATTGACTTTCCGTTGTGAATTTTTCAATGGAGAGAATAAGCAAAGTAAATTTTATGAAGTTTGGGTCCAGGGTTCAAGAATTTTATGGATATTGCTAACACTTTTTTTATTAGCTGTTAAAGTTTTCTTCGTAGTGTGCAAGTGTATGGCTTGATGGTTGATCTTCCAAGAAAAATATAAATATTTTTTATTGCGAGACTGTCTTAAAGGCGGGTCCACACATAACAAACATTTGCAAAAAAACATTTGACAAATGTTTGACAAATGTTTGACGAATGTTTGGCAAATGTTTGACAAACATTCGTCAAACATTTGGTGAAGTTTTTGCGAGAAAAATATTTTCCGAAATGTTTGTTATTTCCTGTGTCTGTTCCGTAGGAAAAATAGATTCTTCATTTACCAAAATTTCGACAGGATTTTCTTCTTGATCTCCCATTTCATAAGCCACTGTTATTGAATATTCCCTTTCGTTTAGATTTTTGTCAGTGTCATCTAGAGTTGAGCAGGATTTACACGAGGCAGTACATTTGTCCATTACACGATAGTAAAATGTACTGAGGCCTTTGAAATGTCCCGGTTAACAAATAATGTTCTACTGGTATATGAGGCTTTATCTAGATAAATGAGGCGAGGTGTAATTGTAAATACGTAGTGGCGAGACATGGAATTTTTTTTTACTTCTTTTGGGGCAATAAAGTTAAACTTGAAATGAAGGGCGGTGAATTGTACTGGTGGGATTCTTCTCTCTTACTTCTTATGGCGCAGTAAAATATCCAATTTGAAATGAAATGAGGTGTGATTGTAAAATATAAATATATATAGTGGAGGCATAGGTTTTTTACTCTCTGATTCTAACTCTGACGCAGTTTAATGCATATTTGAATAAAACTCGTGATAAAAGCTCTTCATTGGTATTTATTTTCTTTCTTTCTTTAATTTGCTTATTTTTGCCATTTTGACATTACAATGGCACCTCGCCTCATTTGAAGTATGACATTCTACTGGCTCAGAAGGAAAAAGAGATCCCTCTTACAAACTCATTTTATAATCGGGTCCTACCCAACACTAGTGCCATCTTCACCTTCTTGCTCTGAATCCTCTTTAATGTCTTTCGCAGCCATTCCGGAAGATTTTCTGTGTTCCTCTTTGTCACGACCTCCTATTGACCTCTTCCACGAACACTGACAAGTCATTGGCAATTCATTTTAATGAATCAGTACACTTTATTTTATTTTTATAGTAATTACTTGACTTATCCCACAAATTTCGATGGGTAAACTACTCTTGAAACTTAATTATGGTGGTTTTATCCCACTTCTCACTCATGATGAATGTCCGTTTGTATAAAACTGCATGAAAGTAACTGAATAAATTTCAACAAACATCCGATGTTTTCCATTTCATTTGGATTAAATCCAAACATTTTTAAAAATCTAAAGACTCCAAGACTCGCGTCCACACATAACAAACACTACTCAAATGTTTGTCAAACGTTTGTCAAATGTTTGTCAAATGTTTGTCAAATGTTTATCAAATGTTTGTCAAATGTTTGTTATGTGTGGACACGGCTTTAGGTAACAGATATTAATGCCTTAAGCTAAGGGAACTAGGATAATGTGTTTTAAAATTAATTTTTTTTTCTGTGCATTCAAAATGTTGTACTAGCAAAAGCAAGTTTTATTTCAAGTGTATTATGCTAATAATAATTTATTTCTAAACAGCCCAGGAAGACATAATTCGTCAGAATGTGCACCTGTTAGTCAATTGAGGTTGTTAACCGAAATAATGTTGTGCTAGAATATATGGACGTCATACCAATTATGAATTAAAATTTGCTTTTAGAAATTCAGAGTATGTATAATAAGAAAAAACAAACATTTTTGTTGCTATGCATTTACATGCTTCGTACCAACTATTGCTGTGTTTTGTGTATTTATTCGAAACTATGAAGCTCAGCTAGCTTTGTTAGGAGAAGCTCTTGCAGCAGTTAACTCGTGATGTCCGGCCAGCTGTGTTGTCAACATTGGCTGCGTTCAAGTTACGCAGCTGACTGCAAAATATTGCATTTATGCGTTCAAAATATGAAAACCGCTGCAAAAATCCTTCAATACTCGGCATTCGAATGCTGATAACAAGCAGCTGCTGCATTCAATTTGCAGTCAGCTGCGTAACTTGAACGCAGGCATTATCAGCACCTTGACAGTTTGAAAAACTGATTTTAGCTGCTTTTGCTTCATGTGATCATTATGTTAAAATTAGTCAACACTGAAGGCTATATGATTACAAAAGAGGGAGCTGTTTAAATAGAGAAGAAAGTTACATAAACTTATTTTATGGCGAGCTTTTTAATTTCATCATGCTAATGATATTTAGAATAGACTTAACTGAATTAGGCACTATTAGTTTAAATTTCTTAAAGATCTGCTCAATGGTGCCTTTAACAAGCAGTTATATTTTTCAATGTCTTTGGTCGCATCAAAAAAGGTTTATAATTTTACAATGTTAATGTTACTGTAAGGACCTTAACTAGCTCCTTCACTGTGTTGAAGTTGAATGCAATAGTTTGAAGTAGTTTGAAGGAATGAAATTTGGTAGGATTTACATTTTATGGTGAGTGTTAAATAATTTTTATCAGATTTTCTTTTATAGAATGTGTATAAATTTTGGAAAATCACTATCGTAATGAGAAAAATTCGACAGTTGTACAATAGTGAATTAATTTAGATATCGGGATTTTTTTAGAAGATGAACAAATTAGTATTCGAAAAATGCAGTCTTATGATGCTTATAATCCTTATCTGGGATTCCAGAAATCTAATGGTTTGAAATACTTGGTAATGCTTACTAGACCTAAAAATCACATGTATTAGGAGAGTAAACCGAACCAGTACATTTAATTTGCGTATACTATTGCTAATAAGCTTCAGTCTTATCAGGACTATTACCCAATAAAACGACGCTTCTCTTTCACTCCCCTTGTGCCTATGGTATTACAGCGCGGGACTGGATTAGAATTCAGCTGCTATATACTGCAAGTACCTTCACAGTCTTCTTTCGAGCTCCTCTCCCCGCCTACAGGCTCTGGGTCATTAGTTTTCATTAGCTACTATATCTATGAGGATCATCCCAGTATCACGCATGCCTCTTCGTCGGAAGCACTCCTATATGCGAAGTATACAGAGTGTAGCTGTTGCTACTTGTCGTTTAATATAGGTTCGTTATTTTAGCAAGTTGTGCAATGCTTAATTCAGTTTCTGTACTAGCACTTTTAAAGTACAGTGTTTGTAATACGTCATAAATTATATTTTCGCTACTACTTAGAAAATACACTTTAGGAAATTGAAATCGCATATCACGTACGTAGACACTGTACACACAAATGATTTTTGAAAAACATAGACACACAAAAAGTTGTTCTTTAAAAAAAAATATAAAAATTGTAAGAGTCCTGAGAAAGGAACTTCATTATAAAGCTACAAAATAAATCCGTTATGAAATTATACGTGGAAAAATATTTAAAAATTTAATTTTTGATTATTAAAATAAAAATGTGTTAATTAAAGAAAATGTATTATTGTATTAATGAAGTTGTTCATTCGCATTCAGTTTAATTTACTATCTATCGGGAGTGATTTGAAAGATCCACCTTCACAGAGCAGGCGCTTATCTATTATTGGGCCTTTCCACACTAGTATTCTTGCTGCAGTATTCAACCCGGGTTTTTAGGAAAAGGGTAAGAGAATCAAAGAGAATTCTCTACAAAAAGTGATGAATTCTCCTTGATTCTCTTACCCCTTTCCTAAAAACCCGATTTGAATACTGCAGCAAGAATACTAGTGTGGAAAGGCCCATTCTCTCTCTCATCGCATCGTGCGTAATGCCGTTTCTTACTTTGGCACAATTTATACCCAAAGTCTAGATATTAACAAGTCTTTCATCTTCCTATGGTTAATGAGTGAAAGGCGAACAACAAGTAACACAACAATATGCGCAAATTCTTCAAATGACGATGTCTATCAGACTATCAGACAGGGAATGAAAAATTTTTAAACATGTTCGCACACAACTATCCGAGGTAAGATTTCATGATTTAATATGGCATAACCTTCTATATTTACAAGCCATGAACAAGAAAAATATTGAGAGCGAATTTCCGCTCAATCGGACCACAACTCGGTGAAGCCACGTTATGTTGTTAGTGTAACTTGGAGAATTTGGTGGTCCGATTCTCTCAATATCTTTTCTTGTTCATGGCTTGTAAATATAGAAGGTTATGAATATGGGGGTAAACTTGATGTATTGGTTCATATTTACTATTTATGAAAAAAAAACAGCTGATTAAATGTTTCTTCCTTTTTTGTTCTGCATACTTTATCGAAGAGATAGAATCTGGCTTTCTCTCGCCGAATTCACGATGTATACGTTGAGTTGCGCCATAAGGCAAGACCGTCTCAAGTGCAGGCCTGGAAATTGCCGGGCTTACTAACACTAACGCAGCAGGTGGTAGGCCCATTATGTGTGAGATCAGATTTTATGGAGCGAGGTAAAAGTTCGGGATATTTTGCAGCAAAAAGGGATAAAATAATATATTTTACCACTTTTTATTGCAATAGGATTACCAGTGAATAGTGTTTTAGTGATTTAATTAAGAAAATTAAAAAAATATTGAGTGATTAAGTGTGTTTTAATTGTGAAGGTGGCCAATTTTGTTTACATTCGCGGTGGTTTTTTCGTGTTTATTTAAGGGAAAAATGTTGAATTTGTGTAGTAATATAATAAAAAGTACACCAGGACCTCAAAACCATGGTAAACAATTTGGCAACAGAAATTAGGTTAACTCCGACTAAAACCAAAGAAATGCGGATAAATGCAAACATCTTTGAACGGACAGCGCTAAATAACCGCGACGTGGAACTGGTAGATAAATTCTGTTACCTCGGTAGTAATATTACCGAAAACGGCGGTACCGAAGAAGAGGTCAGTTCCAGAGTAAATAAAGCAAAAAGCGCATATGCATGCCTCTCTCACATATGGAGATCAACGGAGATCTCAATTAACACCAAATTGCTGTTCAACTCCAACGTTAAGGCAGTTCTTTTGTATGGTTGCGAAACAAGGAAAGTCACCCAATTCATCACGCCTGCAAGTTTTCATCAACAGATGCCTGCGTCGTATCCTAAAATTCCGCTGGCAAGATAGAATTTCAAATGAAGAGCTATGGCGCCGTGCCGGCCAAGAAAGGCTAGACGACCAAATCAGGCAACAGAACTGGGACTGGATTGGCCACACCTTGCGACGCGAAGACGATAGCCTAGCCAAACAGGCCTTTGACTGGAATCTGCAAGGGTCCCTTCGAGTCGGAAGACCTAAAACAACGTGGAGGAGTACCCTATTATCAGAGGCCGCAACAACTGGGAGGTCCTGGTGAGAGCTGAGAGCTGTCGCGCAAAACAGAGTCCGCTGGAGGGCAACTGTTTCCGCCCTATGTCTCATGAGGGATTAAAGGAGCAATTAGTTAGTAATAATAAAAAGTGTTTTTTAAGTGATTGATTTATTAGAGTGAAGATTATTATAGAATAGCTACATATTAAAGACATAAGTGCCGAAAAATGTGAAGGAAAAGTGAAAAAGTTATTGTTATGCATGTTGTGTGATGGTATTTGCACTTAATGTGGGGATTTTTGAATAACAAAAATTTATTTTGTAATTGAAATAGGTAAACCTTTGCGTTTTTTATCATTCGCCAGTCGAGGCTACTAGCGCGAAAAAAAGATAATCTACTGGAAGATAAAAGCAACAATAACACAATTATTAGTAAGAGAATAAGTAGTTTGTTAATTTACAAAAAAAATTTAAAAGAACGTTATCCAAATAGTTTCGATTGTCTTATACTACAATATTTGGCGGGCCATTATACAGATTTAAACATTTTTCCTCTGATATGATATTTCCTAAACTGAACGCCCCACACCTGATCATTGTGTAAAAATATGCATAGGTATATTTCCTTTCGGTGCTTGCCATCATCGGCAAATGACACGCAAAGTACCCATGATGGGTGTCCAAATAAAGTTCCAGCGACATCAGAATGACCTCTAGTTAGGGGGGAAAATATAAAATATTTTTAAGGAGAAAATTGAATATTATCTTACACATCATATACCTTCATGTGGCCATCATCGGAAGCGGTTAATAACATTTGTGAATCAGGTGAGAAACAAAGGCTTCTTACCGACATTGCATGACCTTTCAAGGTCTGGGCAGCTTTACCAGCTGCTACATAAAAAATGCTAATAATCCCATCGATTGTTCCACTGGCTATATACTTCCCATCAGAACTCTGTTGTAAATTAACACTAATTATAACTGATTTGATTTTTGCTTTCGTTTTTTCGACTTACTTATCGTCGGGTAGAAATTGTGCTATTTTGAACTAGCATTGCACAAACATGCGAAAAAATAATACAAATAAAATAACTTTTAGTTATTTCGTGAAAAAATTCGTATTCACTCCCGTAGATTCCCATAAAACTTTTGATCCGTAAATCCGCAAAAAAATCAGTTTCGTGACTACGGCATCCACCCGACTAGGGAATCCAATCCCGCATCAAAATCTCAATCCCGCAAGCCCGCGGGATCGAGGTCATCAATCCCGCGGATCCGCGGGATTTGCGGGACTGCAAAAAAAATCATAGATTTTGTTCTAAGTAGTTATGTTCATGAATTTATGAAGTATTATATGAAATAAGAGTGTGTTGTATGTCAAACAAACTATACTTTAGTCAGTCAAACAAAATATTCAGGCCAATTCTGAACTATGCTGGAATTGAATCCGCTGGAATTTTCTTACATAGTAGCATAAATTGTAATTTCGAAATTACTCTTCGTTACAGGGGCCGTATTTGGTAAAAAAACCACTTATATTTAATTAAAATAGAAACTTTTTGTATTCCTAAATTGGGCATTTTAGGCCCGTGTTCACCGCCCTGGATATATCCACGCATATAAATATCTTGGATATTTCGTTTTCACCGACCGCGATTGTCGGGGCTTGGATAAAGTTAATACCAGTTCGACCTGGTCATAAGTTTATTTAACATGAAATGACAAGGTATGATTTTGTTTCGCCGAAACTACTAGTTTAGTAGTTAGTTCTAAAAAGACGGAAAAAGTAGTTATGGTGACTTGGCTAAAGATATATTGGATAAGGTTTTTAAAAAAGAAACCATATACAATGCTGTATAAAACTTCATTTGACGAAAATGGCGAGTTTAAAACATTAGATTTATCCCCCACACTTGGAAGACCCCGAAAATTTGAAAATGTAATACTACCACCTTTATATCCATCCATCGCATCCCAAAAATTCAAAGATATAATGGATCTATTACCTTATATTCCTCCAATATATCTTGGCTGCTTTCTCATAATGAAAAAATATGGAAAATATTTATATAAAGTTGTAATGAATATAATATAAATGGCATTACCTGAAGAAATATTAGAATAAAACCTTTTTACTTTGTTTTTTTAACATATTTAATAAAAATTTCATAAGAAAAATCAGGGCCACCCTAACCACAGGGCTAAATGGGCTGTAGCCCCGGGGCGCCAGCCTTTTCGGGGCGGCAATTTTTGTTGGTTTTATATTTTTTTTGGTATTTTTAGTTATGTAATTTTTATTTAAAACCTTTTCATTGCAGAAATAACCAAATAACATTTTCTAAGGATTGGTTATTCGTTATGGGAATTGGTTATGAAAATTTTAAAAATGCTTTGGATAGAATTTACGAATGTAACTTTCAAAAGCCTATAACAAAAGTAAAGCTGAGGGGTTGTAAAATGAGCTCAAATCAGTGGAAACTGCTATTATGGTAGCATTTTGGGCGAAATATTAAAAATCATAGGTAAAACTAATATATCACTTCAAAAAGTTGCTACTACAACCAGGCCCGCCACAAAGGGGCGAATTGCCCGGGCCCCTGGGTTACAAGCCAAAAAGTGGACCTGGCTGCACTAAATAACTTAAGGCCTCTTCGGAACTCAAGAAGCGGCCGTTCTGAATGAAATTATTCTTACCACGGATTTTAAAAAGTATTAAGTATTTTTTTTTGTAAAAGATTTTTTGAAATTTTAATCTCCTTAAAGGGCAATAATATTTTAGCCCCAGGCCCGAAAGGCTATGTGGCGGGCCTGACTGTAACTGAAAGCATTATTGAGTTGTTTTAATTTGTAATATCTTAAAAATTATTAACTTCCCAGTAGGAAGTTATTGTAATCGGTCCGAAAATCGGATTCAAAATTTTCAATGTATTTACACGTTTAAAGGTCCCAATAGCATTTTAAGCAAAAATTTGAGAAGAAATATGTGTTTGTGTGTGCGTACGTATGTGGTCATTTTTTCCTGCACGATTTCGCGCGAACCGAAAAAGATATCGACTTTGTTCAGGTGCAGTTCGAAGCGTGTTCAAGGAAATATGATTTGAAAAGATTTTCATAAAAATTGGTCGAGCCGTTTTTTTGTTTGAACGACTTAAGTGATTTTTGTACCAGCACGATTTCGCGCGAACCAAAAAAGATATCGACTTCGTTAAGGTGCCGTTCGAAGCGTATTAAAGGACATATGAATTGAAAAGATTTTCATAAAAATCGGTCGAGCCGTTTTTTTGTTTGAACGACTTAAGTGATTTTTGTACCGGCACGATTTCGCGCGAACCAAAAAAGATACCGACTTCGTTAAGATGCCGTTCAAAGCGTGTTAAAGGAAGTATGATCTGAAAAGATTTTCATAAAAATCGTTCGAGTCGTTTTTTTGGTTGAACAAATACTGGGAAGTTAATCTTGTGGACCGAAAGGGTCAAAAGCCACATCCCAACTAGTTTTTAAAGTAGTAAAGGAAACATCCTTACAAAGTGCTGCTTAACTATAACGGCAAATCAAGTTATTTTATTTTAAAATGTATTTACTAGTTTCTGCAAAATTTCGAAAGGTTTTCGTAAAAATGACAAGAGGGGTATTTTGTAGGCAATCATGTTTTGTATAAGTATATGAAAAACAAAATTTGCAAAAGTCAATTGTTGAGTGATTTTATGGCCGAATAGTAATTTTTGGAAATTTTGACCTTGAATAACTTCGAAAGGGTTGAGTTGTCGAAAAAATAACAAGAGGGCTTTTTTCTAGGCAATAACGTTTCGTATTGACTGATCAAAAAATATTTCGAAACAGTTTTTGGGCGATTTTTTCGCCAAAAAGTGCTTTTTGATAACTTTGACCTTGAATAACTTTAAAAGGGTTAATCGGGTCAAAATTTTTGTAAGAGGGAATTTCAGTGTCAACATTTTGGGCCCACGCACGGGGTTGTACGACCTGTAGAAACTGAGATACAAGGAAAACACGGGAAAAACGCGATATCTCCGGCGGCCATCTTTTTTTTGTGATTCCGAAATTGTTTTCTTAAAAAGTCCCAAGGAAGCTGTGGACCAATTTTCAGCGATTTTGAAATTTTGTCTCCTTTCGTGCGTTTTTTTGGCTAGTTTCCCCGGACTATATGTAGTTTTTTTAATTTTGTATGAATATTTTGTTTTTATTTAGTGTAAATTGACTTTTTCTTGTTCTGACACTTTTGTATAACTTTGCCGGCCACCCCGCTCCCCTCAGACATCCTGTGTATTTTCTTACCGAGAGGGGCGCATTATTTTTAGTAGCCCACGGGCGACGAATATCTTAGGATGGCCCTGAGAAAAATTGCTTTGATTCAATTGAAATCCCATATTTAATATTTCATCAATGTATGATTTTCATATTTTGTTGACTTTGAAAGTAGTATATAAGTTTCTTTTAACTAATACTATTAAAGCGATCACATTATAAAATTAAATCAATTTAATATTTAAAAAACGTAAAATGAGCGTATCAACATATACCAATATTTTTCAATCCATTCAAATGCAAACCCTTAAATATCTCCATATCATATAAAGTGGACTTACACCACTTTCAAAGAAAACCCCTCAAATATTGAATCAATATGAATGAATTTGTAATTCTGTAAAAATTTTAAATTGGTATATTTGCACTCTATACGAAGAAAATAGATTGTCGACAGTACAAAGGGCTTTCCCTGAGCTCTAGTCTTCCACATAAAAAAAAAATAGCAAAAAATATCCGTAGAATTGTACGGGATAAGAAATAACCGAGAATATATCCAGGTCGATGAATTCGGGCCTTAATATACTTCAAACGACTTGATCCACACGTATGGACACGATAAGGTTGTCGATATCGTGTTGCCAAATACCAATTTTTATTTATCGACAGAAATCGATATCGACTCGAAAAACCAAATACGGCCCCAACAGAGTTTATGCTACCGATGTAAGAAAATTCCAGCCTAATCAATTCCAGCGTAGTTCAGAATTGCCCTGAATACTTTGTATGACTGATTCAGTAGTTTGTTTGACAAACAATACAATTAGCCGCAAAGGTAATCCCCGTACGCTCAATACACGTAGAGAATCCACTGTCGTAGTCGTAGTGACATTGATCACGTTCATATACACGCACAGCACATAAATTGTTAATACTTTGCAATATTGTTAGTATTTCTCTTAGTCCGGGTTCTTTTAACAGGTCATTTTACTGCTCAAATCCCGCAGATCCCGCGGATCGCGCATGTATAGTCCCGCATTTCTGATTGCGCAAAAATGGTGCGGGATCCCGCATTTGCGGGATCCCGCGTTCGCGGGATTGGATTCCCTACACCCGACGATATGTAAATTTTCCATTTTTGGGATCAAGAACTTGCTCCGCTTTTCCACTTTCAAAACTCTTCGACACATGACTAATTAATTGGCCATTTTCTGAGCTCCAAAACCACAAACTAGAATCCAAAGAACTATTAGCAATAACTGAAAAGAATAAAAAAAACACAAGCCTTGTTCAAGTAATGAAATTACTTTTTTCATCGGAATTTATTCCAACTGAAACCACCCGTGAATATCCGGTAAGCAGATGCAGGCCAGTAGGTAGACCCAGGAGGAGATGGATAGACTCTGTGACGGCTGACGCAGAGACAATGCTGAACATCCGGAACTGGAGACATGCTGCAAGGGACCGTCAAACATGGAGAAATGCCCTAGAGGAGGCCAAGGCTCGATTTGGGCTGTAGCGCCATTGGATGGATGGATAGATGCCGCATAGGATGGGTGTTGTGTTCCCTAACTTCCCCGACCTTAATTAAATCATCCAATCCCCCAATAACTATAAAGCCGGCTCCAGACTCACGCCGTGAATTCACGGCGAGAATTGAAGGCGTGAACTCCGCGCGACGCGAACGACTCTCTACACTCGCAGTGTTCACAGTCGTGTTCATGCACTTGTACGAAATGGATGAAACGACGGTTGCAGCAGCTTCAACTCTATGTGCGCTAAGTTTGTACATATTAAATGTACAAAGGAATCTAAAAAACAATGGAGAAAAAGGAGATGGTGGATGACGAGTTTACTCTAGCCCCTGAAGGCATGGAATCCCAAGCCATCTTTTTATATTTCCTATAGCTAGATAATAATGAATCCCTTTTTTTCATGAAATCCGCTACTGTGCACTAATACGGGCCCAAGCATCATTATTTTTATCTTTATATAATGGATGCTTAGCGTCCCATATTATTGGCTCTCCTTGGTAGGATTCCAGAAATATAATTTCTAAGTCGTTACTCCACAATGTACTCATTTCTATCGATTCACTTTGTTTTTCCACACACGCCTACTGCAAATTTTCGTGAATGTAGATAACAGTCGCGTTTCTCGGCCGCGAGCCCACGAAAAATCCACTCGAAACGGAGAACAAGGAGCGAACAGGCACGAACCCCGTGAATTGGCGCGAAAAATATCCACACTCGCGTTCACGGGTGCTCGCGGGTGTTCACGCCGTGAGGCTGGAGCCGGCTTAAAATACCTAAATTATTCGCGATGAAATAATTTCGCCCCGTTCGATTTTAATATTTCCGCACATTAAAAGGTTATTTTGACGTTTCAGCCAGACCACCGACTAACCCATACACAACTGGTGTTCATGGCTTGTACTATAGAATGTTATCGTTGTGCTCAGCCAGCTCAGCAGTGATGTTCTTATGGGCACGCACACAACAAACGGCGGAACATTTTGTATGAAGATGAAAGACTTGTTATTTCTAGACTTTGGCATAACCGAGCTAACTATTCCGTCTAGAAATAACAAGTCTTTCATTTTCTACAAAATGTTCACCTGGTCAGTTGTGTGCGTCCATATATGAACTTCACTGCTGAGCACAACTCATCGCATACATCGTGAACTCGGCGAAACAAAGCCAGATTCTCTCTCTTCGATTAAGTATGCAGAACAGAAAAGGAAGAAAAATGGAATCAGTTGTTTTTTCCATAAATGAGCAAATATGCACATCACGTTTATCCCTATAGAAAATCATAAAATCTTCCCCTGGATAGCTGTGTGCCAACGTATATAAAAATGTTGCATTCCCTCTCTGATAGCCTGGCATTGTCATTTGAAGAATTTGTGCATATATGTAATATATATCACATACATATTTCAAAGAATGTCTTACACTAAAACAAAAAATATTTATTATGTGTTTAGTCAAAAGCCGGAATTGTTCATTTCATCAAGATCTTATCATTTTACGTTACACATAACCAGTGGCGGACTAAGCCCGTCAGAGGCCCGGGGCGGCAAAGCTGAATGAGGCCCTCAGTCTAAAGGTGAAACCCCAATGTAGGCTTGGCTTGCTTTAGTGCTTTGCTTTGCTTTGGCATATCAAATAAACCAGTGCTTTGTTATGGGACAAAACCAAATGACAAAGCGGCAAAGTCAAAGCAAAGCCAAAGCAAAGCAAAGCAAAGCTCGAAATGACCAATGTTCAATTTTTTGATGCTTTGTATGCTTTCGCGTTCGTTTAATATTTATTTTGCTTAGAGAAATAAATGTATGTAAAGGTTTGAGAAAATTTATTTAATAAAGAAATTATTTTTTTGGGAATAACATTAACTATAAATATTTAAGAGTTCAAAATTAATCTGAGACAACTATTTCTATATCCCATTTTAAGAAATTTCTCGTAAATGTTTGAAGAGTTAATGCCATAAAGCATTTGTGCTTCTTTATCACTCTACACAACAATAGATATTTACATTCGATCCTTTGTTCTTTTTAATGAACAATAATGTCCATTCCAAAGAAAAAATTCCGCAAAATTCATACCTCTTAACTCTTTCGTATACTATTTCTATTTCCTGTGCTCATGAAAAGCAAACTGTAAAGTAACTAAAGCAAAGCGTGTATTTG
Organism: Thereva nobilitata; assembly: GCA_963855945.1. Lineage (NCBI taxonomy): Eukaryota > Metazoa > Arthropoda > Insecta > Diptera > Therevidae > Thereva > Thereva nobilitata. Next base: position 58,855,249 of record OY979697.1, read on the forward strand.
GGTTTGTTTTGCTTTGGCTTGTTGGGCTTGTTTTGCTTCGGCACGTGGTACCTGAAAAGCTCACCAAGTTCAAGCAAGCCAAGCCTACATTGGGGTTTCACCTTAAGAAGTTGATGTAATTTTAGAAGCCTTTTATTCAGTGTTCATTTGTATGTAAAAGTGTGTGTGTATGTTTATTTCCCAGTAGGGCAAGCATTTAATTACCCATCGATTCCGAAAGTAGTTCTAAAGCCAAGTGTCCACTATAGAGTTTTTTCGGTAGAGTGTAGAGTGTAAAGCTCTACCTGTAGTGTGTACACTACAGCGCGTCTCTACCACTCTACCACCCCACCGCCCGTAGAATTGCTCTAGAGAAATTTTGTGTAGAGTTCTACCACGTGCTCTACAGACTGTACACTGCAGATGCGTTTTCTCTACTGTAGAGTCGGCCATCAACTTTTGCATGTCATTTAATTTCTCAGTTATTCAGAGATGCGTGCGTACACATATTGTGTAAAAAATTTAAAGGAAATTAATAGAAAACAAAAAAATAATAAAATGAGTTCTCGCCAAAAACTGCCGTTTTTTTTGCTCGAAGAAGAGAAAAAGAAGGAAAGGAAATTTGGGCGCGAGATTGGGTTGCGAAAAGAAAATAAAACGCTGGAATGTATCGAGAATTATTGAATGAGCTCACGGAAGAAGACACATTTTCTGCGTATGTCGTATTCGAATTTCGTTGTTATTAACAGGCCGATGTGCAACAATTCGAAGCGCAGTCGAAATGCAAATAAGAATGAATACTGTAGAGAGAAAAACTCTATCAAACATGCTTGATAGAGCTTAGAGCAGAAGGAGCTCTACACAACACAAAAAAATTGCTTATACACTATAGAGTTTTTTAGCAGAGAAAACTTTCGCGTAGAGTGGGTTTAGAGAGCATGTGTACAGCTCTAGAGGGTGTATACACTTCTCTACGCGTCTCTACGCGAGAGTTTTCTCTAGCTCTATGCAAAAATCTCTATAGTGGACACCAGGGGCCCGATTCCGCAACGGTGAGTTTTTCGCCAGTCAACACCGAAGGAAAAACTCACTAACAACCTCGGTGTTCACTTTTCTTTAAAATGAGATTCCGTAAGAGCCAGTGAGTTTTAAAGAGCTGAATGATTTTTAAAGTGGCTGAATGATGCGCTGAGTTGGTACTGTCATTACCTTTCCATTTTAAAAATTCTAATTAAATAAAATCTTTTAGAACAATAAACTAAAACAACATTTTATTTTTACATACCAAACAAACCTCTCAAAAAAATTATTTTTAAAAAAAATTAAAAAACTTATTCAAAAATAATCGCACGAAATTACAAAAACAACTTTACTCGTCAAAATTCAAACTCACCGTAAATTCACAGCCTTTTTCTCAGTGAGAAATTTTTCACGGCAGTGTTCACGGCAAATCTCGTTCTCACTCTTGCTGACGCGAAAATAAGCAGTGTACACTGAAATCGGTGAACACCGTAAAACTCACCGTTGCGGAATCGGACCCCAGGCTTAAGTTTAGAAAAACTCATCTTGCATGTTGCAACCGAGATGAAAATGGTCAAGAAGTATTGAAGAATAAGCGATGTACAGGATAACGATTCAATAAAGTCCCATTTTAATAATTACATGTGTACTTATTTGTGTCTACGGGAACATTGTACGGGACCTCCCACTCCAAAGTACTACTTAGGTAGGCACTGACCATATTTTAAAAGCCTTGTTTAGGATTTGATCAAGGGAACTTGTAGACATTTGGAGGCCCCCAGGAACCAGAGGCCCGGGGCGGACCGCCCTTTCCGCCCCACCCTTAGTCCGCCACTGCACATAACCATAATAGATTCCCTGACAAGACTGTGTAACTCTGCTGCAATGTTCTATATTTGGCTTTTAATTTCTTTAAAAAATCATCTCTTTTCAAAAGTATTCTCATTTTCAAGCTTTATTTTAAATTGATTTATTCTTTTCGATTGTTGATAAAATTATAAAGAACTATTTTTCGTTCCGAGTATTAATTTTTAGCTAAATTAATTGTTTTTTTACAAAGAATTATCAGAACCGTATTCGATTTCCTTTTTTTTATACACAGAATTAAAAGTCAAGTAACACTGTTATGAAGGGAATGCGTGGTTTATTTTTTTTTTATTTATTTATTTATTAACAAATTATGTACAAAGACTTAAAGTCTTAAATTCATGTACATTAATTATACAGAAGGAAATAATAAAATTCAAATACAAAAAAAAGAAAATTACATATAAAAAGGAGATAAATTATTTAAATTTAAAGAACAAAAAAAAATTAAAAAAATTAATAAGAGAAAGACAGAAATAAAAAAAAGAGAATACACAAGCTAAATTTTCTTTATTTTCCTGTATTCATGCTCTTGCAGCTCTATTAACTAAAAGTTCGAAAAGACGCCTCCTGAAAATGCCCGCTGAATCGATACGTTGCAATTCAACCGGGAGAGAGTTCCATAGTAGAGCAACGAAGACGAAGAAAAGGCGCTGTCCAATTAAAGTGCGAAAACGCGGAATAATCAAATTATTATTTCTAAGTGAATGTGAGAGCTGCACGAACTGATTGAGGTATGCGGGTTTGCGCTGGTTCAAGATATCGCGAAGGACACGCAAAAGCCTATACTCACGGTAAAGGCTCATGGAGCAACCTAAAACGGAATTCAGATAGGGTGAGACATGGTCAAAACGACGTAACTTATATACAAAGCGTATGCAATCGTTAAAGGCTACTTAAAGCTTTCTCGCACAAGACGAGTCTAAAGAAGGAAAAATAGATAGGCCATGCATTAGAAGAGGAAGGAGTAAGGCTTTCACTAAATTCATGCGGATAGTCCTTTTGAGAAAACCACAGTGGTACCTAAGTTTTGACAGAAGCCCATATGTTTTGCCAATAATGAAGGTGATGTGGTCGCAGCAGGTCATACTGCTATTCAGAACAACTCCTAGATTTTTTACTTTTTCAACGCAAGTGAGAGGGACCCCATTCAAAACGATTTCTGGTAGAGAAGGACGAGAGATGGAAGTGAGAGAGAAAAATATACAACGGGACTTTGATGGATTTAACTGAAGTAGGTTCAGCGTGGCCCAGCGCGAAATGCGGCGCAAGTCTGCCGTAATCTTCTCTACACAAGTAAAGATTTGGCTTTTTGGCGCAGATATATATAGTTGAACATCATCAGCATACATGTGAATCTTGGAGTCTTTTACTACTAAAGGAAGATCGTTAATAAAAATGCTGAATAGAAGTGGTCCGAGAATGGAACCTTGAGGGACGCCCGAGCTAAGTAAGGCAATTGAGGAACTGCAGGCACCTAGTGTAACTTGTTGAGAGCGGCAAGTTAAGAAGCTATGCAGAAGTTTAAGAGCAGTTTGAGAAAAGTGGAGTTGTGAAGAGAGTTTTTCCAAAAGCAAAGTGTGATTAACGCTATCGAAGGCTTTCGAGAAATCAAGCAACAGTAGACAGCACACGCAATGCTCATCAATATAAAGTACGAATATCATTCGTGACTTTAAGGAGAGCGGTTTCGCAGCTGTGGGCTTTGCGGAAACCAGATTGCCACACACTTGCAAAATTAAGTTGTTCACCATATTCAAGAATTTGAACGGCTATCATCTTTTCCAGAACTTTTGCTAAGAATGGGAGTATACTAATGGGTCGATAGTCAGAGGCACTAACAGGAGAAGGACACTTGGGAATGGGTGTAATTAAGGCGTGCTTCCAACATTTAGGAAACTTAGATACCGTAATACAGGAGTTGAGGCAGCAAGCAAGGTAGTAACATTTTTAAAAACCTAGGTGAAATGTGATCGCTACCCGTTGCTTTGGATTTGATCGAGCTAAGGGCAGTGATGACTTCAAGGGAATCAACACAACGAAAGCTGAAGCCATCAGATGGAGTAGTAACAGGGATATTAGCATGTTCTGCCGTTTCGTTAGATATAAAGTACCGATTAAGAGTTTCAAGACTGAGGCTATGAGCAGTAGCTTCATTCTTAGTGTGTACACCCAAATTGCGCAAATTGCTCCATACAGTTTTCACTGAAAGAGAGGGGTCAAGCTTACGGCTGTAAAAATTTCGTTTAGCTTCCTTAATTTTAGCAACAACAGGGTTCCTAAGGCGTGTAAAGGATCTTTTCGCAGCATCACTTTTTACTTTTAAAAACCATTTATATAGGAACTCCCTTTCAACAATAAGTGATTTAATTTCTTCAGTTAACCAAGGTTTGGATTTAGCTAAGAAAGTTTTACTTCTCAGAGGCACAAACTCATCATAAAGGTCGAGGAAAATTCTATTGAACCTGGCAATTTTCTCATCAACATCAGCCATTGAGAAAATGTCATTCCAAGGTAAACTGCGACATCTAAGGTCAAGACATTCAGGGTCAATATTAGAGAAATCACGATAGGTAAACGTTTTCGCCAGCGGAGAATCAACATTAAAATTATGACATACGAAAAGAATATCATGATCTAGATAGCTGGGCGGAGAGATTTGGTTAAGAAAAAGAATAGAGTCGATATCGTTTGTGAGAAACAGATCAAGCAAGGAAGGTGATCTACAATTAAAGTAGGTAGGGAGCACATTCACAGAATCCAAACCAAGAGAATGCATATTGTACCGAAATGATTGTTGTAGAGAAGAATTTACTAATAAGTTGACGTTAAAGTCACCGCCTACCAGTATGTTATTATACCCTCTGGACAGGTGCTCAAGGGTATCATTAACTTCTTTAGTATTGTTAGGGTTAAACATGCCCGGAGGAGAGTATACACAGACTAGTAGAAGCTTATCGGCAGAACTAGAGACTTCAACACATAGAAAGTCAATCCCCGATTGCCTGGAAAAGCCAACTATTTTGGAATTTAAATTGTCACGCAAGTAAATTGCCACTCCGCCGCCGATGCGTCCTTGCCGATCATTACGGAATAATTTGAAGCCTTCAATCGAAACCATAGAGGAGGAGATAGAACTGTTGAGCCAACTTTCACAAATAAGTAACGCGTGTACACCAGAACCAATAAATATCTCATTCAGCTCTTCAATTTTCGGTCGAATACTACGTGAGTTGATTAAACAAGCGTTGAAACCTTTACGTCTTGCAATAAAAATTTTGACAAGCGTTCTAACCCGATCCTCGCTACTAAAATTAACTGACATCGAGGCTTAACAACACGAAGCAACGAACATCACCAAGAAGCGTATATGCGAAGCAGGAAATAGAAGAAGAGCATTTCGCCGAATTACAACATGAATACATAACGAAAATAAAGTGTAAATGAAGAAAAGAGAATAAAATATTAAATTAAATAAAAATTAAAGTAAAATATTAAATTAATTAAGAATGAAAATAAAATATTAAATTAAAAATGAAAAAAAAAGAATAAAATGAAACAAACTACAAGGAAAGAAAAAAAATAGAAAGCGAGCAATAAACAAATTAACTTAGAAATTGAAATAAAGAATAAAGAAAAGAAAACAAATTATAGAGAATTACGTTCTCACACGCTGGCATTGCGTGGATCCAGTGTCTCGATAGATGGGCAACGTAATTGAGAAATGTCTCGCACAACCGCAAAGTTGTCATCCTTTTTCCATTTTATTCGGACAAGGCCATCTCTGGTGGAGACAGACTGTAGCTGTCCAAGTCTTCGCAGTTTTAAAGCCTCCCGCAATAAAATGTTATTAATAGGCGAAAGGCTTTCATTCACGTAAACAGGAGAATCGGCCGTGAATCCATCCAGCTCACAAAGCGGAAACTTAATTTTTTTCCTTTCCTTTAAGGCGAGCATGAACGCCTTTGCTTCTCGCTGGCTAGAAAATTTTACAATCACAGGTCCACTCTGTTTGCCGGATTGCGATCGCAGCCGAAAGGCATCAGCATAGGTGGAAAGTTGGTGATTGACCTTCGATGCCAAGTCTGCAACAATTTTTAGTAGACACTCATCAGGCTTCATAGGAATTCCCCGAATGATGATGTCACTTAACCTCTGATTCCGCTGCATGTCGTCCATTTGAAGCGCATTATCAGCTAGCTGGGAGTTGATAATCTGAAGGTCGTCAGTGTGATCTGTTGCTGCTGCTTTGTTTTCTAAAACAGCGACCTTCGCCTGCAGGGCCTGGATGTTGCTGTTTATGATGACCAGCTGTTTTTTGTTTTCGTCTGAGATGGACTTTAACCCCTCCGTTAGGCGAAGTTCGATGGAATTGAAGTGATCATGGAGGGTCTTGGTGGAATCGCAAAAGTCATTAATACGTTTCTCGGTATTATTGAAGGCAGTGAAAAGTTCATCAATTTTCTTCGAGAACCGGGATTCGAGAGCCGCTAGAAGTGCTTCAAAATTGTCGTCATGGCAAGTTTCGGAAGATGTCCGAGCAAGTCCCCTGGTCATAACCGGAGAAGGATTGTATGTGGCTTGTTTTTTATTTGACACTTTTCCGGACACAGTTTTCGGTTTATCGGACATAGTGAGTGAGTGAATATATTAGATGAAATAAAAAAAATATCTTTTGACGGAATTAGCGCACAATAAAAACGGTTTCGACACGGACCACAGAAATAGCCTCCTACTCACTCAGTGTCATAACACTGTGGTTGTTATGATTGATTTTCTGGGCACACGTTATTTCTGTGCTATAGCAAGTTACTTTCAATGATCGTAATTAGACTTTAAGTAAATAAGAAATGGTATCAAAAATATCCAGCCCCACAATAAGCAACTGCTTTAGCAGCAGCACACCCAATTTTATGAATTTCACACAAGTTATAATCACATTTTAGGCAAGACCTGCGCCAGTATCCAATCTCTTAACCACAGAAATTTGCTTTCGACCGAGGAGGTGGTAAAAAAATACGAGTATTGAAAAAAGCGATCAAAATCTTATATATATGCACAAATTGTATTTATTTACTTAAAAAAATTCATTTAAATTATTTATCACAGTCAACATAATTTACATGCATTAAAACATATCCTTGCACTAAAAACCCTTAAAAATTTAGGTATAAAAATCCATACACTCAAGACAAAAACTACAAAACTTTGGAAGAGCATCACAAAACACAAAATACGTCCTTAAAAAGCGATTAAGGATGTCACCATGGCCTCCAAACTGTTGATTCTCCATTAATATCATCGATATTTCCTGAAAGATCACGAATGTAGTTGAGATCTTGCCTCCTGTTACTGCTTAAACTTTGTATAAGGAGGTCTTCATACCGGTAAGGATTAATAAGAAAAATGTCCGGTCGCGGAAGGATAACTTGCGTTTTTAATTGCTGACTCTGCACACATCCAGTTATGTGGCTAAGGAGTTCTGCCCCCATTTTTTGATCGAATTTTGCCAGGAATTGTGTAACCTCAGCTGCACAATGACGGAATCCCTCCCAAAATCGATCACTGTTTAACTGATCTTGACGTAAAAATAGTGTTTTTTTCTCTCTAAGATTGTGTAAGTGTCGAACTGTTAATTCTAAAATGTCTGCTTTCTCCAATTTCGCAACGTTTTCTCCTTCCTGAAAAAACAGAAAAAAATTGTTGTATAATCATTTTGTGGTTTTGTAATTTTTTTAAAGTGTAGATCGTACCGACTGTAAGGTTCCAGCCATAAGTTCCTTAAGTTCATCCAAACACCTGTTGATCCTGGCGCGTCTTTTCCTTTCCAGCATTGGTTTCATTACTTTTCGATACTGATAGGTCCTTGATACCGGTTCTAGCGATACCGAGCTCAGTACAAAGCCTTGATTTGGTGCCATTGCTTCACTACCAATTTCACAATTTCCGATGACCGTATTAAGTAAATCTAAATTAATTGACAGAACGTGTCCGCTATCAACAACGAGCTGCTAGCAAGTGGCCTTGCGAGTTATCCAGCGTCGACTTTTATAAATTCTATTGGACACAAGGCGGCTCTATAGCAGCTACCGTGCCCAGTGATCGCAGACCTGCAAGATACTAGAACGCGCTCCAATCTTCACGAAGAGATTCCAAACCGACTCAGTGGGGTGCCCAAAGGTAACGCGATTTCCAGAGCAGCCCAAAGAAGTCTGGGAGTCTCTTCGGGCGCGCACTCGCGAGCTGGGCTTATGGATCACCGATTGATTACTCCGTTCACACAGCTTCTTTTCATCTACGATCAGAAAGCGGGAGATCTCACTAGACAGAACCGCTAATAGAGTTGTCCCATAAGATTATTGTGGACTTGTTCACTTCCTGGGTTTTATCTGCTTTTCATTGGAAAGTGGGCGGTAGGTCTCCAATTTAGATATCGCGCCGGGAGTTGATAGAAAATTCACACGGTCTGATTTGCCTAGAATCGCGCCAGCGGAACATTTACGGCCACAGCAATAGTGCGAACGGCGTGAAATGCAGACATAACGCACGCGAAAGATTTCGTGTAAATCTTGGACGTAATCGGTTTTAAGACGTCCAATAAAAATCTTTAAGAGCACGAAACTGTTACATTTGACGTTTTATATTCTTAGGTGGAAATGGGAAAAATCTTTCTGACGGCTGCATTACTGTTGGAGGACCCAATTATAGGCTTTGATTTTTGCCTTTTTAGGATGAGATATGAATTTCTGCGTCATATTTTAGCTTTATTTTAATGCACTTTGCATTTCTAATGCAAGACGATTTTCCTATTTTTTTCTGGAATGGAAGAATATTTCGATTGAGTGAATTTCCTGCAAGTGGAAATCGCATAAAGATTCGAACACTTTAGAGTTTAGAATATGAACCGCAATTTGGGCATTTTTACGAGTATTGGAAGTGCTATAAATTTTTTAAAACTAAAATTGATGTTTATGAGAAAAGAAAAAAATTGGAATGCTTTTAAAGTATTGAGTTTATGGAGCAGGAAACAATATATCAATCAGTTAGTAACGAAAATCAAGAATGAGTGAATATTTTTAAGTGGTTTTTATTTCATTGACAAATATACTTTTAGCCCTATCAAATCTCGTCGAAAACATTTTAATGAAAAATTAATGCTAAACCATTACATGGCTAATTTTTAAATTACTTTATTCAACTTACAGGCCCTTGGCTAAATATATTTGAACGTGCAAGTATGTTCGTGACGTCACTGTGAAATGAGTAGGCTAGTAAACGTGGATAGAATTATATCGATTTTAGTCTGGGGAAAAGGTGGTTTTGTTGTGAAATCCACTTTTGAGGGTTAAGTTAGAGCAAAAGGTGGTTCTGTGGGAAAACTTTTTCTTTAGGGTTTAGTTTGGGCAGTAGGTGCTTTTGTTGCTGAATCCACTTTTGGGGGTTTAGTTAGGGCAAACGCTGGTTCTGTGGGAAAAATTTACCTTTGGCGGGTTAGGGCCAAAGCCGGTTTTGTTGCCGAATCCACTGTTGAAGTTTCAGTTAGGCCAAATTCTGGTTCTGTTCAAAAATTTGTCTTTTGTGGTTTTGGTTACGCCAAAATGTAATTTTGTTCGGGAAATGGTTTAGCTCGGAAGGAAGATTTCCTGTTCAGGGCAACTTCCCATTTGCACCCTAGAAAATCACCCGGGCGTCCGTTACAGTACCACATGAGTAAATTCGTTACATTAAAATCCAAATATATTACCTAATTACCAATTTACAATTGTTTAAATCTTTGCTGGAAATAAATTGAACACAAGGGTAACTCATAAACCTGTTTACCACCCCAGCCAACTGCGCAATCGCTTGTTTAAATCAATTTGTGTGAAACTTTGACGTTTTCCGTGATTGGCCATACTCATTCATTTGCTAAATTTTATCAGTTCATTTCTTTTCTTAAGCTGAAAAGCAAAGACAAAAGCGGAATAAATTGAAAATCTAGTACAATTAACGGGCAAAAAACCATGCAATACTGTTGGTCTTGAAGAAATGGAGCGTATGAAAAAATTACCTCCTGCATTTTAAAACCCTTTGCGCTCGAGAGGTGCCTCTCAGTCACCAATGGATGTTGACTGAGAGGCACCTCTCGAGCGCAACGATTTATAAATTGATCAGCTTAATTTGATTATTTATAGTTATGACGAAAAACTAGAAAATAACATAACGCGGAACACCTGTTGTGTGTATTGAACATTCAACACATGAGCTCTCCCAAGTGTTGAAAATCAATACATGAGATCCCGTTTCTATTTTAGGTCTTCATAAACAATTTTCCTAACTTGTGTCTTTTATTTAAGGCCGCACTGCACTCGTGCATGCACAATACGTGTTAAAGAGTTTTAAAAGAGCGCGCAAAATTGCTGCCAGGACCCTGTACAAAAATACAGGGTGATATGTAAACCTCTACCAAAAAAACTACATAATGCCCTAGCTACTAAACCGTTACGATTTCCACCCCTCTCCAATACGATCTTTTGTTCGTCTATCCAAAACCTATCCACAGCCGGCCACTTTGTAAACTTAACGGTATACACCCCGTATAGATGGAGGCATATGCAGAACTTTTGTTATAACTTCTCCGTTTGCATTGCTCCAAAATCTACAAAAACAACCACAATTCAATAAATGACCACATCAAATTATTCGCAAGAAAATTCTCTACAAAAAAGCTCTAAGACATTTTTTATGTAAAATCAATAATAAAAAAGTTATAGCGCTTTAAAGCTCATCACCCCCAAAATTTTTGTCATTTTTCGTCCATATCTTTTTTATTATTCATATTACGGCCAAACATTATTTACGAAAGTTGTAGATAATTTGATTATCTAAAAAAAATATTTTGACAAAAATTCTGTAGGACTCACGGTTTCCGAGAAATAAGGAAAACTATTTTTCACCACTCAAAACAAGATGGCGGCCGAACGTCACGCCTCCGGATCCCGAAAACTCGGTTTTATACTCCCAACCAACCCCTCTACACATTACAAAAAAAAATTGCTGTTTTCATAAAATGTTCAGCGAAAGTACCATTTGACTGGACTAAGAAAACGGGCAATTAGCTTGGTGACCATAAATGGTGCCAATAGCATACTCAGTAGACCGACTCTAGTTAACTTATATTTTTATTTTATTGACACCGGAACTTTTTGCCAGCGCCCTACGCTTTTTTTACATTTCGAAAGGTATGTTGTTTCCATATACTGGCTGGAGCAATAAAAACTTTACCTTCGAAATTATTTCTTACTTTTTAGTTCATTTTAAAATAAAAGCGTATTTTTTATTTTTTTTAAACTATATTTTTTATTTTCTACTTTTAAATCTCTTCCGCCATTTTTTAGTGACCGCCATATTAGATTTAAAATGAAGTCACACAGCTTACTGTACTATATTCGTCATACACGTCATTTCGAAAGGTAGGTTATTTCCATATTCTGGCTGGGGCAATAAAAACTTTACATTCACAATTATTTTTTACTTTTTAGTTCATTTTAAAATAAAAGCGTATTTTTTAGTTTTTTTAAACTATATTTTTTAACCCCTATCTCGAGATGGGTCCGCTTCCCATAAAAAAGTCATATTATAAAAAATGCTCGAAATTACTTGTAAAGCTTATATACCAAGCGGCAGAAAGTTGGGACGACATGGTTTTTTCAAGCGTCAGCTCCCCTACTCAAGCCCTTAATTTCGAAATTTATGTGAAAATAAAGCCATTTTTAACATCAAAACTTGCTAATATTCTTTAATAATAAAGGCCGTAACACTAAAACTGTCTCAACATTATTCATAGGAAATTGTCCAAGCTTTCCAATTTTGCAAAAAAAATATTAAGTGACTAGGTATTTTATGGAGAAAAAAGTGGTTTTAGTTGAAATTTTAGTTAAAAAAACAAAATTTTCACTTTGATGACTCATTGCTCTGGAACTTGGTGGGGTAGACCCTTTACTTTTACAGTCTTAGAAAGGTGGGAGTATTTTGCGTGCAGTCCTACCTTATTCAGGAATGGGACACAGCTTCCTTTTGCCCCTCTGTCCCGAAAGCCGGTTTTTATTGTTGACCTTATGATCCGTGTACGCCAGCCCAATTGTATATTGGTTCAAATCGAGCGAGTATCTTCCGCTTCATTTCTTCTATGAAAACGGGAAATTACTTAAAGATGCCGTAACTCGTAATTATTAAAAAAGTTTCCTTTCAATCGCACTAATTTCATAGCACCACAATACGCAAACAACAAGTAACGTAACCGTTTTTCACTTTTAAAACCCCACACAAGCAAACATAATGAAAAGTAGGTCACAACTTTGAGAGAAAATGTATCAGATATTCGCAATTAATTGTAGTGATAACCATATTCTTATCATTTATAATCAAGACTAAGGGTATCAATTGCCACGATATCCTTCCTTTTGCGTACAGCCAGTCAAGGTGATTTATGTTTTAAATCACTGTGCACAACTGGTAAGTTTTAGTTGTCTACCTACAATTCACCTCTTTCATCACCACGTGTCCCGAATTGACCATCAGGTGGTTTTTGGTGAAATCAACGGTCGGTATCTAAACATATAGAGTAGAAACCATAAAAGAAGACAACGAGTATCCCATTCGCTCTGGTTGTTTGAAAGCGCAGCTTTTGTACTCAAACAACAAGAGCTAATGGAAAGCTCGTTGACTTCTTTTATGGTTTTGTCGTTGGCCTGAGTTTTCTGAAAGCGAACTATAGGTACATCCGACATACCTTCCACTATATCTATTGCTGGTTAATCAATATATATATAAAACACAAAAAATGTTTCTTTGTCCGTTATAGACTTTGAAACCATCCAACCGATTGCCCCAAAAATTGAACCACATATTACTTACATCCAAGGGGTGGTTATAGAATTAAATTCAAAATGGCCGCGCCAATATGGCCGACAAATTTGCCAATCGTATTCCGATTTCAATGAAAATCGGTATCTGGGGTTTTTTGAGGTAGTAAATAAAGAATGTTTAATCAAAACTTACAAATTCAAAATGGCCGCGCCAATATGGCCGACGAATTTGCCAATTGTGTTCCGATTCCAATGAAAATCGGTATCTGGGGTTTTTTGAGGTAGCAAATAACGAATGTTTAATCAAAACTTATAAATTCAAAATGGCCGCGCCAATATGGTGGACGAATTTTTGCAATTGTATTCCGATTCCAATGAAAGTGGATATCTAGGGTTTTTACGGTTGCAAATATAGAATTTATGATCAAAACTTATAAATTCAAAATGGCCGCACCAATATGGCCAATGAGTTTGCCAATTGTATTCCGATTTGGGATTTTAAGGTAACAAAAAAAGAATTTATAATCAAAACTTATAAATTTTAAATTTCGGGGCCAAATAAGTGTCATTTCCCGGTCAGCTGTATGTAGGTTGTTCAAGGGTTAGGAAATCGAAAAGTTTTCACATCCTAGCTCCAAATGGAAGAACATGTAGGAAATTTCATAAATTTGCCCTAACCAGTATAGAAACAGTAAAAACGGTAGAAATAGGTTTTCAAATTAATATGAAGAACATCTTTATATAATTTAGTAAAAAAAAACGCTGTACAGGACAGTTATCCACGTTCTACCGGTCAGACGCCTGCAAAGATGATTTTCGGGAAACAGATTACGCTGCCAAGTGATTAAAATTTGGGAATCGCCCAACAGGATGAAGACCCACTACGACCTAAGGGCGACCTAAGGAAGGCGATCGAGTCTAGCTATACGAGTATAATCCTCCACGAATGAAAGGTAAATTGTCAAAACTACAAAGGAAATGGAACGGCCCCTCCACAGTAATCACGAGGTTAAACGATGTCACCTATCGCATACAAAAAGGTTCGATCGGTAAGAACGGGACCTGTAGGAAACTGTGTTCGGGACGAATATTAAGTAAGAAGGGGGCAGTGTAACGGCTAACCGAAAAGAGAAAGGTAAAATTCCAATTCACACAGAAGTTTCATGTTCAGAGGCACCTACTTGAATGCATACATAACGCAGTGTCACATCTCAATTTAGTACGGTTGTTCTAACAGAACCGCCAAGAAGAAAAAGGAGGAGCACATGTGTGCAAGAAGTTTTGTTTTGAAATTAAAGTTGTTAAAAAGAAACAAATTGTTCCAATTAATCCCTGACAAATCCGAGAACGTTCGAGAAGAAATATTACAATATTTTTTATAGGTAACTCTAAATTTCTGTATGGTATCCAAAATCATTTTTTCCAAATTTTTTGTTGTTTCATTATACTTTTTTCCTACCGCGGACTGTGCACACATAAACTTTTTTTTATTTGGAGGCGTTGCAACGCACGCGGGGTTTTTACTAGTATTTTAATAATTGCGGCAGTTGTTGGGCAAAAAAGTTTTACTTCTAAAGGTCTAAAGATCTGGTCTTAAGCACACTCATATTTTATTTATAGAAGGGGAATAACATGATCCATGATTATTGAAGACCCAAAAGCATCTGTTGACGGGTTTTTAGTTCCTTGCATACTCGATACAATGTCTGTTTTCCCAGCGTGGCGGATCTATGTTTTTAAAAGCAAATACATATCGCGAAAAGTTATAAACGGTGCGGGGAGGGCGGTCGCTTCGAGAGTGCGAGTTGTCAGTCACAATGCAGTGGTGGGGACAACATCGAGCGTAAGACATTGAGGAGCTCATTGGCGAAAGTATGGATCCAAAATAAAGTAACAGAAGAGTTCGAAGTACGACAAATTCTTAGACAAGGGATGGACTGGGCCCAATATTCTTAACCTGGTCCTAGAATGATGGGTGAAAGGAAAACGTCAGTCCGAGAAGTGCATCAATGGCGGCAAAGAACATAATGCATGACTTAAGTTATAGGTATTATGTATTTAACAGATGTAATTGAAATTTACTACAGCTGGGCCCCCTATCCGATGGGGTATAATTCACGGACCCGGTCCTCCTGGTAGAGGGGTTCGGCGTTGAGGTAACTACCGGAGCCCGTAAAAACACACCAGTTAAGAAACATATAATTTATATACAAAATAAAAATATTTGTGGACATTGGGAAACCTGCAAAATATTACACGGTGGAACGTTTCGTACAGTGTGTAGGTACGAGTGAAAGGACAGCATTTGAACGAAATTATTTTTTAGAGCTAAAATCTGCATGATTCTTGTGTACTCTAAACTATTTAATAAACCCATAAGTTCATAATTTTTTGTTTCATTAGCTTTTAAAATCATAAATCCGCCACCCTAGTATGTCGGACACCCTAGTATGTCGAATTTCGTCATTCAATTTGATTCTATTCGATAGAAATTCTACATTAAGGTTTCCGTTTACGACATCTAGGGGAAGAAGGCATAATATAAGCAATTTTTTCCTACAAGACAGCGGCATGAAATGCAACACCTTGAGTGTGCCTGTACAGGGTGGAACGCTGAGATAATCTTGCGGGTCGTACAGATTTCTCAGAGCAAAAAAAGAAATCTCTTCTGCACTGATTCAATCCTGCTGCTGCTTCCTTGGAATATAGGGTCCCAGATCGCGCAGGCCTATTCCAGAAAAGTGTCACACATCGCCGAATTCCTTAGCCCTTCTCTTTATAAGGCAAGAAACTTGTTGGAATGGCAGTAATATTATCATAGTGCAGATTGAAGCTCAATTTATTGTCTAAGGCAACACCTAGGTCTACAATAAGGTCGACATGATTCAACATCTTGTCATTGAGATAATAATACTGCAGTTGTGGGTTTTTCTGCAGAAGAAGGTAATTGAATGGCATTTGCTGGTGCTAAGATGTGATTTGCTGGTGGTGCAGCAGTCTTGTAACGCATTGAGCTTCGATTGGGAAAAGGATACATCCGTGTGGGACTTGATTGCACTATATATTTTGAATTTTGAGGCCATTAGCGTTGAAGAGAGGTGCAATATTGACTAATTTGTTAGACAAATCGGAGATGAAGATCTTAAAAAGAAGAGGACCTAGGTGACTACCCTCAGGAACACCGGAAGTTACTTCACCTTCGTTGGACAGAACTCCTTTAAATCTCAAAACTTGCGTTGTTCCATTAAGATATGATTTTATCTACTCCAGGGTAAGACCAGAGATTCCAAATTTCAATAGTTTTGCAATTAAAATATGGTGGTATACTCGATCAAAGGCCTTGCTGAAGTCCGTATAAACAGCACAAAGTAGTTCGGCCATTAGAACCATAAGATTTGAGGTGGTCGAACGCCATTTTATGAACCCAGGTTGTTGTTCGTTAAGAGTTGGGTCGATTAAAAGGGCAATCTTATCGAAGACAAGTTTTTCCAAAAGTTTAGAAATTGATGATAGTAGGGCAATGAGGCGGATTTAAATGGGGGCACTGCGCAATCGCCTCCCCCCCCGCAAACGGGCATAAATTTACAAAGAACAAGTTTATTATTATTAAAGAAATTAAGCTGTTTTGACATTTTTTGACACATCCAGTTTACCAGGCGCGGATCCAAAATTTTGTCTTGGGGGTCACGGAATTAAAAGTGGCGG
The DNA here is from genome assembly GCA_963855945.1 of Thereva nobilitata. Classification (NCBI taxonomy): domain Eukaryota; kingdom Metazoa; phylum Arthropoda; class Insecta; order Diptera; family Therevidae; genus Thereva; species Thereva nobilitata. The sequence goes on from OY979697.1 coordinate 58,871,667, forward strand.
AAAAAAGTGTTTACTCTTGTTCCGGGAACATAGAAATATTTAGGAAAGTTAACAAAAACAACTTTTTTCTAACAACAACGTTTAATTTAACTTATGTGGATACCGAACGGGTTGAAATCTAGACAAGTACTGATTAATTAATTTAATTATAACTTACATCTAGGTGCAAATATTGTTATGCATAAATCGCTTAATTAGCGCAATTGATTTGCGCGTGCATGGTGTTCATTTGCACCGGCAGGTTTCCATAAATGTAGAAATACCGTCTGGCGGATATCCGCCGCATGCGGGTGTCAAATTATAAATACGTATCAATATTTGAAATGGCAAAAAATATAAAAATTTAAATTATTGTTCTTGAACATGCTCCTCGCAAGAGGTTGTTTGAGCAAAGATTTAACGTCTTGGGGTAGGTTGTGGATGCATGGCTCTGGAAATTGTGGGAAGTTGGAATTCAGGAGTACCTACTCGGTGGGTTCTCCTCTGTCGTGTTTTCCAAAAGTATACCAGCCCTACGATCAGGCCTATTCCAATTAAAAGGTAAGTTATTGAGTAATGGTGGATATCATGTGCGTTGATTTGCTCAAATTGACTTTGAGCCTCCCTTTGTTTTTGATATTTGATGGCTTGCTCTAATTCTGACATATCGCTGAAAGTGAGTGGAGTCTCTACAGAGGATTTCTTCAATCTTGGAGCGTTAACCATTGGCATATTGATTGGTGCTGTAAGTTTGTAGGAAGATCTTACACTACCTCCAAAAACATGGTATGATGCGATCACCATTGAGTCCTGCTTAAGTATACAGCCGGGTTGGAGCTCTAATATTCCCGAGCCATTGAGTGTATGCGGATGTACTACACTGCCACATATCACATCGAAGTTGTAGTTTTCCTTGAGGCAATAAATCCAATGATTTGGTGACTGCCTCGAAATCCATAGATTTACTGGATCCATTGTATCAATCTTGCAATATTCAGAAAGTGTTTGTTGACGTGTTAGTATACTCATTTCACATCGGCCCACTATAGAGTTGTGGTTATATAAAGGAAATGTTTGTTGGCATAATCTTCTGTTATCCTCCACTTGGAAGCATGACTCCACCTCCGATTTAGATAATGGGGCATAGTAATCCCTATGCAAGCTAGTCAAAAGATACTCAGCTACTGCATGGATATATATGCATTTGTCACTGTCTAGGATTGGAGTGGGGATTAACTTGAATAACTGGAGGAGTTCGATATTGGGAAGAGGTATAGAAATGTCAAATAATACATAACGCTCCGTGACCTTTGATCTTATTTTCATTAATTTGTAAGTCTGTAAGACACCCTTTTGATCTGTGCCTCCAGGGATCGTTACTGTTTCAGGTATGTTCTCCCGAATAAGTGTTAACTGGGATCTTAGTTGTTCCGGTGTGAGTAGAAGAGGACTCACTTTCCCGTGATGCGTATCCGTGATCAGTTGAAGAAGTGCCTCTTGAGTGTTTTGGTAGGCAAGTAACATTAAAATTGCATGAAACATCGCCGACGTAAACGCTTCATACTTGTCACGTTTGGCCAGTTCTTGATTTATGTTGTTGATACTATCTTCGATATCTGCTAGATGATGCTTGAATGCTAAAAACTGTCTTAAGACTGCTTTATTATTTTTCTTAATGATGTTACTCGTTGAGTCTGCAATAGATGTCTGATTGCGGATAAGCTGAAGGAGATGATTCTCATTCGTTTTGATGAGGTTGATTTGCTCCTCGTAATTTGTGGCAAATTCGTCATCCAAAATCCCAAATAATCCATGGGCAACAGTTCCGACAATGTTAAGTGGCGCTCGCCGATTTCTTATTTTGTTGTTCACAACACCGCCCTTAATAAGTTCATTTTTGTGTTCAAACTCTGTTAAGGAGTGTTTCAGTTGCTCGAGTAATACTGAACAGAAGTTTTCGTTACTGAATTGTAAACTACAGAAGCCTTCTATCTGTTGAATACTAGCCTTTATTCCCGTATATTCTTTCCAATAGCTCTCCAAGTCATAATAGACGATTATTTTCCATGCGTTATTTACTAAGCTGATATATCCTAAATCTTCGAAATACAATCCTGCTCATGCTGTTAGTGGATAAGTGGCCAGTGACGCGTTTAAGGAGAACGACGGACTTATTGCTAGTAGAACTGCTAGAACTGAATGTAACAAATGCCCAACTGAATAATGACGACGTGACTTATTCGGTTTCTTCACTTGTTGGCCGCTTGTGTCCTTGCTCGCCTCTACCATGACGGACTTTTCATGTCCTGTCGAAGATGTTAATTGATCCTCGTCCTGCGAAACTGGTAGCGGTGCCAATTTAGTTATTGGTCTTTTAAAGTTGCCTTTTCCGGTTGTTACTGTCGCAACTCGGACTAAGCTGTCTGGTACAGGATGGGCTTCAATCACCCGTGCTAGTGGCCAGTTTGTTGGAGGAGTTTGTTCATCTGTTAGTAGGACAATATCCCCTACTTTGATACTCTCCTGGGTGTTCAACCATTTGGGACGCTGCTGCAGTCGTGACAAGTATTCGTGCCTCCACTTTTTCCAAAAGGCTTGATGCATTTTTTCCATCAGCTGCCACCGTCTCAGACGGTTCATAGGAGTTTCGCAAAAGTTTTGCGTTGGCACCGATATCAGTGGCATCCCTACTAGGAAATGTCCTGGTGTTAAAACATCGAGGTCTTCAGGATCTGCTGAGAGAGGACATAAAGGCCTTGAATTTAAACGAGCCTCAATTTGTGTGAGGAGGGTATACATTTCTTCAAAATTCAGTATGGAAGTTCCTATCACTCGTTTTAAATGATATTTAATTGAGCGTACTCCAGCCTCCCACAATCCTCCAAAGTGTGGTGCGGCTGGCGGTATAAAATGCCATTGAGTCTCTTGCTTTAAAAGTTCCTTTTGAAGTATTTCGAAGAACTCAGCTTTTTGTTCCTTGCTATGGAACTTCAATATTTTATTTGCGAGCACGAAGTTGGTGCCGTTGTCGCTATAATTGTGAGCAGCTCTGCCTCTTCTGGCGGCAAACCGTTTGTAGCCTGCGACGAATGCCTCGGCGGTAAGATCACTTACCAATTCTATATGAATGGCTGTGGTAGCCAAACAGATAAATACTGCAATATACCCTTTAAATGTTATTTTGCCTCTACCCTTCATTCATTTTAATGTGATAGGGCCCGCGTAGTCGATTCCGCAATGGGTAAAGGGTTTGGAAACTGCGACCCGTGGTTTGGGCAAATCTCCCATCAGCTGAGTTAAGAGTCTGGCTACTAGCTTACGGCATGTTATGCATTTGTGTAAATGTTTCTTTACAGCGTTAGTTCCATTGAGGATCCAATATTGTTGACGAATGTGTGACAAGGTTAGTGTTGGTCTACCGTGTAGGGTGTGTAAATGTGCCTCTGAGATCATTAACGCAGATAGTGGACTCTGGTGTGATATAATGATGGGGAATTTCGCTTCATCAGCGAGCGATGAATTCCTCAACCTTCCCCCTACCCTAAGGATGCCTTTCTTGTCTAAGAATGGATGTAATGAGAGGATCTTGCTTTTCTGCGATACTCTTCCAGTCAACTTTATGTCAGTTATTTCGCAAGAGAACTCTTGTTCTTGAACCAGTTTGATTATGAGATTCCTGGCCTCTCTTAGCTCTTGTATGTTTATGTAGTTTGTCCTTAAAGGTACCTTCCGTTGCATGAGCTTACGGAAGCGTAGACAATACGCGACTATTCTTAACAACTTCTGCAGATTGTTTGTTTTTGATAATATTTGTTCTAATGTATCATTTCTTTTCAACGTAAATACTTTTATATGATTATTTAATTCTTGTTCCGTTGGTTCACTGTGTGTGACATACTCGATTTCCTTCTGGCTGAGCCACTCTGGACCATTCCACCACAACGTGAAGTTCGTTAATTTCGATGGATCTAATCCACGAGAGGCGCAATCCGCAGGATTCTGCTTTGATTTTACTTAATGCCATTGACTTCCTGGTATTAAATTGTTAATCTCGCGTGTTCTATTATTTACGAAAATGCTGTATTTTTTGTTGTTACCAGTGCAACCTTTGAGTCAGACCACGCATGTAACGGGTCCGCCAAATAACTTTTTTTTTGAAAATGCTATAAAAAAAAACTACTGAATATTTTTTCAAATTTCTTTTTTTATTTGAAAGTACAATCCCTCCGGTTAATGATGGAAAATAATTTCATTCAAATGGCTGCCTCGGCTGGCCATGCAGTAGCCTACACGATCGGTCCAATTTTTAAGTACATTATCGATTGTGTGCAGCTGTATTTCACCAATGGCTTCACGAATATTGTCCTTTAAAGCGTCAATTGTCTCTGGTTTGTCGGCGTAACACTTATCTTTGACGGCACCCCACAAAAAGTAGTCCAACGGTGTCAAATCGCAGCTCCGAGGTGGCCAAACGACATCAGCTCTGCGGCTGATAATGCGATTTTCAAAAACAGGGCGCAAAACAACAAGTGTAGCGTTGGCTGCGTGGCACGTAGCGCCGTCCTGTTGAAACCAAATGTTGCCAATATCCTCCTCTTCAATTTCTGTGAACAAAAATTCGTTCAACATGGCCCGATAACGATCGCCATTGACTGTAACGGCCACTCCTTGCTCATTTTCGAAGAAAACTGGCCCAATTATGCCTCTGGACCAAAATCCGCACCAAACAGTGACTCGTTTAGGGTGCACCGGCTTTTCAATGAATGCGTGCGGGTTTTCTGTGCCCCAAATGCGACAATTCTGCTTGTTTACATACCCGCCAAGATCGAAATGAGCTTCATCTGAAAAGATGATTTTTTTGGCAAAATCCGCATCTTCTGCAAGTCGATCGCAGGCCCACTTAGCGAAGCGAAAACGCATTGGATGGTCAGTTGGCTTCAACTCCTGAACCAATTGGACTTTGTACGGCGTCATACCAAGGTCTTTACGCAAAATTCGTCTCAATGATGTCTGCGAAATGTCCAATTGTTGAGAACGACGGTGAACTGATGTTGATGGCGATTCACGCACACTTTCGGCCACAGCAGCAATATTCTCGGGTGTATGCACTGTTTTTGGCTTTTCACGGGTTGGTTTATCGATGAGGATGCCAGTTTCTTTCACTTTTTTCACAAGGTAACGAACATACGGAGCTGACGGTGCTTCTCTTCTTCCAAAATCCGTACGCAATTTTCGCACACATTCTGCAACATTACCATGATTTTCAAAGTAATGTCGCAATATTTCCCAGCGTTGTTCAAGCGTATACACAACCATATTCGTTCAGCGCAAGGATAAAACTAATTATCTGTCAAATCAGACATGAGGTAAGTGTTGCCATACACGAAATAAGCACTAGTTGAAAAAAAACGTTACATGGCGGACCCATTATATTCAACCCTTCAATGTCAAGGGATTCCACTGTGCGGGTTAGTAATTTTGCCAAGAGGACGGCTGCGCAAAGCTCTAAGCGTGGCAGGCTCACCTCTTTGTTTAGAGGGGCCACCTTTGTTTTTGCAGTAAGCAACTGGACTTTTACCGACCCTTGCTGGTCGATTATTCGAGTATAAACGACGGCTGCATATGCCTTTGTCGAAGCATCGCAGAAACCTTGGAGTTCTAGCAGGATCGCGCTTGTTCGAGCTATATGAACCCACCTGGGAATTTCAATATTTTCCAGATCAGGGAATTGGCTTCTTAATTTTTTCCATTCTCCTTGGATTGGATCTGGTAACTCTTCATCCCATAATAAATTCGCCTTCCATAATGATTGGAACATTAATTTTGCTTGAATGATGCATGGAGCTAACCAACCTAGTGGATCGAATAATTGTGACCATTCTGAAAGTACCACTCTTTTGGTTGGGATTGTAGTCTGTTGACCTATATTGACTTTGAATGGGAAGGTATTTATTTATTTATTTATTTATAATAAGTATAGGGGGGTCTTAGCATCTGCAAGATCCCTAATCTTATTTCTAAGCCCACGGCTGCCAGGACCTTTTGGGCTAACAGGTGATGTTAGTTGTTAGTGTTACCTGCTAGTGTTAGTGTAAAGATTATTGCTGTAACTTATGCCCGGTTTCACAGTGTTCACTTAAGCTTTCGCTCAGCCTTAAGCTTTCGCTCAACTTATTTTACTGTTTCACAGTAGTGGTTCAAGTGATGAACTTGGTTCAAAATTTACTTGAACTGAGTGACTAAATTTGGGCACTTAAGCCAAAGCTCAGGATATAAGTGAGAGAAATGTCATTAATTTTAGAGAAGTCACAGTGAACTTGTGTTTATTTATTGATTCTAGTTATAATTTGGATTTTTCAATTGTAAAAAAAGAGAGCATTCTACTACAAACATGCCGTAAAGAGTACGAATAGATGGAGAGATAATTTATTTGCCGCTCTGAATACTTCATTTTCACAGGAACCTGAAAAAAACTTAACAATGCAGAGCAAATAAGAATCACCACTCGTGCACCATCTAAGACAGAAATAGCAACCGCAATTTATGCAATAGGCAATGGTAAAGCTGCTGAAAAAGACGGCATCCCGGCATGCTGAAAACTTCTGCTAATATAGTCTAAGAGCTGGAGACGAAAAAGTGCTTTGATCTTTGATGTGGGCAAACTCGATTGCAACTCATTCTATTACTAAACGGGATTATAAGTCCCATGGTACAATAATTACAAGGAAAGCTCATAAGGGTCCCGTGACGTCACTCAGAACTTTTCTCACAAAGGAAAAAAGCTTTCTTTTCTAATGTAAAAGGCTTAAAAGCTTTTCAAGATGGAAACAGAGGTTTTCCTTATGAGCCTACCTGTATTATTGTACCATGATATGTCCGAGCTCTCCGACACCAACGAGAAGTCATCTTCTTATTGAAAAAATGTCATCGACGTGGCGCATGAGAATTTGTAGTATGGAAGACTATAAACTACTTAATATAAATTCCAAGTCTCCGACAGCTAGGTTGGTGCAAAATGGGTGGGTGACAGGGGTCAATTTGCCGTCGTCGTACTCGTTCTTATAGTAATAAGCGGCCATATCCTTTTCAAAAATCCTTACAACTAAAGATTAAAAACTAGAAAAATCACACAATTTATCAACCAAAAGCAAAAATTTCCCCAACTGATTCAACCACAGTGCCCTGCAAAATCCAGTTAACTAAGTTCAGCTGAACTGAGCACAAAAACAAACTGTGAAACAGTTTTGACTTGAGCTTAAGCTCAAAATTACTGCTCAGGTTCAGCTGAGCGAAAGCTCAAATCGACACTGTGAAACCGGGCATTAGAGTTTTTGTTAATATATTTCATTTGTTTTAGTGCTTATTTTACTGGATAGTATCTAACTAGTGTCTACATGTGCTATTGGTGGAGTTTTTTCAAGGAGGAGGTTAAAAGACTGCAGTAAGGGGAAGAGGTAGGTGTAGGGCGAGGTCGTGTTTTTTGTGTCCAGTAGTTTGTGCGGTTCGTCTGTGTATCCTTTTAGTCTCAGTCTGCTTCTTGCTTCGTGGCACTCAAAGAAAAGGTGTGTCGCTGTAAGGGTCCTGCTGCAGAAAGTACATTGTGGTGGTTCCTGCCTCGTAAACAGATATTTCTTGAAAGCTAGTGCGTGTCCTGTGCGTATTCTAGTCATGATGACTCCATCTAGTCTGTTTTGTATGTCCAATATTGGTCTTTTCGCTGTGGTCCAGTGTTTTCGTAGGAAGGAGGTGGACGTATCCCATCGTCGTTGTTTTGTCTCGTTAATTTTTTTCTTTATTACATGAATATTTCTTTGCATGTCCGGGGTTTTGTGTTTGGGATGTCTAGTAGATGTGCTTTGGCTTTGTGGTCCGCGGTGGTATTACCTGGAATGTCTACATGACCGGGACACCAAGCTATCGTGATATTGTTTTGTGCTATTGCGTTTTTGATATTGGATGTTATAGGACATTTACTTCTTCTACTTTTTATGGCTTTTATGGTGGATAGTGAGTCGGTGAATATCACTGTAGGGGTGTGTCGTGCCACTGCCCAGTCCGTTGCTTTATATACTGCATAGAGTTCGGTGAAGTATGAGCTGGTATTTTGCGGTAGGGCTTGTCCTATGACTTTATTTCCAAAGTCATCCGTTACAGCGTATGCCGACCTTTGTTCAAGCTTGGATCCATCTGTATATAGGAAGATTGTATTGCCATCCTTAAGTTTGTATTTGTGCCGCATGTCAGTGTGTAGACTTCTGTAGATTTGACTAGGTGTAGAGTCTTTCTGGTGTCTTGTAAGGGAGCAGTCCAGTTTTCTGTTGTCAAATGTCCAGTATGGGGAAGGCGTTGCTACTATACTCTGGTCGCATCTGAGCTCTTTAAGTTCTTCTGGATATTCTATAAGTCCTAATTGCAGCGCTGATACGGTGTTTGTGAGGTATAGCCTATGTTCATTTTCTATGTTGTATATTATTATATGGTAAAGGGGGTATTTCGGATTTAAAATATTCCGGGCTATTATTTTATGGATTAGTTCCTCGCGTCTCTCCTGAATATCTGGAAGACCACTTTCTATTTGTAGTGAGTCACAGTTTGTAGTGGGGAACGCACTTAGAGCTATGCGCGCAGTGGTGTTTAGTGCTTTCACTAAAGGCTTCAATTTTGTAGCCGGCGAACGTCCATAGATTTGTAGTCCGTAGTCTATCACCCCAATAGTGATTTGTTTTGCAATTTTAAATGCAAGGTCAATTGGGGGCCCACTTTTTCTTTTGCAGATTGCCTTAAGCAGATTGTTTCATTTTTTGATTTTTTCTGTGTTTTCTCGTACGTGTTTCTGCCAATTCAGTCTTCTTGATATATAATAATAATAATAATAATAATAGTAATAATAATAATTTATTGTATAAACATTGTACAAAAGAAAATAATTCTTATAAGCGTACAACTAAAAATTAATCGGTAAAACATTAAGCAAAAATTAAAATTATAGACTAAAAGCTAACAATAAAAAATAATATTAAAGAAAAGAACAAGAAAAATTAAGAGAATAAAGGAAAAAAAAATATTCAAAACGAGGAAGAATGAAAAGAAATAAAGAAAAAAGACAAAAGTTCAGAAAAAAATAAAAATAAATAAATAAATTCAAAATGTGAGTGACCCTACAAATTATTACTTATCAAATGTTCCTTCAGGAGTTTGTTGAATATTCGACAAGAGGACGCGCCCCGCATACACAGGGGTAGTCTGTTCCATATGCGAGCAATTTGGAACAAGTAAGAGCGTTCACCATATAATGTTCTTCTACGAGGCACCAAAAGTGTGCTAGAATGTCTGCTTAGTTGCAAGAAGGTAAGTTTTTCAAATAGATATCCAGGGCACCGGGTGTATATAAGTTTAAAGGTGAACTTTAATCGATGATAAATTAGGTAGTTTTCAAGCGTCATACCTAGTAGAGCGGAAGCATAGGGCGTGATATGATCAAAACGACGCAATTTAAAGACTAATCGAAGGGTATCGTTGAACGCAACTTGTATTTTTCTTGAACAATCAGCATCAAGTTTTGAAAAAATTAGGCTACCATAAGTGAAATAAGGCATCACCAGGGCCTTCACCAGTCGTATACGTAAGGCAAGAGGCAATAGATTAGAGGATACCCAGAGTTGGCGAAGGCAGGCATAAACTTTACGAAGCACAATTCTGGTTTGATTACAGCAGCTGAATTTGGAGTTGAGCTCGACTCCCAGATTTCTTACAGAGTCAACATAGGGTAAAACATTACCATTAAGTTTAATGGGGAACAAATTTACAGAATCAATAGGAGTTTTGCTGACGACAAGGCAGGACGACTTCATAGGGTTCAGCAGTAATTTATACTGAACTGACCATTCATTCACGCGTATCAGATCACTGTTTAACTGAGCAGTACAATCCTCGATAAATTCAAAGGGTTTGCTTAGATAGATCTGCACGTCATCGGCATATAAATGAATAGAGGAATGTTTGACTACATCGTTTATGTAAAGGCTGAAAAGCAAGGGCCCCAGGATAGAGCCTTGAGGTACACCGCAATGAAGAAGCGCAGGTTCGGAGAAAGATTCTTGTACCTTGACAATTTGGGAACGCTCCTGGAGATAGCTTTCAAAAAGTTTGACTGCAGTAGGGCCAAGTCCAAAATTTCTGCCTAATTTTTTAAGTAACATCAGATGGTCAACTGAGTCAAATGCTTTAGAGAAATCGAGTAGGACTAATATTGCAATTTTATTGTTATCAAGAGACTCAAGAATATCAGTTGAAACTTTTAAGAGTGCGGTTTCGCAGCTGTGCCCAGACCTGAAACCAGATTGCCATATAGAGAGAAGACCACTTTGATCTAGATAGGACGTGAGCTGCTTAGAGATAATTTTTTCAAAAACTTTTGAAAGGAAGCAAAGGAGACTGATTGGACGGAAGTCAGATGGTAGCGATGGAGATACCTTTTTTGGAATGGGTACAACAAGAGCCTGTTTCCATTGGCTAGGAAACTGAGAAACGGTAAGGCAGGCGTTGAAAATATGAGTAAGAACGTTAGATACAAATGGGGCAATCAATTTCATGAACTTAGGAGAGATGTTGTCAACACCCACTGCGTTTGATTTTATAGAGAACAACGCAGAAAGAAGTTCGTGGTTGTTGATACAGTGAAAGGAAAAGCCATCGGGTGGGCACAAATAGATAGGGTTACCTTCAACTGGAGTAGAGTTACTTTCAGAGACGGATGAAAAGTACTCGTTTAAAGTATTGGGCTCTAAGAACACTTGTTGAGATTCATGCCCATATGTACCTAGATGACGAATATTGCGCCATAATTTTTTTGGGGGTAGATTAGTGTCGAGCTGATTCATAACATATGAACGTTTAGCAGCTCGTAGAAGAGCAACCGTTTTATTACGTACTTTTTTATACATATTACGAACTGCTACATTGCGCGTCCTTTTGTATTGATGGTAAAGAAAATCGCGTTCAGCCAATGAAGAATGTATTTCAGAAGTTAACCAGGGACAGCGATTGGGATAGATTTTAATTGTACGTAATGGGACAAATTGCTCAAAAAGATCAGTTATTACTTCATAAAAATTTTGAAGTTTTTCATCCACAGTATTAGAAGTGAATACGCTGTCCCAGGAAGTCGCAATGCATTCATTTCCAAGTAGCTGTAAATTGATGCTCTTAAAGTCTCTAAACGAAATAGAGCGAAACTGGGGAATGGGAAGGAGCTGCATCTTATAGGAGAGAAAGAGACAATCATGATCGAAATTACTAGGAGGAGTTAGTTGGTTGTGAAATACCACTTTCGCAATGTCACCCACCAGTAAGTAATCAAGTTGAGATGGTATGGTAGCATTATAAAAGGTGGGCAAACAATTGACAATTTCTAGATTGAGGATTTGACAGAGATAAAACAAGTTGTTTAAAGAGGTACTAGGTTTAAGCGCATTAATATTTAAGTCACCACAAGTAATGATATTATGATATTTAAAAATAATAGGTGAGAGAGCTACTTTTAATTGAGTAACGTCATCTAAACAGAAGGTACCAGGCGGCCGGTAGATACCAACGACAACGCATTTTTCAAATCCGGAATCCACTTCAACAGCCAAAGATTGGGTATTTTCAATACTTGTTGATGAATAAATAATGGAACATCTCAAGGCGTTGTGAACATAAATTCCAACTCCGCCTCCCCTACGAGATATACGGTCATTTCTAAAGAGGCTATAGTTGGGAATGGACAGAAGTTTTGAATTCACATTCTTAGTAAGCCAAGTTTCACTTACCACAATCACATGAACATCAGATTTGGAAAACACATCATAAAAGAATTCAAATTTGTTTCTCAGACTCCTAGCATTCAAATAGCATACGTTAAGGCCTTTGATGCGTGATGTAAAGATGTTTAAAATAGCTCTTACTCGCTCCGACGGAGATATGTTATCCACCACCATACAGTGCAAAGCGCGTATGCCCCAGCCGAACAAACAACAAAATTTTAAAAATAAGAAACACGAATGTAACGCACAGTTTGAATTTAACAAAAATAACAAAGGAAAAAAAAATAATGAAGAATTTAACTAAGAACATGATAAAGAAAGAAAAATCAGCTAAAATAAAACTAAATAATAAAAACAAATTTTTAAAAATGGAAAAGAGAAAAAAGAAAGATTATTATTAAATATTTAAATATTCAAGTATTGCCGTCCGCAATATTTTCCCCAGCGCCAATTATTGCATCCAGCTCGTTAATGGTGGTCACATTTAATGGAGGATCTCCAGTCTTCTTACAGATGAATACAAGGCCTCTTCTGGTGAAGGCAGACAGCAGCAGATTCTCTTTACGCAGGCTCAGAGCTTTGCGTAAAATACTTTGTTGGGGCTTTGAGAGACTCTCAAACGCATGCACTCTGCTATCCGACGAAAAACCTGGGGAGATCTGATTTAATTTCAATTTACCATTCCTCTTAAATTTGTCCAGGAAGGCTCTCTGCTCAGCAGCTGAAGGGAACTTCACTATTAACGGTTTAGTTTTCGTCGACGATGATTTAATTCGAAATGCGCAGGAGAATGGCGATAGCTTGTGTCCGATAGCTGCAGAGACAGATTCCAGAAGTTGCTGCGGGTGCTCATCAGGCACGCACGGAATCCCAGTGATTATGGCATCAGTCAGCCGATTTTGCCTGTTGAGGTCATCAATTTCCTGACGAGCGGCGTGGAGCTCTGATTTTACATTTTCCAATTCAGAGTGCAAATTGGCCATGTCGGCGTTGACTGAGCTCATGGCATGATTGAAGCGCAACATAAAACGCTCTTCAAATTCAGAGAATTTTTCTTCAATAATGAGCGACAAACTTCTCTCCAACTTCCTCTCCAACAAATCGAAATTGTCTGTAGAGCAGATGGAACAGGATCGACGTTTTTGGCTGGAGGCAGCTAGATGGTTATTCGATTGCTTCGAGGAAGTCGCTCTGGTGAGAGCTGGGCTAGGTTGTGCCGTTGTTCTAGAGGACGATGACTTTTGGGCATCAAGCTTTCCCATGGCGTAATTTTTCAGAAGTGATTTTCAAATTAAAGTTATCGGGTAAACCGAGCGATCGAGAGTGAAAAAATATAATTAAAAACAGAACACTGGTGAAAAACTAGTGGAATGGCGCGGGCAAGAAAATTAGTGGACCGGACTATGTGCTGTTAGTCACAGACTGTCATCACTCACGATATGAACGCACCGAAGAGCTGTTGAGAACTTGTAACCCTAGTATTTTTGTAGATGTCTTGTAGTTGTGTGTTTTACCTTGGAGGGTTATATTTCGGCTAGCGCAAGAGTTAAGTCTGCAAATGTGTAGAGCTTCGGTTTTCTCCTCTGATAAGATAGCGGACCTGGGGCCGTATTTGGTTTCTCAAGTCGATATCGATTTCTGTCGATAAGTAAAAATTCACATTTGACAACACGATATCGACAACGTTATCGTCTTTATACGTGTCCATGAAGACTTTTGACGTTTAATAAAAAGCTCAATTTATGCATACAATAACCTTTTGATAGTTTCTATTTTGATTAAATATGCGTGATTTGCTGCACTTAAAGTAATATCGCACAATTTGGTGGTTTAGTATGGCAGCGCTTATCTGTCGATTTGGTCGTAATGCCAAATATGAAACTTAGAGAAAATCGAGAACCTTTTTTTGTCGATTCGATTCATCGACTCGAGAAACCAAATACGGCCCCTGCAGTCTGCCCATTCTTTAATGTCTCCATATGCGAGGTTCAAGGTTTCTTGTACCGTATGTACTTGTCCTTTAGTGTGTAAAATTATATTATCGGCATATATCCAGAATCTTATTCCTTGAATTGTTGGGAGTCTTTGTGCTAGCGACAGTGGCGTAGCGAGGGGGGAAGGGGGGGGTATCATGCCCCGGGCGCTACTCACAAAGGGGCGCCAAATGGTCCGCAAAACAAAAAAATCTTTTCTTGATTTGTCTGATAAAATAATATCTATTATAATATTCTAGTGTTATAATAAACTAGTGGGGCCCCTGTTTAAACACAAAACGTAAAATAGCAAAAAAATCAAAAACAAAACGAAATTCTCTTTTGTAAAAAATTCTCTTCCGATCACACAAAATAACAGAAAATAAAAAAATTCTCTTCTGAAAAAAATGCTCGTTCGATTTCTTGGAAAAATGTTGAAAGTGGCACAGTGGTAGATATTTGCAGTGTACAAAGTTGGTGTCTGAGAAGTATCTATATTAAAAAATAAATTATCCTTTAGTTGTTATTTTCCGTATACTTTTTTCCGTGACTGTACATATCCGTGACACTTGCTACAGGTTGTGGAAGTCCGCAAAAAATTAGGGAAATACCCGAAATATTAAAGTTTAAGTTATTTTGTGCGTGTATTTTTCAGTTTTGCGTCCTTGTGAAAATGAAATGTTATTAAATATTAAATGTTATATGTTATAAGTTTAATGTTAGCATAAATTATAGTGTATATTTCACTGTGTTACTACCTTTCAAGTTTAAGGCATTCTTGGTAAGTAATAAAACAAATAAGATTACTTACTACATCTACTCGACGATTCTATTATTCAGTGAATAGGGTATGAAAAAATTTGTTAACAGTGTTCAATAAAACAATTGAAGAAGTAGACAATATTCAATTTTTATTACTATTTATAGTAGTTACTTAACAGTATCTAATATCTTAATTAATTTAATAAAAATTAATTTTATTTAGACCATGTCAACGCCAGGAAAAAAACTAAGCGGTTCCCAGAATCGGAAAAGAAAACTACTGCAAGAAAAAGAAGTTCTGAAATCTAGAGTAATAATGGAATCATACTTAGGAAAAAAATCGCAAAAAGAAAATCCAGAAGATAAAAAGGATGAAGATGTAAAATCAGATTCAGAGTCAGAACCAGAACCAGATTCAGGTTGTACACCTACTGCTGCTAAACTTTTATGTACTAATAACACAACTCAACAAATACAAGACTCTGAAGAAGGTGGCCCAAGTACATCAGAAATGATAAATCCATGTTCACATCTAATAAAAAGCACAGAGAATACAACAGAAACACTTGCTGTAATTCCGGACGTTCTGGAGTTCAAGGATGTTGCTTATTTAAAATTTAGCAACAATCTTCCAATAATATCGAACCAACTTCGAAAAGAAATGATTATTCGTGGATCTTGCACATTTCAAAACGAAGCCAGTTTAAATGCAGCAACAACATCAACTAATCGTCTAATGCATCAACTAATCGTCGGTAATGAAGAGGAAGGAACTGAAGTTAACCGATCTTGGTTATTATACTCACCAAAAAATAATGCAGCGTACTGCTTTTGTTGCTTACTGTTTATTACATCAAATTCCGCTACACAATCTTCTTTCGTAACATCTGCTGGTTTTAATAAATGGAAGAAAAAAGATAAATTGATTAGCCATGAAAGAAGTCCAAATCACCGAAAATCACTTACGGCTTGGAAAGAAACAGAACGAAGATTAATAAGTAGAAAGGGAATTGATGTATCATTAGAAGCGAACATTCAGTCCGAAAAAGAACGGTGGCGAAATATATTGCAAAGAATATTAGCTTGCATGAGGTATTTAATTATACAAAATCTTCCTCTACGTGGCCATGTTGAAAAACTAGCACTTCAAGATGGTACAAATGTAGGAAACCTATTATCTTTACTTAAACTTGTAGCTCAGTTTGATCCGCTACTAGCAAATCATCTTAAACATGCCACAGAAACTCCAAAAACTGTCTCATATTTGTCACCACAGATTCAAAATGAATTCATCCATCTTCTGGCATCTACAGTTCGAAATCAACTAATAAACGATATCAAAAGAAATAAATATTATGAACTTTTGTTTGATTCAACTCCTGATATCTCTCATCGAGAACAAATGTCCCAAGTCGTTAGGTATGTTAGATGTTGATTTTATCAATAAAAAAGTTTCCATCAAATAATCCTTTTTGGGTTTTATTGAAATACATGCTAAAATGCAGCACCGATCGAAAATACAATTTTAGAGCAATTAAATTCCGATGAAATTTCATTAACAAACTGCAGATCACAATGTTACGATAATGCTGCCGTGATGGCAGGTCACACATCTGGCGTTCAACAAAGAATAATGGAAAAAAATCATAAAGCATTATTTGTAAATTGTGATAACCATTCATTGAATTTAGTAGGAGTTACTGCAGCTAAGCAAGATCCAATCGTTGTGACATGTTTTGGAATAATTGAAAACATATATCTCTTTTTCTCACGTTCAACGTTACGATGGGAATTATTAAAAAATGCTTTAACAAAAACTGTCAAACGTGAATCTGAAACACGATGGAGCGCCAGAATACAAGCGGTTAACGTTATCGTCGGTGGGCTAGAGAATATAGTAGAACTATTAGAAAAATTAGCAGAGGACACTACCACTACAAGTGACACTAAAAGTGAAGCTACAATTCTGTTGCAAAATATACTAACTTTTAGTTTCATAACTTTAGTTCATTTCTGGTATGAAATCTTAAGGAGGATTGATCGTGTGCAGCTCAGATTACAAGATCCTAGAATGAATTTTAGAGAAGCGTTCCATGATCTTGAATCATTAGCGACTGAACTAGCCGAAATTCGAGACAAGCTCTGTGAAGAGGCAATAGAAAAAGCGAAGTCTCTTTGTGAAAAATGGGATATTGCTACAACAATACGTGTAAGAAGACGCCGCAAAATGCCCGGAGAATTGGCTAGAGATGTTGGTCTTTCCGCAGAAAGTGAAATTTCTCGCGTTATGAAAAGCGTTTTTGATCGTCTCCAACAAGAAATATGTACACGATTTACACGATTAAGTGACCTTAATTTCAAATTTGGATTTCTACTAGACGTTGAAAATTTATTAAACAAGGATAATGTTGATAACGACCTTGAAAAAAATTGTAAAAATTTGGGTTAATTTTATAATACAGATTTCAATGGAATAGAACTCTTTATTGAAATATGTGACTGCAAAATGTTACTCCGCAGTAGAAAAGAAATTGAACCTAAAACTCCATTAGAATTTCTTACTTTTATAATCTCGTATGGAGAAGATGTTTTTCCAAACCTGAGAGTGGCACTTCAAATACTCCTGACTATCTCAGTATCAATTGCTAGCTGCGAACGTTCATTCAGCAAATTAAAATTAATTTTGACGTATCTACGATCAACGATGGGACAAGATCGCTTAAGTGACCTAGCATTTTTAAGTATGGAAAGAGAAAAATTTGAAATGATCAACTTTGATGATATTATTGATAAATTTGCTTCATCAAAAGCAAGAAAAATTTATACATAGTAAATAGTTTTATTAATGTATTATAATCATATTATTATTAAATATATGTATCTCCTTAGACATAATAAATATTTACTTTTTTATTGTTTTACAACTGCGTGTTTTTAAAATATTTCTTTATAAATAGGTAAAATAAATAATAGGTATCTTCTGAACTAATTCTAGGTGATCATATACATTTCAAAATCTAGTCTTGTTTTCTCAACTACATTTTTTGTCTCAAATTTAAAGCCTAGCTTGAGCCTATGACTTTATTTTACTTTATTTATTTATTATTTTGCGAGTATATTTTACATATAATATTATATATTTTTCGAATGGGGGGGGCGCTAAAAAGATATTGTGCCCCGGGCGCGAGTTAAGCTCGCTACGCCACTGGCTAGCGAGTCTATAAAGATATTAAAGAGGTGCACTGATAATGGGGAACCTTGTGGGAGTCCATTGTGAATTGGTGTTCTTTCGCTATAGTGTCCGTTTATGCGCACTTTCACTGACCTTCCTGACATGTACGAGTATATTAATGATATTACCTTGGGAGGGAACTTCCATTCTTTGAGTTGTGTAAGTATCCAGTGTTTGCTTACTCTGTCGAACGCTTTTGATAGGTCAAGTGATAGTATAACCGCGTGCTGATGGTCTCGGAAACCGCTGACAATTGTATCTTCTAGTTCTGTGAGGAGGAGTTGGGTTCCCCTATATGGTCGGAAGGCGAATACGCTATCATGTAGTAGTTGTTCTAGGGCCCATGATACTCGGTCTCCTATTAGTTTTTCGAGAAGTTTGCTAGTCGTGTTCAGAAGGAAAATAGGTCTGTAGTCCATAATTGTAGGCCGGGGGTTTTGGTTTTTGTGGATCGGGACCACTTCGGCAATTTTCCATTCCTGCGGGAAGATTCCAGGGTCCATAATCTTATTTAGCAGTCTCGTGTAGCGTAGATGCCATGTTAGGGGTGCTTGCTTAAGCATCTTGTATGTGATGCTGTCTGATCCCGGAGTAGTACCTTTAAAGTTTTTAACGTATAGTTAAATTCCTCTAAGGTAAAAGGTAGGTCTATGTATTTAAGGACTTCATTTGCCTGATTTGGTAAGTACTCTTGAACTGGAAGCGAGGGTTCTGTTGATGATAGGAGAGAGTATTCGCAGGTGTATGCAGCAAATCGCGTGGCTATTTCTTCCGACTGGACGATTAGGCCTGTTTCGGTAGTGAGGGAGTACGGGGTTGTTGATGTTCTCTGTCCACTAAATATTTTAACTCTACGCCATAGTTGCTGTAGTCCATTTGGGGTTCAATGTCATTTAAGAAGTTTTCCCAGGCATTCTTTTTTGCCTTCTTTATCTCCTTCTTCATTATAGCATTTGCGCGGCGGTATTGTATTGCATTTTCAGTTCGTGGGTTGCGTTTGAATTGTTTCCAAGCTTTGTTTTTGTTTTTTATTAATACTCTAATGTCTTCAGTAAGCCATTTAGGTAGTCTTTTTGCAGTGGGTGCAGTAGTTCCCATACTCGCATTAGCTGCTGTTCTGATCGCTTTTTTTAGGATAGAAGCTTCTTTATTTATGTTTTCCGTTTCAGGTCGGTCTTGTAGGAAGGTAAGCATCAATGTGCGATAGGCCAACCAGTTGGCGTGCCTCTCCCTGAATCTAGGTATATGCTTTTTGGGGGTCAGATTGTCTTCTTTTGTTATTATAATTGGGAAGTGATCGCTACCCCATGTATTTGGGGCGACAAACCATTCTAGTTCTGTCGCTATGTCCTGGCTAGCTACTGTTAGGTCTATTGAAGTGTATGTGTTGTGTCTTGATAGGTGTGTGTATGTTCCCGTGTTTAGGAGGACTAGGTTGGAGTTGTTTAACCAGTTTTCAATGACTCGTCCTCTCCTGTTGTTGTGTGATCCTCCCCAGAGGGAGTTGTGGGCGTTGAAGTCACCTACGAACATGATAGGTTGATGGAGTTGTTGTTGTATGTTTGTAAGATCCTCTGTCGTTATTATATCACTATGTGATAAATATATGTTTACTATGAATATTTCTTCTGGGAGATATATTTTGATAGCTTGTGCTTGCAGAAGCGTGTTTAGTTCTATAACCTCTGTTAAAATTTCTCTAGATATTAAGAGTGCGAGACCTCTGTGTCCTGTTGTATCGTTTGCGTATATGTGGAATTGTTTGTAGTCTGGTAATCCTCGCAAGGTGTATTGTCCTTTCCATAATGTTTCCTGAATTGCCACCACTCGAGGTCTGTATTGCCTCAAGAGGAGCTGCAGTTGGGGTAGTCCAGATGCCAAACCATTCATATTCCACTGAATTATGAATGTTCTTGCACCTGAGTGTGGTGTGCTTATGTTGTTAGTTGTTTGGTTTTGCTGTCGCATGCCGATGTTGTTATTGTTAAGGCCGCTTGTTGTGTTTCTTGGCTGTGCTTGTATCGTATTTCTTAAGTTCATAGTGTTGGTGGGGTGTACTCGTTATCTGACACTGCCATGTCGTTGTCTTCTGGAGTTTTGGGTGTTTTTAGTTTTTCATAGTTTTCCGAGTACTGTGTGGCCCATGCCTCTGCAAAGGCTAATTTTTCTTTTGGTGGGGTTAGGGATAGTTTTTTATTTGCATCTTCAGTTGTATATATTGTTGGAATTGTGCTTCCAACGATTGAATAATTTAAGGTCTCAGTTTCTTGCAGTCTTCATTTATATTATTATGGGTATTGCCATATTTAGTTGTGATTTGGGTTGTGATGTGTTCTTTTTTGGGGGTACTATTTGTTTTGATAAGTATTTTGTTGTTTGTATTTATAGTGTAATTTGTATTGTTGGTTGTGTTTGCAGTACTTTTTTTGTTTGTTAGGTTTGTTTCTAATTGAGTGTTGTGAGGATTTGTAACTTCGGCATTAGTGGGACTATTTGTAGGTACCTACAGTGTATGATTCATTATTTTTTTGTTGTCTAACTATTTGAGAGTATGATGTGTTGCTGGTTCCTGGTGTTGAATTTATCAGTTTTGGTGTTGTTTGGCTGGTTGTTATCGGGATGTGTTGCGTCGTTGTTGTATTTTCCACATTCGGGGTGGACCTAGTAGTCCTTATCTCCGGATTTTCTTCATAAAAGCGTTTTCGGGCTTCAAAGTTTGTAAGGTGGTACCGCGTTTTAAGTTCCATTATCCTTTTTTCTGTTATGAACTTGGGGCAGGATCGGTCCAGTGTGGTATGTGTCCCTTCCACTTTGCAGGATATGTACGCCTGAGTGATGCAAGTATGGGGTTGATCAGGTTGCAGGGGTTTGGCGCAATTTGCGCACGCTCTTTGGTTTGTACATCGCGTTTCGTGATGCCTAAGCTCCCAACAGTTTCTACACCGTAATGGTGCCGGTACATATGGGGTAACTTTCACATTTTCGTAGAATATGCTGATCGATGTTGGTAGCTGGTACATGTTGAAGGAGACTATTAGTGCTCCTGTAGGCTCGGTTTTTTTGCTCTCTGGATTTATTTTTGTGATGATTTTTACATCCTCAATATTCCTATCTGCTAGTTGAAGGGTTTTTAATATATCTTCTTTTTGGAAGAATTTTAAGGAAGGTTCGTAAATGATTGCCTTTGTTTGATTTAGCTTGGAGTGTAAGCTTGCTTTGATTTTATAGTCCCCAGCCTTCTTAAGTTTCTCTACTAGTCTTTCTGCAGGCGCTTTGTCCGCGACTAGAAGTAGAATATTACCATCTCTAAGGGTTTTTCTGGTCATAACTCTTTTTGTGATTCTTCTATTGCCTTTTGAAGAATATATGGAGGGATTTGGAATGGTTTTAAGTTCTCCTGTTCACCTTCTATTAAAATATATTTGGGTTCTGCTCCTAGCTTGTTTTGGCAGAGAGTCTCTTCTAATGTTGGGTAATCCGGTGTCATTAGCGTTTGTTTATTGTGCTTCGGTCTCTTTCTGCTCATAGCTGTCCCGTCCGGATCGAGCAGTGCAAATCTATTTCCGCCCGTAGGCGGCATTTTGTCTTGGGACCTTTATAGCTTGTGGGTGGTGGTTTTCGTTTTAAGAAGGTTTTCTGTTGTGCCTAGAGGTATGCAATCTTTGGTAGTTGTCTATAATCAATGTAAATAATCAATGTGTTGAGTTTTATTTTAATATCCTGCGTTGTTGGCAGTGCTGTGTATATTAATTGTGGTTAGCTATTGTTTTGGCGGAAAAGTATAAAAGTAAAAGGAAGAAGAAGAAAATGAGGTTCTTTTTTATTTTGTTTTTTGGTTAAAGGTTTTTGTGTTGTAATTATTTAATTTTATAATACTTATTTGGTCCTTATTTCATCGTTTTGTTGACTGTTTGTGTACACACATTTACTTTAACAATATTGGGGTCCAGTTCACCTAATCACTTTTGTTTTGGTTATACACCCGCACCGGCGGTGCACTGAGTGGAAGAATCTCTATTCTCAGTTCAAGGGTTTTGTTCTTTTCTTTTTAGAAATCGTAATCCCGAAAGTTTAATTGTACACCTTTCCCGTTTTGCAACTTATTAGTACTGCACTAAAAAAGTTGTTAATATTGCGCTTAGATCACTGTAGGTCTACTCGCGTTGACAACCGAATCGTCAGTGAGTGAAGGTATCTCTGTGTGGACACCAATATATACCTAAGGTTTTTACCTTAGTGTCATCTGACAAGGTTAGGAGACTTTGTTCCTTTTCCAACTCTTGAATGCCGTCCAAGATTTGCATGTTGTTGCTGGCCCATTTTCTTA
Organism: Thereva nobilitata; assembly: GCA_963855945.1. Classification (NCBI taxonomy): domain Eukaryota; kingdom Metazoa; phylum Arthropoda; class Insecta; order Diptera; family Therevidae; genus Thereva; species Thereva nobilitata. The sequence goes on from OY979697.1 coordinate 58,893,747, forward strand.
ATTAGAATCCTCCCCTTTTTAGTAACTCATCCAATTGAATTCTTAAGTCCGTGGCCGATTCGATGGTATCTGCACCTGAGAACAAGTCATCAACATAGAATTCTCGTTTGAGCACTGTTGCCGCTCTGACGTAATTTTGTTCCTCGTCGTTGGCCAATTGATGTAAGGTTCGTATAGCTAAGAATGGGGCAGGCTTGGTGCCATATGTTACTGTGGAAAGGTTAAATTGTTGAAGACTGGACTGAGGCGTTTCCCTCCAGAGGATTCTCTGGTAAGCCTGGTGACTTTCGACAATTCTAATCTGTCTATACATCTTTTCTATATCAGATGATATGACGAACTTGTGCTTTCTCCACCTAATGAGTATAGACATGAGGTCTTGTTGTAATTGTGGCCTCATTAATAAGGCATCATTGAGACTTACTCCTGAGCTAGTAGGACACGACGCATCAAAGACCACTCTTAATTTTGTTGTAGTGCTGTCTAATTTTAAAACAGCGTGGTGAGGAAGATAGCACGCATTTTGAGCGTTAAATGCTGGTCTCATATGATCAAGATTTTGGTATTCATCGATGAATGCTTGGTATAGTTCTTTGAATTTTTCATCTCAATTGAATTTTCGCTCCATCTGTAGTAATCTAGACATGGCTCTCCCCTTAGAGTATCCCAACTGGTTTATTTTCTCATTGAAAGGCAATTGAATCGTGTACCTTCCTTCGTGGTCTCTAGCAACCGTTTGTGAATAGATCTGCTCAGCTAGGTGTTCTTCACTTGAAGTTTCGTTCTTGGTTGTTAGCTCCTCAAGTTCCCAGAATCTTTTTAGTGAATCTGTGTTATATTAAATATGTATGTGTATCAAATTATATAAATATAAATATAACTTGTATGAGTATCGAATCATTACAGTTAACGAATAAGAATTAAAGAATAAGAATCAATGTAAAGCCTAGATCACCCCAGTCTGCACTGAGTTGAGCTGAAGTAACAATAAATAATTTAAAATGAAGTTCGGGATTATTATTGAATAACACATGGCGCAGTCGGTTAAAAGAAAAATGATAGCAATTATAGTGAAGTTGTTAAAAAGGATAGTCTATCACGATTAATTAATAAAAGTTAAAGTGAACAAATGAAGCTGTGGAAACTAAGACAAAGTATTAAAGAAGTGCGATGAAGGAAGATTAATTTAAAAAGAAAAAAAGTTGAAAAAAAAATAAAAATTATATTATAATTATTATACAACATAAAATTTTGCTAAAAGTGTTTTCTCATATGGGAAAATTTCAAGCGGCAAAAAAGTTAGAAGAAATTCAACATAAAAACACGCCACGTGGGAGACCGAAGAAGAAAACAATTATTTACATAAATGAAAACATGGACTACATAAAAAGGGTGGAAGAATTAAAATTAGAAGGAAATTTGGCGGAAAATTGGCGAATTTTCCAACAAAATTTTACAATATTCGCGACAGCCATTGAATTAGAAAAGAAGGAGGAACCGGTGCAGGTAGCGGTATTCCTAAATGCAGTAGGCCCTGCTGCAATAGAAGTGTTTAATACATTCACATTAACAGAAAATGAAAAGAAAAATTTAATTACGGTGCAAAATGCGTTTAAAAACTTTTGTTTGCCAAAGAAAAATGAGGCATATCAAAGTTTTCTTTTTTGGAATAGAAATCAAAAAGAAGATGAGCCATTTGTTGAATTTCTAATGGACATTAAAAAACTAGTGAAGTTATGCGGATATTCAGATTTGGAAGAAAGGATGCTGCGGGATAGGATCGTGCTTGGCACCAGAGATAAGAGACTCCAAACTAAATTGCTGGAAATGTATGATTTATCACTTGTTAAAGCCATTGATACGTGCAGGGCGTATGAGGTCTCAAAACAGCAGCAAATTAAACTGCAGAAAACAACCATGACAGAAGTATGTACCATAAACAGAAGAAGTAGCAGCGTGAGTATGGACAAAAAATTAAGTTTAAGCAAAAAAATGTATAGAAACAATTTAATTAAACCAAGTAATTTCAGGTCAAATAATAACAAAATACATGTGAACAAAAATTGTAGTGGAGCGAGCGAGAATAAAATATCTCAGAGAATTGATTGCAAATATTGTGGACGGAGTCACTTGTATGGAATGTGCCCAGCTTACAACAAAAGATGCAAATTATGCGGTAAGCGAAATCATTTTTCATTTGTGTGCAAAAATCCAAATAACAGTGCAGTTTGCGAAATTTCACAAAATTTAGAAGAATTTTATATAGATAGTATAAATAAAGTACCAACAATTAAAAGTAAATCTTGGATAGAACCCATTAGAATAGCCCATCAAATTATTAAAATTTTTAAGTTAGACATTGCCATACACTATTTTAAAAAGAATTGGAGTACAACTACAGAATTCAAATTCACGATTAATAGATTATGGAGGAAATTCACTTGAAACGATGGGAGAAGTTTTATTAAAGTGTGTAGCAAAAAATGAAATATCAGTGCAAAAATTTATTATAATTAGGGATGATAGAATGCCTATCTTAGGTTTAGAAGCTTGCACGGTACTAAATTTAGTTAAAAGAGTTTTTGCAAATACAGTAGAAACTAAAATGGATGTTATTAGGAAATGGCAAGAAAATTTTCATGGAGTAGGATGTTTTTTAAAAAACTTTAATATTAAGTTAAAAGAGAATGCAATACCAATTGTAAAGCCTTCGCGAAGAATTCCCGTTTCGCTACGAGAACCTCTCAAAAGAGAATTAGAAAAGTTAGAGCAAGCAAAAATAATTAAAAGAACTTCAGCCCCAAGTGAATGGTTATCAAACTTAGTCATAGTAGAAAAACCTAATAAACAATTAAGATTATGTTTAGATCCGCGAGGGCTAAACAAATATGTCATAACAGAAAACCACCCAATTCCTTCTTTTAATGAAATTTTACCGAAGTTGGTAAATAAACAGTTCTTTAGTGTGCTCGATTTAAAAGATGGGTTCTTTCAAATAGAATTAAGCGAAGATTCCAGCAAGTTATGTGCTTTTAGTACCCCATTCGGGTCATATAGGTTCTTGCGGTTGCCATTTGGAATGAAAATAGCCCCTGAAGTATTTCAGAAATATAATGAACGAAATTTTGAAGGTATACCCAATATTATTATTTATATAGATGATATTTTAGTTACCTACTGCAAGCACAGAGGAAGAACACGATAACATAATTGAGAAAGTAATGGAAAGAGCAAAACATCTCAATATTAAATTTAACAAAGATAAATTTCAGTATAGGGCGAAAGAAGTGAAATTTTTAGGACACATTATTTCAAAAGAAGGCATAGAATTTGACAAAGGGAGAATCGAAGCAATTGAGAATATTGGAATTCCGACAGATAAAAAAGCTGTACAGAAATTTTTAGGATTAGTAAATTATATGCAAAGTAGCATACCTAATTTAGCAGCCATATCGGCGCCGTTAAGAGAACTAATTAAGAAAAATATTATCTTTCAATGGCAACCAGTCCATACTAGATGCCTAGACCAAATCAAAGAATTGATTATTAAAGCCCCGAAATTAAGCCATTTTGATCCGAATTTGAACATTACTATACAAGCTGACAGCAGCAAAGACGGTGTAGGTTGCTGTATCTTACAGCAAAACAAACCAGTGGCATTTGCATCTAAAAGCTTAACGGATTGTGAGAAGCGTTACGCACAAATTGAGAAAGAAATGCTGGCAATTTGCTAAGCTTGTGAAAAGTTCCATAATTGGATTTATGGTCGCCCAATCACAATTGAAACAGACCACAAGCCCCTATTGGGTATTATGAAAAAAGATTTCTCAAAAATAGCCTCAGCTAAATTACAAAGAATGAAAATAAAGCTATTAAAGTATGAAATAACGCTAAAATATTTACCGGGCAAAGAAATGTATATAGCCGATTTGCTATCGAGGAATTATCAACAAGATGACACTGAAACTGTAATAGGATTATCTGAGATAGTACACTCAATTAATATTAGTGAAGAAAGAGTTCAAACGTTTAAAGAAGAAACAGTTGAAGATCCAATTCTTTTTGGATTAAAAAAGGTCATCTCTGAAGGTTGGCCTAAAACAAAAAATTGTCTCCCGGAAAACTTGAGAATTTTTTGGAAATATAAAAATGACCTCCTAATAGAAAATGATATAGTGTTTCTAAATGAAAAAATATTTGTTCCGATATCTCTTCGACGTTCAATGTTAGAACTATTACACAAAGTGCATATGGGAATTGAACGAACAAAAAATAGAGCTAGAGAATTAATGTACTGGCCAGGTATTAATAATGATATCGAAGACATGGTAGCTAGTTGTAGAATTTGCCAAAAATATCGGAGATCCCAAAAAAGAGAGCAATTACTATCTCACCAAATACCACAATACCCCTTTATGAAGTTAGGCATAGATATTTGTACGTTCAAAGGAAAAGATTACCTTGTTATAATGGATTATTTTTCAAAGTACATTGACATTAAAAGTTTAAGAAATAAAACGGCAAAAACAATTATACAAATTATGAAAGAAATGTTTTCCATTCATGGTTTGCCGAAAGAAATAGTAGCAGATAATGTGCCCTTTAATAGCTTTGAGTTTAAGGAGTTTGGGAAAAAATTAGACATTAAGATAGTTACAGTTAGTCCAAGATACCCACGTTCGAACGGCCTTGCGGAACGAGCAGTTCAGATAGCAAAAGACATGCTTAAGAAAGCTGACGAACGTAAAGAAGAATTGTGGAATTACTTGTCGGAATATAGAAATACTCCATTAAAAGATATAGGTCTGTCACCAAACAAACTTCTCATGGGTAGGGATACTAGGACACTAATTCCAGCTAAATACTCGCATTATAAAATTCAAGCAGTTCCAAATATAGAAGATAATTTCAAAATAAAAGAGAAACGATATTCACGTTATTATAATCGCGGTACAAGAAAAGAAATACAATTCTAGGTAGGAGAAGAGATTATGTATAGAAGTGTGAATAAATGGATTGAAGCAATTATAGTAGGTAAAGCCGAAACACCAAGATCGTTTTGGATTAGAATAATACACAATAATAAAATCATTAGAAGAAATTCGCACTGCTTAAAAAAGAAAAAGCCACACAATGAAAAATGAAATAAATTAAAATAATAGTCCTTGAGGTTTAAATCAAATACAAAAAATTTTATTCTGGCTCGTTCATTATAAAAAAAAAAAAAAAAATAATATATATATAGAAGATAGGAATTGTTAAACACATTAAATTAAATAAACAACAGACAAACTATGAATTACAAATCAAATTAAATAATTAAAATGACTTAAAGTTATAAAATTAAATTAGTAATAATTAAATTGTATTCTTAAATCAATTTTAAAATTTTGAATTTATATTACAATAGACATATATTATTAATGAATTGAAGTTTCTTGAATTACAAAAGAAAAAAAAAGGAAAGATGTGTTATATTAAATATGTATGTGTATCAAATTATATAAATATAAATATAACTTGTATGAGTATCGAATCATTACAGTTACCGAATAAGAATTAAAGAATAAGAATCAATGTAAAGCCTAGATCACCCCAGTCTGCAGTGAGTTGAGCTGAAGTAACAATAAATAATTTAAAATGAAGTTCGGGATTATTATTGAATAACACAGAATCGTCGATATCTACCTGGGATACGTGACATCGTAACGCGGATCTTCCCTGATAACATCCACCCCAGTTCTGTTTTTTGGGCAACGGGATAACCTGTGCTTCCCTTAATTATCCCTTCTTGGATGATGTCATTATATACCTCGACACCAAAAATAATATCAATAGGTCCAGGACTAAGCGCGTTAGGGTCTGCAAGTGGAAGCTGGTTAAGTGAATATATTTCTGTATTATCTATTCGAGTATCAGGAATAGGTTTTGATAATGATTTGAGAACGAATGCTGAAACCGATAACCTGAATGATGAGGGATATATGGAGCTTATTTGAAATGATACCTTGCTTTTCGCAAGACCTGCTTTGACGTCTGCAACACCTGTTATTACAGCAAAGACCTTAGACTTTTTCAATCTTAGTCTTTGTACAGCATCTTCTCTTATGAAACTAGATTGGGACCCTTGATCGACAAGGGCTCTTAAATTTTCTTCTCTTCCCTCTGCATATTTTACTTTGACTACTACCGTTGCTAATAGTCCGCTAACGTCACTAGAACCTGAATTGTACGCCTGATTGTACGTTTGTTTTTGGGATTGAATCAGAATTCTCTCCTGAATGATTATTTGAAGTGCTGGGCTTTGGATAATTGATCATGCCCTTTGGTTTATTTATCTTGCTCCTGTTGTGGCTGTATGATGATTTGGTTTTGTTCATCTCTTCATTCTTCGACTTTCCCCATTGAACTTGCTTGTTGTGGCTTTCCATATTTAGTAAGGTGTTGTGCGTTGCACTGTTGCATTTTTTGCATGCTTTCTTGCTATTGCATTCAGACATGCTATGATTCGGTCGTAAACACAATTTACACAGATTGCAATTATTTAAAAGCTCTTGTTTTTGAGAATGACTTGACTGTATAAACTTGACACATTCATATAGCTTATGGTTTCCCCTACAAGCTTCGCAACGGCTGTATCCTTTTATGTGATAATTTTTGAGATTTGACTTACCGTGTAATTTGAATTTTATTCCTCCTTGTCTGTTATTTGATTGCGCTGGAGTTTCCTTATTTGGTCTAATATTTTCGAGGGCCTGAAATCTTAGCTCTAAGAAGGCCAAAAATTCGGAAACTTTTGGTATATCTCTAGGAGACCTTAGAGAAAGTTCGTATAGTTTCTGAGTATCCTTGTCCAATTTTTTAGACAATATACAGTGGCTCACAGTGAAAATCGTCCACCTTACGAGTAAGAGGAATTAAGTAGTTTTTTTCATCTAGCTCTCAACAAATCCAAATAAGAATTTACATAACTAAGTTTTTCATTTATTTTCTTCAAAATAATAACGAAAAATTATGAAATTAATCAATAACAAAAACGGAAAAAATTCAAATTTCCGGAAAGGTCATATTTCTATCTCACAATGAAAATCGTCCATAACACTCAATACTAAGAAATGTCGTCCATAACACTCAATACTAAGAAAGTTGGTCCTCCTTATGATGTAATTACTGGTAGAAGTCTGTTCGGCATTGAATTTACTAATTTTTAGTATACTTAGGATTAATTCTAGCCCATTCCTGCTTGAGTACATTTTCAAGGTCTTTCTGCGAGGTAATATTGTCTTACGGATGCTCTTGTCAGGTGTATCCCATAAATTCTATTAACATTCAAGTTAGGGATTGAGGAGGAACGGGGAAAACTGTTTTACAATTGTATATCAGCCAATAGCGTTCAACGTCTCAGGTATGCTTAGGGCCATTATACTGATAGAATGCAAACCCAGCAGTAATACTTAGAAGTTGCGCACTCTGGTGCACATTTCTTTTTAGAATATCAAGCTAAACCATTGCATCCACTGTTCCTCGGATGAACTCAAGGTTGCCAGTTCCATTTGCCGCCATACACCTCCATACGATACCAAACAAACGAATATTGCAATTCGTTCTTTAGTAGTCTCTCATTATAAGGCGGGCAAAAGTCAAAGAGAAATGGCAGATTATTGGGAAATACTTTTCTGGTACTGTTTTTTGGCTTGCTTGCTATTCTACCACTTTCTTCACACCTTTTAATAATATATTGGACAGTTATTCGACTTTTTCCAACAATCTCTGCCATTTCTCTGTGACTTTTGCCCGCCTTATAATGAGAGACTACTAAAGAACGAATTGCAATACTCGTTTGTTTGGTATCGTATGGAGGTGTATGGCGGCAAATGGCACTGGCAACCTTGAGTTCATCCGTGGAACAGTGGATGCAATGGTTTAGCTTGATATTCTAAAAAGAAATGTGCAGCAGAGTGCGCAACTTCTAAGTATTACTGCTGGGTTTTGCATTCTATCAGTATAATGGCCCTAAGCATACCTCAGACGTTGAACGCTATTGGCTGATATACAATTGTAAAACAGTTTTCCCCGTTCCTCCTCAATCCCTAACTTGAATGTTAATAGAATTTATGGGATACACCGGGCAGGAGCATTCGTAAGACAATATTACCTCGAAGAAAGACCTTGAAAATGTACTCAAGCAGGAATGGGCTAGAATTAATCCTAAGTATACTAAAAATTAGTAAATTCTTTGCCGAACAGGCTTCTAGCAGTAATTACAGCATAAGGAGAACCAACTATCTTAGTATTGAGTGTTATGGACGACATTTCTTAGTATTGAGTGTTATGGACGATTTTCATTGTGAGATAGAAATATGACCTTTCCGGAAATTTGAATTTTTCCCGTTTTTGTTATTGATTAATTTCATAATTTTTCGTTATTATTTTGAAGAAAATAAATGAAAAACTTAGTTATGTAAATTCTTATTTGGATTTGTTGAGAGCTAGATGAAAAAAACTACTTAATTCCTCTTACTCCTAAGGTGGACGATTTTCACTGTGAGCCACTGTATGTACAAGAATTGCATCCCAACTTTCAACTTCCATACCTAAGTTTTTTAAAGCAAACAAACACTCATTGGTTGTGTCATACAACTTCTTGATAGAATTTGCGGAATCGTTCGCATCCACTTGTGTTAGCAATGTATTTAATTGTGTTCGCACTAATAGGCGCTTATTTTCATACCTGTTAATTAGTAACTCCCATGCTGTATTGTAAGTTTCATTTGTTATTGGCAGGTGCCCCAACAACTGTGCTGCTTCATCACTTAAATTTGCCTTTAAATACTGCATTTTTTGAACCGTACTTAGATTTTCGTTGGTATGGACTAGCTGTGCAAAGATATCATGGAATTGTCTCCACATATTATAATCTCCATTAAATTTCGGGATTGATATTGGAGGAAGCTTAATCTTGGCTCCGATCGCCTTGTCTCTATTAGTACTTTGATTTTACCTGTGCTGATTCTCTTGTTGTGTTCTGGCAGACAACTCTTGTAATTGAATTACTGTATTTTGGTATATGTCCTCTGCTTCTTCATATTTCTGATTTTCAAAATATTCATGCCTTAATTCCTGTGGGCTGGCACATTTAATTAACTCGTCGTGATTGTGTTCAATCTGTTTCCAATAGTTTTGTAGTGTTTGTATCTTTTGTTGATAATATATTGTAGATTTTGAACTATCTACTTCGTTCTCTAAAACTTCTACTTCTCAATAGAGCTGCTATTTTACTTATTTGTACCCTTAAAGTGTTTTGTAGTTCTCTGTTGACAATAACTTCTTCATTGCCCTTTAGATTAAAGGTTACTGTTTTTTCCCGAGGCTGTCGCGAATCATCTTGATCCTGTTTAGTATGACTGCTACTGGTACCGGGTTGCTGTTCCGCTGTGTCCGCTGTGTCCATGTGATGCTCACTTGAAAAATCGGTTTCTTGGCTTAACATCTGCTGATATTTTTCCGAAATCAAGTCTCTAGCAGATAGAGTATGCTGCGTGTACCTGTTCAGCAAATCTATTCACAAAGTACTTGTGATTGGGATCTTGATTTTTGTACTCTTGGAGTTCAACGTCTTTCAAATGGAAGTCTGTCCATAGTTCCTCTAATTTGTGTGATTTTTTTTCACAATAATCCTTAGTTTTCCTTTTTTCGGAATCCTTATTGTAATTGATTTCCACTCTTTGTATTGACTCACCTAGCTCTTGTTGTTTTACTAAATCTTGGGCAATGAACCGTAGACTTGATTAGTGAGTTAAAGTGTCAGGGAGAACGGGTAATGTTTAAAGGATTATTTCTTATTTTAACTTGTACCGAATTTATTAGGTAATCCGTTTTAAACTTGGTAAACGAACGACTATTCGGAACTTGCGCGGTATAAACACTTTACAGAGAAATTTATTATAGGGCTTGTTTTTGTTTAATATTAATGGGATAATAATAACAATCGAACTTGATTGTGTTTATGTGTTAAAAAAAATGTAAAAAATATTAAAAAATGAGAAATATGTAATATATTAGAAATTTTTGTAATATATATTGAAAAATTTAAAATTGGAAAACAATATATTTGTAAATATATATTTTATTTTAATGATTATTTTTTGTTTGGTATTTGATAACTAAATTGCTTTTTGTTTTATTATATATCTTTAGAAAATATACTTTAATTTTTATATTTTGAGTACTTATCTTAAATTCGGTATGACTGTTTTGTTGAACTGATAATGATGATGAGTGCTGATGTCCTGTTTAGACTTCTGTTGTTGAATTCTGAAGATCTTTATTGTTGTCCTGTGTGGACCTCAGTTGCTGGCTTCTTTGGACTTCTATTGATGTCCTGTGTGAACTTCTGTTGCTGGATTCTGAAGGCTTTTATTGTTGTCCTGTGTGGACCTCTGTTGCTGGATTCTTCAGACCTTTATTGTTGTCCTGTTGCTGGATTCTGCGGACTTGTATTATTTTTGTCCTGTGTAGACTTCTGTAACTGTTCACTTGATGATTTGGTGGCGCCTTAATAAAGTAATTGCCCACTGATCAGCTGCTGATGTGTGTTGTAGTTTAGATAATTACTTAAACATCTGCAATCCCCACTTTATTTTGTTTCTCATTACTTAATTAGTTCACATTAATGGTAACTATGTAGACCATCACCATTTGCAAATGTAAACAAAAACTTTTAAAAAACTTTTATCTTTTTTTAAAATGTACAAAATTCTAATTTTGTCGTTTAATTTTGCACTTTAACGACCACAATTTAACAAAAAGAAATTGTCTCAGAATTTCTCGAATTTAAGTGAAAACTGTAAAGCACTTTTTTGCTGGCTTCAACTTCACTAATAAAAGAAAAAAAAATCGAAGAACCACTTATGTTCCGGGGACATAGAAATACTTAGGAAAGTTAACAAAAACAACTTTTTTCTAACAACAACGTTTAATTTAACTTATGTGGATACCGAACGGGTTGAAATCTAGACAAGTACTGATTAATTAATTTAATTATAACTTACATCCAGTGTTGGGCAAAATTTAATTGTTGGACAATTAAAAATTAACAATTAATTAATTGTTAATCACATCTATTGCAATTAACAATTAATTAATTGTAATTGTGAAAACTCGCAATTAACAATTAATTAATTGTTAGTCGTGAGTTTCCACAATTAACAATTAATCAATTGTCAATCTTTTTAATGGATTTGATTAAAAACTAACAATTAAAACTTATTATTGTATGAAAAGCGTAGTGTCGCACCAGTGATCGCAGAGCTTCGAAATTTTGCACGAAGGTCCGTGGGGGTCTCCCATGATGCACCTCGAAGCCCGATTTTCGAAATTCAAAATGGCCGCCACAAAATGACGGAAATTCAAAATGGCCACCCAAATTTGCCAATTGTGTACCGATTTCCATGAAAATCGGTATCTGGAGGTTTTTAAGGTAGCAAATAACGAATTTATGATCAGAACTTATAAATTCAAAATGGCCGCGCCAATATGGCCGACGAATTTGCCAATTGTGTTCCGATTTCCATGAAAATCGGTATCTGGGGGTTTTTAAGGTAGCAAATAACGAATTTATGATCAAAACTTATAAATTCAAAATGGCCGCGCCATTATGGCCGACGAATTCGCCAATTGTCTTCCGATTCCACTGAAAATCGGTATTTGGGGTTTTTGAAGATAGCAAATAACGAATTTATGATCAGTACTTATAAATTCAAAATGGCCGCGCCAATATGGCCGACGAATTTGCCAATTGTCCTCCGATTCCAATGAAAATCGGTATCTGGGGTTTTTTAAGATAGCAAATAACGAATTTATGATCAGAACTTATGAATTCAAAATGGCCGCGCCGATATGGCCGACGAATTTGCCAATTGTGTTCCGATTCCAATGAAAATCGGTATCTGGGGTTTTCTAAGGTAACAAATAACGAATTTATGATCAGAACTTATGAATTCAAAATGGCGGACAAAATTTTCCAATTGTATTCCGATTCCAACGAAAGTGGATATCTAGGGGTTTTTAAGGTTGCAAATAACGAATTTATGGTCAAAACCAATAAATTCAAAATGGCCGCAATGAAAATCGGTATCTGGAGGATTTTTAGGTAACAAATAAAGAATTTATGATTAAAACTTATAAATTTTAAATTTCGGGGCCAATCTGGGGACGAATTTTGCCAAATAAGTACCATTTCCCGGTCAGCTGTATGTAGGTTGTTCACGAGTTGCGAAATCGAAAAATCTTCACATCCTAGCTCCAAATGGAATATCATTGACCATAGTTTATGCTGGTCATTTCCACTATTGTTGTGAAGTTTGCCCATTCTTAAATGTAGGAAATCTCTTAAATATCAGTATAGAAACAGTAAAAACTGTAGAAGCAGTAGAAATACGTTTTCAAATTAATATGAAGAACATCTTTATATAGTTCAATAAAAAAAACGCTGTACAGGACAGATATTCACAGTTCAACCGGTCAGACGCCGGCAAAGATGATTTTCGGGAAACAGATTACGCTGCCAAGTGATTATACAATATGGTATCCAAAATCATTTTTTCCAGATTTTTTGTTGTTTTCATTATACTTTTTTCCTACCTTGGACAGTGCACACATAAACTTTTTTTAATTTAAAGGCGCTGCAACGCACGCGTGTTTTATGCTAGTATGTAATGTATGTATGGATGTATGTATGTATGCGTGTGCTATAGCGGGCGCACCAGTCATCGCACCGCTTCGAAATTTTGCACGAACGTCCGTGGGGGTGTCCAATGATGCACCTCGAAGCCTGATTTTCTAAATTCAAAATGGCCGCCGAAATATTACCGGAATTCAAAATGGCCACCAGTGACAGTTGTGTTCCGACTGCCATGAAAACCGGTATCTGGGGTTTTTTAAGGTAGCAAATAACGAATTTATGATCAGAACTTATAAATTGAAGATGGCCGCCCCAATATGGCCGGCGAACTTGCAAATTGAGTACTGATTCCAATAAAAATCGGTATCTGGGGTTTTTAAGGTAGCAAATAACGAATTTATGATCAAAACTTATAAATTCAAAATGGCCGCGCCAATATGGGGGACGAATTTGGCCAATTGTGTTCCGGAACAGCCTTATTTATCAAATTTGTTAACGTATGGCCAAGGGCAATTTGTTGGTCTCGATATTATTAAACGGTGTTTCTCCCTACTTCAACTGTATGTAGGTTGTCCAAGAGTTGGAAAATCTGAAAACCTTTACATCCCAGCTCCAAATGGTAGAACATTGAACATAGTATCCTGAAGCTGCAATCGGGTCAGAATTTATCAACAAGGTTTTTGGGAAAGATTCTCCAATACGGGAAGGGTCTGGCATCTGGGTAAACAAATAAAACCTGGGTCAATGACATTGCAGAAGAGAACCATGGGCAATATCCATCTAAAGTCACACTCCTCCGTACGTGACTCCAAACGTATAATCTCCATCACAGTAAAAGCCCATTTTCAAATCTTGAATTAGTATAATTCTTTTATTTTTCTTTCTTTCAGAATGTAATAATATTTTTTGGATTATTTAATGTTTAATTTATTGTATGGACTGCCTCCACTGTTAACGGTTTTTTATTAACGCTTGATTTTACTACCCATTTATTTTGCCATTATGTCCGCCATTTTGAATTTTCAAATTTTAACCACAAATTCGTCATTTGGAACCCTCAAAGCCCCCAGATACTGATTTTCAGTAAAATCGGAACACAATTACATAAATTAGTCCGCCATTTTGAATTTTCAAATTTTAACCACAAATTCGTCATTTGGAACCCTTAAAGCCCCCAGATACTCATTTTCAGTACAGTCGGAACACAATTGCCAAAGTTAGTCCGCCATTTTGAATTTTCAAATTTTAACCACAAATTCGTCATTTGGAACCCTTAAAGCCCCCAGATACTGATTTTCAGTACAATCGGAACACAATTACAAAAATTAGTCCGCCATTTTGAATTTTCAAATTTTAACCACAAATTCGTCATTTGGAACCTTTAAAGCCCCCAGAAGCTGATTTTCAGTACAGTCGGAACACAATTGCCAAAGTTAGTCCGCCATTTTGAATTTTCAAATTTTAACCACAAATTCGTCATTTGGAACCCTTAGAGCCCCCAGATACTGCTTTTCAGTACAATCGGAACACAATTACAAAAATTAGTCTGCCATTTTGAATTTTGAAATTTTAACCACAAATTCGTCATTTGGAACCCTTAAGGCCCCCCGATACTGATTTTCAGTACAATCGGAACACAATTGCAAAAAATAGTCCGCCATTTTGAATTTTCAAATTTTAACCACAAATTCGTCATTTGAAACCCTTAAATCAAGTTCACATAAAATTGAAGAGGATTAATTGTTAGTTTTAATTGTCTTTAATTAATTGACTAAAAAATTAATTGCGATTAATTTAATTGCAGTTAAAATTAATTGCAATTGATTTAGTTGCTATATACAATTAATAAGGATTAATCCAAATAAATAAATTGTGGGGTGCAATTAATAGTTCAATTGCAATTAATTTTAACTGCAATTAAATTAATCGCAATTAATTTTTTAGTCAATTAATTAATTGATTGAAAATTTAATTGATTAATGCCCAACACTGCTTACATCTAGGTGCAAATATTGTTATGCGTAAATCGCTTAATTAGCGCAATTGATTTGCGCGTGCATGGTGTTCATTTGCACCGGCAGGTTTCCATAAATGTAGAAATTCCGTCTGGCGGATATCCGCCGCATGCGGGTGTCAAATTATAAATACGTATCAATATTTGAAATGGCAAAAAATATAAAAATCTTATATATTAATAGGCAAACAAAAAGTTTGTACACGCTAAGGCTTTTTTGTTCGTGGACCGATTTCGTTTAAATTTTCAGAAAATGTTCTTTTTATGGCATAGTTCATAGTGCCTTTTTTTTATACTCTTTTGTGTATAGTATTTTTGTAAGGTGCTGCCGTTCGTTTTTTGGCGAGTGAAAACAAGTGCAAAGTGATAGAATACATTTATTATTTGAATTGAATTTAAAGAGGCAAGTTGCGACGTTTTTTTTTTTCAATATTTTAATTTTGATGCTTTAAGTGATTTTCTTTTAATTTTATTTTGTAGTTTTTTGTTTTTATTGCTTATTAATAATTTATTTGTATTTTTTTTGCGTTTTATTTTCGAAATGCCAAGTCAACGGCGTGGCGTGGACATAGCCGAATTTAAATTCGAACAAAGGGTGAATTTTATTTAGTAATTTTTTGGTGACCGAATTTCGGTAACGGGCGTCCTTACTATTTAAATTATTGTTCTTGAACAACTCTTAAAAAAAAACAAAAATAAAATTAACAAAACTAACCGAGTTTTCCGGTGGATTAAAAACAAACGTGCCCTAATGTGTTTTTGATGAAGACGCGCCCTTTCTTGTGAGTGCAGCTAACTTCAGAGTTTATTGCTTGATTTATTTGATGAGTTTGTCCCTTTGCGTAGCAAAAGGTGTTTAGCTAAATCTAAACCTTGGTTCACCGCTGAAATAAAATCACTTATTGCTGAAAGAGAGTTTCTTTATCGCTTGTCCAAAAAAGTTAAAAGTGCTCTTGCTATTCGATCTTTTAAATGTGTAAGAAACTTAGTCGTCGCCAAAATTAAGGAAGGTAAGAGAAACTTTTATGCTCGCAAAACTTGATCCCGCCCTTCCTGCAAAAACTATTTGGAATAATTTGCGCCACTTAGGCGTTCACTCTAAAAATGCAACCGTTGCCGACACTCTCTGCCCTGAAACCTTTAACCAATATTTTGTCGCCAGTCATATGCTACGCGAGATTATTTCCCCTCCTGTGGCCTTTCCGGATGGCTTCTACTTTCGCTGTGTCGAATCCCACGAGCTAATGTCTGCTCTAAAATCAATCAAATCTAATGCGACTGGCAGTGATAACACCCCCCCCCCCAGGTTCTTAAATATGATAACACCTTGTCTCTTACCTGTTATTACTCACTTATTTAACGCCTGCCTAGAGAATTCGATCTCGGCCCTTATTTCCAATCTCGGGATTTTGGGATTATAAACAGACAATCCCGCGATCCCGAGATAGCCCCGGTATTTTGGATTGTAAGAAAAAATTGCAAAAATTATGTAAAAATCTGCGTTTTTATTTCATGTTTTTAAATGACAAAGTAATCAAAGTAGTCAAGAGCGTTGTTAATAGTTGTAGGTTCAATTCCCATGTTGCTCTCTTCCTCTACATCAGGGGTGGGCAACTTTTTTCATTATCGGGCCAATTTCAATTTTCTTATAACCATACAGGCCAGAATAGATTAAATGGTCTAACAAAAATTATTTAATTAAAAATTGTTGAATTATTTGAATCTAATAATAATAATATACTAAAAAATAAAATAATAAATACAGATTTACTTCAATCGGAATGAATTATAAATGAAAATTTGTAATAAACATTTTTATTATCATCTCACAAAATGAATACAATAAATTTTCAGTGTGATGGATTAAATTTGGAATGTTCCTGATCTATTATTACATCATAATTAGGATCAAATTTGCTAGTAGCTATTCGAAGAACTGCTTCTAAATTTTCATCTGTTATTCTCGATCTGATTTTGCTTTTTGTATGTTTCATTAAAGAAAATGTAGTTTCGCACAGGTAAGTTGATCCAAAGAACGTCAAATATGTTTGTGCATGATCCAGAATATTTTTAAAAATTTCTGGATTTAAAGAAGCATAAAATTCCAGTATTCCTTTTTCAGCAAATTGATTTTTTAATAGTAAACTTGATTGTAAATTTATTAGTTCCAGTTGAAGAGTGGCCGGTGCATCATCGACATTAAAAGCAAATGGTAGACTTACCAATGAAAGATCATTAGCAATTTTTTTAAAATCTTCAAATCTTGACATAAATTCTTTTTGTAAATCATTTATTATCATCTCATATTTTTTATAATCACTGTTTTTCAAGTTCTTTTCCCTTTCTTTCAAAGTTGGAAAGTGAATCAACTGTTTCTTTTGAATCTGTTGTGAAAATAATTTTAATTTTGTTGTAAACGAGGTGATATTTGCATACATATCATAAATAAATAGCCCCTTTCCTTGAAGTAATAAATTCAATTCATTTAAATATGATAGCACATCAACTGAAAAGGAAAGATCATTCAACCATTGTTCATCTTTTAGTTCTCCAAATTCGTTAATCTTGTTTTTCATATTTAAGAAGCTCACAATTTCATCTAACAAATTATAAAATCGTTTTAATACTTTTGAAAGACTTAGCCATCTAATCTCCGTATGATAAGGAATATCAATGAAATCACTTTCAATTTCTTTCAAAAAGTTTACGAATTGCCGGTGGTTTAATGCTCTTCCGCGAATAAAATTAACTACTTTTGTTACAACGGATATAACGTGCTTTAGTTTCACAACTTTTTTACAAAGTATTTCTTGATGTATAATACAATGTAAAAAAATTATTTCTTTTCCTGGGCTACGCTTTAGTTCATCACTTATTCTTTTTATTAATCCAATGTTTTTTCCTGTTAAACTGGGACACCCATCAGTTGTGATATTGACAATTTTGTCCCACTTAACATTTTGTTTTTCTAAAACTTCTTGGAGCGTCGTAAAAAAATCTTCACCAGTAGTTCTATTTTTCATTGGACATGCAGAGAGCAATTCCTCGATAATTTCAAATCGATCATTTATACCTCGTATGAAAATTAAAAATTGACTTGTATCTGTGATATCACACGACTCGTCTAAAGCCAATGCATAGTAAGTGCAGTTTTCCAATTTCAATTTTAATTGATCACATAAATTATTTGAAATATTGGCAGTTCGTCTCACAATAGTTCTTCGTGAGACTAATTTTTTCAAAAGTTGCTTTTTTATCAGGAATTAATAATTCAGCAATATCTAACAAGCATTCCTTAAAAAATTCTCCGTCAGAAAATGGCTTGCATTGTTTCGCAACTCTATGTGCAATAATGTAACCTGCTTTTGTTAAAGCTTTATCCGTCTTTGACAAGCTTATGAAAGTATTTTGTTGCTTACTTAATCCACTTTTTAATGTTTCTGCTTAAATTTTCATTTGTTCTGGTGAAAATAGCTTGTATTTATTGAAATGTTTTGTTGAAAAATACCGTTTTAAATTATATTCTTTAAAAACTGAAATAGTTTCGTTACAAACCAAACATACGGCTTTATCTTTTATATTTGTAATTAAATATTTAAAGGTCCAATTATCATTAAAAATTCGGCCTTCGCCATCAATTTTTCGTTTCTTTAATCGATTCATTTTATGAGCTGTATTAAAAAAATTACCTGATTATAAAAAGAATAATTTGCTATTTACTGTAAAATACCGGATAAAAGTCAACGTAATTCACAGGAAGGAACGAATTGAACGACCTACTCACACACAGTAATAGACAATGTAACCACAGAATTAATACGTCATGCACTTGTGCGCCTTGGAGTATCTCAAGGAACTCTGAATATAATATTCCGAACTATTTAATAGACTTATGACACTGGCTTCATCGTAGGCTGAAAATGCTGCCTTGGCTAGGCTGAAACCTGAAAGAAAAAATTCAAAGGAGATTTTCCCATATGTAAGAGTGAGAGGAGTATACTCAAACTTCTCTTGGCTGGATTTTAAGTGTTATAAAAAGTCTAGACAACTGTTATAAAAAGCATAGGAAAAGAATGAAATTCATGTTCTTTTTTCTATGCTTTTTATAATAGTTTGCTGCATCTCTCGACTTTTTATAACAGTGAGGGGATAACAATAAATTGAAGCGATTATAAATATAAGTTAATAGATTTAAAACGCTTTTCTAATAATAAAAAATTATTGAACTTTATTTAATCTTTAAAATCCGCGTTTAAATTTAACAATAGTCTCGATCTTAAGACGGCAACTTTTAGACTGCCTTGTGGCTCACAAAATTATTCTTATTGGACACTAGTCTCTTTTGATTGTTATTTAATATTTTACTATTAAGCACTTATCATCTAATTTCTTGGTAATTGCAGTGGGTAAGTCACAGACGCTTCGTCAGCACCCACATGCAGTTGCGCGATTGGGGATTCCAGGAAAATCGCCGTGAGATATTTTGCCACCGATGGTGATGGTGTTAACTCTTCCCCTCTTAAATTGAATGTCCTCATTCATCCTTAGAAAAGCGATAGAGTGGGCTCTTCAGGTGCTTCGCTCTTTTCGTCGAGGGCAATATTTTCTATGCCTTTTTCAACTTCCTGGTTCTGTTGAATAACGATCTTTGTAGTCTTCTTTCGGTTGATAACAAAGGCGATGACGAGTGTCGACCCAATTAAGATGATAAGTCCGTATGTTATCCATTGGTGGGTTCTCTTCTCCGCTTCTAAGAGTTGGATTCTATTTGTGCCGTTAATTTGAAGTTCATTCATCATCTCTAACGACAGGATTTTTTGGTAATCTCGTTCCAATGCTGTTGGTTGAACGATCGGTGGTAAGGCCTGTAACGTTGAAACTTCCTTGGACTTAAATTCTTGACCGTTGATGTTTATGGTGCCGTTGTGGAATTTTATGAGGAATGTCCCTTGGAGGCTATGACCGAAATTTTGTGCGCTAATTGTTCCGCTAAACTGGTTCAATAGTATTATTCCTGGTTCTATTTCCTCTAAGGTGGGTATGTGTTGATTATTTATGATTGTGCAAGTGGCGTTGCGACTTCTAAGTAAATTCGGAATACAAGTAGAATTACTAATGTCGGAGATGCTGTCCTGGTTACAAATTGTTAAATAATTATAAGTTTTACATTCCTTTTTAATGCCAAAATACTTGTTACCATTTTTTAATATCATTATAAGAAATTTTATTGACAAGATTACCTTTCTTTACTGGTTTTATAATTAGTTTTTGAAATATTTGTTCTGTTGTGATCGGAATATTAATTATGTAAAGTAAAGTAGAACTATTGCTTATGACTTTTGCTTGTGCAAACTCTAATGCTTCTTCTGCTGTAGAGTAAGGAAGATTTTCCTGATCAAGAGATTTTGTAGCCAAATTTATATCTGTTTTTGATAACATCATTGAATTTACTACACCGAGTTTCGCCCATTGGATGGCGTATCTAATATTTACTAATTCTTCCTTTATTAACCTAATCTTGTATTGTGTGCCTAATGCTAATTTTTTTCGTTTGCCTTCGCCTTCTTTGAATATTCTTAATATCTCATTAGTAATACGAGTAATATTATTTATTCTGTCGTTATGTAAATTATTAATTATGACCTGCTTATTATTATTTACTAAAACATTATTCATTCTGTCTTTTAGTAAGACGAAGTCATCATGGTCCGGATTCCCAGCGATCCATTTCCATGCGCTTCCTATGAAATTTAATGATCTTTTCTCTCTATGTGGCCTGATGTTCTCTAATGATTCTTGGATTTGGAGCAGCTCATGTTGAAGGAATGGGAATAAGGAATGGTTTTTCTTAATCTGTTTTTCGAGGACCAAATTCATATCGGAGATGAATTTTTGATATTGCTCAAGTTCTATGATGTGGATCAGCTTAAAATTTCCATTTTGTAGCTTGGCTATACCGGAATGAAAGGCGATAATCTGGGAATTGGAATAGTCAAGTATTTGGACTTCTCCCTCGCTGGTGGAAAGGATGAATCTGTAAAATTAATTTCTTATATTACTCTTGTGAACTGTTTTTCCTGACTGGGTAATTACTGTTGTATGTCTATTTTCTTGTACGATTTCTTGCTTATACCTTACTGTTAACTTAGACCCTATTCTTTTGTTGTGTTTCACAAAAATGATTTGCCCTACATTATAATTTTTTATTGGTTTGCGCTTTTTATTATGATACCTTAGATTTTTTTCCTGTTTTTGTTTTAGTTTTTCGATATTTTTCGCTCGAACTATTTCGAACTGTTCAGGGGTAATTCGGGGGTTTCGACCATAGAATAATTCTACAGGTTTCTTACCCGTGACTAGGGTTGCCAGGTCCAAAAATAAAAAAGCCGGACACGGCGTTACATTTAGCCGGACATTTTGCCCTAAAATCCGGACTACCCATTTTGAATAGAAATAGAGTCAGTTAGGTATTTTCAATCGTTTATTTCAAAATAGACTAAATATTCTTCATTAAACAAAATAAACAATCATCTATTTTCCTTGGACGGAAAACTGGTCATTTCATTATAGTCCGGGAGGCAGCGTTGCATTTTGGATGATCTTTTCAGGTCGCTTGATTTTTGTTGGAATTGATAATTAAGATAAGGCAAAGAGAGAGAAAATGTACATATTGCGACGATCAGCCCCACCACTACTCACGCAGCTGACGTTTACATCATCAACTTACTACCCGAAAGGAAAAATTTCTAAAATGAATCAATTGGCACGAAATGACCAGGTCACTTGCAACGCTCACTCCGGGACTACTTTTTTTATTAGTCCGGGATGCAGCGTTGGAAGTTACTTGGTCTGCTTAAATCTTTGTGTACTGGAGCTACTCTTACGTGATCAGAGGGACGATCGCTTAAAATCCGGACAAAAGCCGGACAGGCCGGACATGTATAAATTTGGCCGCCACGACCGTAGAAAGCCGGATATGTCCGGCTAAATCCGGACACCTGGCAACCCTACCCGTGACAGAATGAATGGTATGATTGTACTCATTTACTGCGCGTTCTACAAGTTCTTGAAAGGAGCGGGTTGTTCCATCATTGTTAAGACATCGCATGATCTCGGAAAGCGTGGAATGAAATCGTTCCACTTGACCATTTACTTCGCTCTTATAGGGGGGGGGGTCTTGACAATGGTAATGTTAAGATCTTCAAACATAGATATTATGGTTGCGGAATTTAAGGATTTTTCATTGTCGAGTACTATGAATTCGGGGACGCTAAAGAAAAGTAAAATATCTCTTAAAGGTTGCTTTACGTCTTCTATTGCGCGCGACTTTATAATTTTGGCCTGGGCAAATTTAGTGAATTTGTCTATTGCCGTTAAGGCGAGATATCTTTTGGTGGAATAAATATCGATGTGGATAGTATGTCCAGGAAAGTTTGGAATAGGTGTAGGATTTAATTTTGGATTATTGGGATGTCTGTCGTACTTATTTTCTTTGCACACTTTACATGCTTTTAAAAGTCTTTTTACTTTATGGCTCATTCTGGGGAAATAGTATTTTTCCAAGATCTGTAACCTATTTTCATCTGCGTTTCTATGTGCTCTTCGATGAATTGATAGAATTATTTCTTCCTGATCTGTTTCGTTAGTAATGTCCTCGATTAATGTTTGCGTGAACCGAATTCTGTAATGTTTGAAATGAGTTGGATAAATCCTTTGGATTTTTCCCATAATATCTTCGTCTGTTTTGAGCCCGTTTAATGTGTGCGGATTTAAGTGTCTTTTAAAGATATTTATAAGTTCGGGATCTGTGTAATGAGGTCGGATAAAAATGTGCCTTTGGTAATTTGGGTGAGGGTTTATAATTTGGTAACTATTTTCGTTACCCTTTATCAGAATCAACTGGTTGCGGAAGGCATTTACTGGTATTTCTACCGTCGGGATTAAATTGTGAGGTGAGCTGTTGTCACTATGTGTTGCTGTCATTGAGTTAATTTGCACTTTTGGTGGTTGTCTTGATAGTGCATCAGCTACAACGTTAGCTTTGCCTGGTTTGTACTTAAGTTCATAATTGTACTCCTCCAGGATAGTCTTCCACCTTTTCATTTTGCTATTAGTATTTTTGTTACTCAACGCATACGTCAAAGGTTGATGATCAGTAAATATTTTCACCTTTCTTGAACCATACAAATAGTTTCGCAAGGAGTTGAGCGCCCAAATGATGGCGAGCATCTCTTTCTCATTGGTAGCATAATTCTGCTCTGTTTTTGTTAGAGTTCGAGAAAGAAACGTTATTGGCTTTTCGTCCTGCGCAAGCACGGCACCAATTGCGAAGTCAGACGCGTCGGTGGTTAACTGAAATTCCTTGTTGAGATCCGGATGGATCAGTAGTACTTCTTGAGAAACAAGTGAATTTTTGATTTTATTAAATGCTTCGATAGCCTCTGCAGGAAGAACAATAGGTTTATTTTTCGAAATCTGTTTGGACACACGTCCATCTTCCCCTCTTAAAAGGGATGTCAAGGGTTTCGCGATTTTTGCGTAGTCTTTAATAAATCGGCGATAATATCCTGACATACCAAGAAATGATCGTAACTCTTTAAGAGTTTTTGGTGTAGACACATTGAAAATAGCCTCTACTTTTTTGGGGTTGGTCTTAATTCCATTTTTTGATATGACAAATCCGAGAAATTCGACTTCTTCTTTAAAAAATTCACACTTATCTAGCTGAACTTTCAAATTCGCTGCCTCTAGGGTTTTAAAAACAAGTTCAACGTTTTTGAAATGTTCTTCTTCATTTTTACCGAAAATAATAATATCATCGATGTAGACGTAACATCTGATTCCGATATGATCTCTTACTATGTCATCCAGTGCTCTCTGGAAAATTGATGGTGCATTTTTCAGGCCAAATGGTAATCTCGTGAATTCATATTTCCCATTATTTACAGAGAACGCAGTTTTTTCAATATCGCATTCCCTAAGTGGTATTTGGTGGAAACCGCTCTTTAGGTCTGCTATAGTGAAATATTTATTTTCTCCTAAATTGGACAGAACTTCGCCTATCTCTGGTATAGGGTACCTATCTGGAATGGTAATTGTGTTCAGCTTACGGTAGTCAATTACCAATCGAAATTTTTTCTCTTTTGAAGCATCCAATTTTTTTGGGACCACCCAAACTGGGGAGTTATAGGGCGATCTTGAAGGTCTAATGATACCATCGTTTAGCAGTGCTTTAATTTGTTTGTCGACTTCTGCTTTGAATGCCATCGGATAAGGATATGTTTTGGAATAAACAGGATCATTTGAATTTGTACGAATTTCGCCTTTTACTACCGTGGTGTAGGTGAGTTTTTCGTCAGGTTCAACAAATAAATTAGGACAGTTTTTTATAATATTATTCAATTTGAAATTTTGTGCCTGGCTCATGTGTGAAATTCGAAGATTTACAGAGTTAACAGATTCAGAGATGTGTTGTTGAAGAGGGACTTCAATACCGGGGGTAATAATCATAATATTATCATCGGTATAGATGACAGCTTTGAGCTGCTTGAGACTATCGTAACCTATTATGCCGTCGAAGCCTAGAAGGCTTGGGAGAATAAAGAATTTCAATTTTTCTGTGATACGGCCAAAAATGTCAATAAATGCGTGCTGAGTTATTCGAATATTGCCTGTTACGGAACTTGCGATAAAATTTTTTTCATTGGGGATAGGATTACGGATATAACGTGGCTTGATATAATTTTTATTCGAGCCTGTATCGACCAAAAATTTCAAAATATGCCCACTCTTCGCTACGTGTTCAATATAAGGCAGCGAAGAGTGCCTTAGTCTAAAAAATAAATGTCGTCGATAAATTCGACTTCTTCGATCGGGTTTTCTTTGGCTTCAATATAATCGAAAAGTGTTTGGTCGTAATTGGCATCTTCACTTGTTACCTGTTCGTTGTAAGTTTCTATTTCACTTACTGGATTTTGAATATTTGTATTAAAAATTCTTTGTTGTTTACCTGAGGGATGCATTTGTTTAGATAATGGACTTTCTTGCACGCGCTGTTGTGTTCTAGGATTATTCTGATAATTCAATGCTCGCGATTGAATAGTTCGATCGACGTCCATCGGCTCTGGTCTTGGTAAAGGTGTCGGGAAATATTGTGTTGGCCTCCAATTTTGATTTCGATTTGATTGATGGGGAATTTGTTTTTGGAAATAAGGTCTTTGAAGTCTTTGTGGATAATTTATTAATTCGGGGTAAAATTTACTTCTAGGAGCAGGAGTAGGGTAATATTGCTGTGGAGGTGGAATATTCCTTCTTGGTGGAATCGGTGGAGGTAAATTTCTTCGAGTGTTTCTTTCAAAACTATGGGCATATTGAGTGCGGAACTCCACATTTTCTAATTTTGTGCAAAGATGTAGGGCCTGTGGTAATTCTGTAGGCTCCTTAATGCTTAACAGTCTAGGCAATTCGCCTTTTAAACCTCTCACAAACGTGTCTAAGGCTTTGTCCCTGTAGGACTTGGTTATAATATTTAAGGATTCTTGGCTCATATCGAGGGAACACAATTTATTTAAGATTAATGATAAATGATGGTAAACATTTTGATAAAATTCAGGGACCGTTAACCTCCCTTGCACCAGTGTCGTCATTTGGTATTCCAGTGTACCAAGATCACGTTTATCTGCGTAGTGCAGTGCAAGACATTTGGAAATCCTTACCCAATTAAGTGGGGTATTGTAGGACTCTAAGGCGATGTTAGCATGTCCTACTATTTTGTTACGAATAACACTCAGAATGCCGAAGTATCTTGCGGTGCCTTTTAATGGCTCATAAATGGTAAGAATTCGTTCTACACTTTTCTTCCATGAACCGAATTCTTCTGGTTTACCTGAAAATTCCCTCAGACCTTTCACAACATCTGGAATCTTGTCTAATTCAGAGTATCCTCTTTCTGAGTTAATATTAATTGGTTGGTCAATATCATTGCTATTATCTGCAGGTGGGTTTAAGAGTGAGCTTAAAATTACTCTCCCTTCTCTTTTTAGAACATCTCCGACTAGAGCTGTGATTTGCTCTACTAAAATTGGGGTAATGGGATTTGCGGAAGTAGATTGACTAGCTGCTCCTTCATCAGCGTTTTGTGCCATGTTTTTTTATCTTTTTAGATAGTAACAGAGAGAAAAAAAACCCCTAATTTTATTTAAAGAAATTGTGTCGAAAATTAAATTAATCAATGTAATAACAATAAAAACCTTTAAATTGACAAAATTGATCCACCCCTTTTTTTTAAAAAAAATTATTCAGTACTTTGAAAAGGAATAAATGGAGCTATTTGACTTGAGCTAACTGAAGGAGAAAAACAAAGAAATTTGCGTTCATAAACTAAATTTTTGGAAAACTATTTTCAACCACTTTTCTCCTATTGAGTAAAATCAATTAAACTGAAGGCGATAATTAATGCCTTTATTCTAAACTATAAAAACAGTGCACACGCTACTCTCCCTAATTTTTATAGGATAATTAATAATTCCGATCACTTTTATTTTATTGAATTTTTTCCTTTTTGGTTTTTACTAAAAAAGTTCTTTTACAGAAATTCACTTTTTATTTATTTTTCGTTTCAAATTTTAAATTTAACTTTAAGTAATCACTTTCCTTTATTATTTATTTTCTGTTAAAAAAATTCTAAATAATTTCTTTGCTTAAGCGCAAGATAGAAATTCTAACTTACATTAGAATGCTAAGATTTTTCTGTCCCTAATAAATTTAATTAAAAAAAAAATTTTATCAAATATTTTTCTTGTATTATTATTTTTTTGTTTAGGAAAGGTACAAGTTTTTGACTTACATTAAAATAATAAGTCGAAGGACGAGCATCTTGATGAGTCCGTTGCTTTATTTTTTTCTCCGCACAATACCCGGTGAAATTTGTGCGGTGGGACCACTTGTGGTATTTCCTCCCCTGGAACAGGCGGCTGTCAGCAAATTTTTTTGTCAGCTTGGTTGTCTGATCCTGAATCAGTGACTCCGTTTTTTCCGATGAGTTATGGTTTCTTCGGTGACTCCGGGGCCTCGTTTCCTATTCCTTTTTTTGGGAATGATTTCAAGGGATTTTATCCCTTTTAATTGCCACTAAGTGACGTGACGTGATTCAACTTTCCAATGCTATTATCGCACTTTATGGTTATCTGCACTTTAATAGCTAATTAGTTGAACTGTAAATATGATTAATTTACACAGCAGTGAGTTAATCGGTAAATTATTTCACTTTGCTTTCACTTTTACACGTAGCACTACCGTGGTCCCTGCTCGGGCGCCAGTTAATAGATTTAAAACGCTTTTCTAATAATAAAAAATTATTGAACTTTATTTAATCTTTAAAATCCGCGTTTAAATTTAACAATAGTCTCGATCTTAAGACGGCAACTTTTAGACTGCCTTGTGGCTCACAAAATTATTCTTATTGGACACTAGTCTCTTTTGATTGTTATTTAATATTTTACTATTAAGCACTTATCATCTAATTTCTTGGTAATTGCAGTGGGTAAGTCACAGACGCTTCGTCAGCACCCACATGCAGTTGCGCGATTGGGGATTCCAGGAAAATCGCCGTGAGATATTTTGCCACCGATGGTGATGGTGTTAACTTATATAAGAAGTGGCAATAAATATAATTGAAGTGACAATAGATATATTTGAAGTGAAGAGGTAAATGTTTAGAATTGGGGCTCCGGAGTAAAATCGTTCCAAAAAAAATGTTGAGGTGTTGACGGTGATTTTTGAATGTCCCAATAATAATTTCATGGCGGGGAAGACATATTTTTCTTATTACAACATGAGGGGGTTGCGAATTGGGGGATTCCTTCTGTATTTACTCACAACTATCTGTTATAATAATCAGACAATCGTTCTTACTCTCACATGCTATCTCTGTCACACAGTATAACAGATTTCGTCATTTTCAGCCTAGCCAAGGCAGCATTTTCAGCCTACGAAAAAGCCAGTGTCATAAGGCTATAAGGCACAAACAGATTGGGAGGCGCGGCGGCTGCCTGCGCCAGAATTCCACGTAAATTCAATTTCTTCGCGCCGCCTGCTATTTGTATTAGAACATTTGGGGGCCCGTTTATTTTAAATGTTTTCCCCTAACCGTCGCAGTCATTCGAATGTATTTGCGCCTTAAATAATTCGGAATACTATTCCTTGAAATACGCTGATGACACAATTTTCGCGCCCAGCTTTACTACTCCGCATTCCAACAGTTTTCACACTTCTGAGAAACATTTGTTTTACGTTTTACGTACGAACTTTTTCATTTATATGTACATATATTTCATTTATTCTGCGGGCCAATTTTAACATGGTAACGGGCCGGATTAGGCCCGCGGGCCGGCAGTTGCCCCTCCCTGCTCTACATCATTAGTCTTCGAGGTAAAATTAAGGCGTTTCGTTTCATTGAGTATAGACAGATTTTATACAGATTTAAAAAAAATAGTCAATCCCGAAAATCCCGGCTTTGTGAAAAGTAATCTCGAATTTTTCGGGACTGGAATGGGGTCGGGATCCCGGGACCGAATGCTCTACGCCTGCCCCACCGTATCTGTGTTTCCCTCAGCGTGGAAGCTTCTTTGATTATGTCAATTCCCAAGTGTCCGTCCCCTACTTGCCCCTCGGATTTCCGGCCTATCAGTATCCTCCTTTTTTTGGTAAAGGCTCTCAAAAAGCTGATCCTATCCATCCAATGGCGCTACAGCCCAAATCGATCCTTGGCCTCCTCTAGGGCATTTCTCCACGTTTGACGGTCCCTTGCAGCTTGTCTCCAGTTCCGGATGTTGAGCATTGCCTCTGCGTCAGCCGTAACAGAGTCTATCCATCTCCACCTGGGTCTCCCTCAGCACGGTATACAGAAACAAGGTAATGTAAAAGACTGAATATCCTTTTAGTGCGAAGTCACTCCGCGACCTCTTCCCATATAAAATCAAAATTGTTGTTGTTGTTTCTTCATTAGTGCTGACGTCACTCTGTGACGTTTTTCTACTATATTCGAAGCTGTCAGTCTCTTTTACATTTCCTTGTTTCTGTATACCGTGTGCCTCAGCGTTGCCAGATTTTTTTCCGGCCAAAACGGGATTTTGAAACTTTTTGAGTAAAAAAGCGGGATTTTTCGTCGAAAGCGGGACATAATAAAAAAAGGAAATAATCAGTAGTTTTTTATTACTTATCCTTTTATTTGAGTTTCAAATTAAGTTTACAATAATGACAAATCGCCATAGCAAATGTTTTTTAATGAAAATGCATTACGTTACTATACCAATACGAATAACTGTCTGGTTCTGTAAGTTAGTTAAGTCTTCAGAGAAATATAAATAAGTTATAAATTTCTTACGAATTACTCATTTATACTTCTCTGAAGATTTAGCTTCTCTAAGATTTCCTTTTTTAACCGACTTCAAAAAAGAGGAGGTTATCAATTTGACGCGTAGGTATGTTTTTTTTTTGGTCCTGTTCACGCATAACTTTGTAACGCAATACCTTTTTTGCTTTTTTCTTTTTTTTTCTTGAAAGGGTAGTTTTCCACGGTGGTCCCATGAAATTTTTTTAAATTCTGGAGTTCGAAGGTAGGCTTAAAAAACTGGGAAAATTAGTACACCCTGAGCAGATAGAATTATTTTCGTATCACAAAATTCTTTAAGAGGGACTTGGCGTAGCATCTACGTAAAAGTCTACCGAACTAATTATTGCGGGCTCAAACCCCGGGTCGGACAGTCCGACTTTTTTTCTTTTCTTCTCTTCTTCTAAATTCATTCTGATTGGATTAATGTTGTAAAGAATTATTACAAACTCTTCCGTGAAAAACTTCATGCATACCTACTCATGTAGACTGTAACACTCTCTCGTAGCGCGGCGAGCTAACTAACTACCTCTCATCCGGGGGTTCCGAGTTCGATTCTTCGGACTGTTGCATTTTTTTACAATAAATATTGTTTTCTAATTTCCTTCGGGGAATTTTGTTTCATATTAAATAAGTTTTTTTTTTAAATTACTCCGAAAATACGCAAATACATTACTCGATTCTTATCGACGGCGGCTTGTCATACTAATCGTAATAAATATTTTTTTTTTAAATTGCGTCCGAAAAAAATGAACGGACTAAAAAGTACGAAATAAAATAAATTTTTAAAAACCAAACTTCAAAAAAAAGCAATACCGTGATGCACAAAAAAGGATGAAATAATTCTTGGTAGTTCTTTACAATACTAATCCAATCAGAATGGGTTTAGAAAGAAGAATCACTTTTGAAGACTGTGCCAGGTTGACTTTCATTGCAGGGCCATTCCATGAAAATTCGACCAATGGCTTGGACACGACCTTCTCCGATTTCCTTCATATTTCGTACATTTGGAGTACTAGTGACCAGTATTACATAGGTGCAATATTTTGGCAAAATGTTGGGTAGTTTCATAAATAACGGTACTTAAACATTTCGAAATTAGCATAATACAAGTTCCTTTAAAAAATTGTACAAAGTGCAAAAATTTTATCCTAGGACGGTGATATATACATCCTTTATCCTTGGGGATCTCAAAAAGCCAACGAGGGATTTTCTCCAAATTTTTATATATTTTGACTGGCAACCCTGAAGATAAGTTGCCTGAGTCTCATGCTGGGATCAAAGACCGCTCGAGCGGGAGAATTTTTTAAAGCATACCCTGTCAAACGTAGTGGCGTGTGTGAATCGGACGAACACGTAAATATTTTGAGCCGGACCAAGAGTACCTCCCTCCACCCGTTTTCGAGGATGCTGAACGCGATGGCGTTGTTAGAATTTCTGGTTGGGGTTGCGCAAATCCCCAAAACGGCCAAAAACCACCCCCAAGAGGGTTTAAACTAGTGCTGCACACGAGACGAGACGAGATTTGGCTCGGTCAGTCTCGAAAAAATGGGTATTTGCAGGTCTCGTCTCGATATCGTCTCGTCTCGTCTCGAAAAGTCTCTTCTCGTCTCAAAAAGTCTCGAATTTTACTGTCAATAATGCAAATTGTTCAGTTTTCTGTATTTCGAGAAATATCAATATGTGCCATATTAATGAAATTGTATACAAATATTCCTTATATTTACATGCTAGTCACTTCCCAGACGAATGATGAAATTAAAAGATTTTATATTATTTTCATGATGTAATTGAGATGAGCGCCCCACGCTTTTATAGTATTTAACGAATGTGTGACTCCTTTTCGATTTTGATGTTCAAATCTTTTCTGAGGGATTCTTTTAGATTTTGTGACTTTTAGAACAAGTGAGAGTTGAAATAGACAGATTATTATAATTCAAATTACTTTATTCCCGTTTTTGAGATTTTATTTTTATCCTTTTAGTCCACTTTACAAGCGCTAAATTATATAATTATACTAGGGGTGTTCATGATTTGTGTTATTTGTGTTATTCGTGTTATTGTGTTAAATCGAGAAAAAAGTTTAACAAATCGAGAAACTTTCCTTAGTAAATGACATTTGTTTCGATTTTAACAAATAACATCTGAAAAGGCTTGTTAATTCAACAACTCGAGATCGAGATCGAAAATGGCACGTCTTTTTTTTCGTTTACTGTCAACAGCTGTTTCGAATTTATTTTGATCGATAGCTGCATTTGAAAGGTGCAAAATATAGGAAAAATAACCCTTTAACATGAAAATTTAAAGGGGTCGGTCACGATCTTGTCTATTTCGAAGATAACATTTTACAATTTCTCGACGTTTAACACAGATCATGAATACCCCTATTGATTCATTTAAGCTAAATAAAAGCGTTTCTTAAAAACTTTTTTTACCTTTTTTTTAATTTAATTGTAAAGAACTCAGGAGTTTATTCATTCTACTTACAGTAGCTCTGGAATTTCAAAATATCGATTTGATTTCAAGACCTCGAGATGTCTCGCGAGATCTCGAATGGTAGTCTAGGTCTCGTATCGATTTTTAATCTGGAGGTCTCGTCTCGATCTCGTCTCGAAAATCGAGACGAGACGAGACGATTTCGAGACAAGTCTCGTCCTAGTTTAAACGCACTTTCCACGATTTCCCTGTAAAAAACACTTTCCCCCCGTTTTCGAGGGTACAGAGCATGAAGGTGGTGTTGGATATCGCTTCCGATCCCCACCAACTCCTACACCGGCCAATACTATCCCCTAAAAGGGTACCCTCGAAAACGGGGAGAAAGTATTTTTTTTACAGGTAAACCGTGTAAAGCGCGTTTAACCCCTCTTAGGGGTGGTTTTTGTTTTGGTTTTGGGGCGTTGCGCAACCCCAAAGAAAAACTCTAACAACGCCATCGTGTTCAGCACCCTCGAAAAGGGGGGGAAGTGTTTTTTTACAGGTGTAATGAATCCCATCATTACCTCTACATCATTCCTTAATCCTCATTACACATCTCGTGTCATCCCCCAGTCTCGTCTCAATTCCACAACCAAGCCCCAATAATTCTCAAGTTACTATAACTTATATGTAACTCTATCCAGGGCTAATTAGATCACCGCTTCGAAATAAGTTTACACTTATTTCCATATCCCCAACAGCTGAAAAGCATAAATAACATTTCATCTCACAAAAGGTCCAGGCACTCAAATCCCTGAACCTTTCAAAAGATCCTAAAATCTTAGAATCAAAATAAAGATTCTCAGTGCACATATGCAGTGCAAAGAAAAAAAACAATGGTCAATGCCATTGTTCACATTTACTTGACGTCAATGCAAGTATATTTCAAAACATACTTTCCGGCCACACAAGCGACCACCGGGGTAATTAACCGATGGGAACATGTGTGGAGAACATATGCACAGCCTGACCCATTTCTTCGATCGCGTACGATCACCCTCGGCGAGAGTGTTTAACCTGTGCAGAAGTTCCCTCTGCACTTGCTCGCTCACAGAGAGGCTTTGCAGAAATTTCCCTCTGCACTTGTCCATGCACAAGAGCGAGAAATACATTCATTAGCTCCTCCCCCCCAATGCATTTGAATGCAATTAAGTAAATAACCGCGGCAACCAATTAGGGACCGCGAAGAAATTATTAAGAAAAGTAAATAATTACGGTATCGGAGGAAGTTGTAATGCGAAAGTGATTCGAAGGGAACATTCATTCAGTTTCGTCCATCGAAACAGTTAACAAGTATTGTTAAAGCAAGGGCAGACTTTTCACTTGAATTCAGGCTTTTATTATAAATCCGTGGGAGCCTACACGGACAAGTGGAAATGTTCTGCGCCAAGCTAAGTTGGCCAAATAATTATTAAAGTTGAATAATTAGTTAAAGTTGAAAGAGTATATTTAAACAGTGTAAAAATTATAATAAAAATAAAAGTGTAATCAAAAGTGTTTTTTTTAATATATCCGGAACTGATAGCGAAGTGATTTAAGGTAATTAAGACTAAAGGGCCATGTTCATCTCTATAGGAATGCACGACATGGTCCTGTAACGAGAAAACCTCAAATCGTTACATAAAATTTGGTGGCAGCAAGGTGAGATCTGAATAAAATCAGTATCCGCTACCGACAAATGAGGTTGTCCTGAAATAATAGGCACCTCCAACTTTAAAAAATCTACAACCGCACCAAGCATCCAACTATTAGCCCCTCCAGAGGCCAGGAGCCGGAGTTAGGGTGGTGCCAACGTAAGTAATTAATATCAGCAACCAACAAAATTCAACGTGGAATCCACTCATCAAACAATCAACGAGGGATCCTCAGCATCAGCATAAATCAACGAGGGATACTCAGCAAACCAACGCGGGATCCTCAACATCCAGCAAAACAACGTGGGAATCCATAATCAACGTGGGACTTCATTTCAACACATAAATACCAAAGCGGGATCCTCCTCAACAAACTTGTTCAACATGAAGAAATTCAGCAAATCCAACGAGGGAATATCCAAGTAAGAGATCATTAGATTCTTCTATCTATTATTGTTTAAAAAAAAAAAAAAAATGAATGAACAAACACACAAATGTTAAAATTAAGTACAATTTTTTTTTTGATCTTGGTGATATAC
This sequence comes from Thereva nobilitata, assembly GCA_963855945.1. NCBI lineage: Eukaryota > Metazoa > Arthropoda > Insecta > Diptera > Therevidae > Thereva > Thereva nobilitata. The sequence continues at coordinate 58,927,480 of OY979697.1, forward strand.
ATATATGTATATATTAATCAAATTTCTTGCACGTCGCGCCATTTAATGATGGAAAAGAATTTTTTTTTGTCCGAATATTTTTGATATACGAATATATTTAAATGAAAAGGATTCAAGTTCCTAAAAGTTTTAAAAAGTAATTGTGTAATCTCTAACAAGGTACTCGTGATATTTTCCGCCTCAAGTGAGAAGTTTAAGTTTTCGGGGTTGAGTCTTAAATTTTTTTTTTTTTAAAAAAAAAAAAAAGAAAAAAAAACCAAGTGCCAATGAAAGACTAACATTTTTTTTCTCTCTTCTTTTTCCTCTTTTGCCCCTTGAAGTAATTAATTACTTACAGTCCCAGTGGTCCAAATCTCTTACCCCCTGTAATAAATCGTCTAAGCTCTAAAGATTGAGCTCAGGAGCCTTAGAAAATTATTACCCTCTATCCCAAAGCCAGCCAGAACAAAGAAAATGGCTACCGGCAGCGATTCCCAACCACCTTCATTGGGCCAGGGCGCCGAAACAACATCCTTACGGATAACTATATCCGATGCCAGAGAAATGATACCCGAGTTTTCTGGTAACAAAAATGAATTAAACCGCTTCATATCTTGCTGTGACGAGCTGTTCAGCATCACTAAAGGTGAGCGGGATAGGGCACTATTTTTTCATATCCTAAAAACCAAAGTCTCTGGCGCTGCATATGACATCCTCGATTATGGAAATGTAACCACTTGGGAAGAATATAAAAAACATTTACTTAAGAGGTATAAACTGTCCCGGTCCACTATTCGTGAAGACCTAAGGCGGTTGAAGCAAGGCCCTAAAGAAAGTGTGAGTGAATTCTCACAAAAGATCATAAGGACCTTAGGAGAATTAAATAAGGCCACCCAAATAGCAGTCTCAGATGCTGGGGCTAGGCGACTTTTCGTAGAAGAAAACGAAAAAGAGGCAATCCGAGTATTCGAAGCCGGATTGAAGAGCGAGCGACTCCAAACGTTGGCACAGGCTAGGAATGAGACGGACCTGACAGCCTTAATTGATTACGTGTTGGATCGCGCCTCTTTTACCGAGGAAAAGCATTCAAGGGACCATTTCAACGATGGATCCCAAAGACAAATTTTAACGTGTGAATTATGCCACAAAAGAGGACATGCTCGGGAGACATGTTATAAAAATAAAATGATCCCTTCATTCTCATCTCCCCAAATAAAGAAAGAAGTTCGGAGATTATACTGCTCGTATTGTAATCGACCAAATCATGAACTTAGCGAATGCAGAACTAGACGTTCTGACATTCTGTTGAAGAGGGACCTGCAACAAAACCGGCACACAACATCCAATAATTGGAATCCGCGTAACGATGATTATAGGCAAACAAGCCAACAGCAACGGGAAGTTCCAAGAAATAACTTCCAACAACAAAGACAAGAAAGGTCTTACAGACAAGGACCTTCGAGAAATCAAAATCAGAATAGAAATGTCAATGTGAGACAAGTACGCATCCTAGCCCAGGATGAACAAGATTCGGGAAACGAGATGCCGCGGGAAGGAAGTCCCGGCATTCCGACCCGCTACGAGGAAACTCAAGCCGTGGTGCACCACCTCGCCTAAACGAAGTTGTTCTAGCTCCTATCACTATCACCGAACGCGATGTCTTGGTAACATTACCCTTTTCCGAGTCCAAAAACGGTACTTCCACCTTCATGGTAGATTCGGGATCTCAGATAAGCCTGCATAAGATTAAATCCACTGCCGACGACAGCCTAGTCGATGTAGGTCAGAGGTGCATAATTTATGGCATCACTAAAGACTACATAGTATCCGAGGGCCTGTTGTACGGAACTTTGGCATTATCTAATAGCAGGTGCGAAGTCGAGATCCGCCACCCCTTTCAGCTGGTGGAAGATGATGAACGCATATTATCGTATGATGGACTGCTTGGGCATGATTTCATGACAAAGTATACATGCAAAATAAATTATTTGGATGAGGTGTTAGAGATATATCTGAACAACAAAAATGCGAGGGTAGGAAGTCCTTCAAAGGCAAGGAGCACCAAGGAAAACGAAACTTACGACATAAGAAATGATCACAATTTAACCTATAGTAATAATGAAATTAATCCAACATTAAATGGGTGCACGCAACGCTACGACCGCGGCCCCCAGCAGTTGGAGGAAACTATTGAACAAGAGGAAAGGAATCCACAACGCTACGACCGTGGTATTCTATCAAAGCCGTCAGGTGATCTTCCCCTATTTAGGAAAGCACTCCCTGATCGCCTGTTGTTTGAACCAGTCCCACATTGGGATAAAATGGTTAGCAACAGGGAAGCAATTGACCTCGACTTCAATATGATAGAAAATGGCAAGGAGAATCAAGAAGAAATTAAAGAAGAAGAAGAAGAAGAAGAAGAGCAGCATATTTATAAAATGCCACGAGAAGGCAAAAATATAATACAAACTAAAATACCCACCAACCGAGTGGAAGATAATTCAATTAGGGAGCAACCAAGTAACTCCATTTTTTTTAACGAACACGGAAATACGGTATACGGTAATAAAGTAAACGAAATTTCGGTCGATAGTTCATACAAGGAAAAACCGCAGAAGCCAGAAGAAAATGCCGCGGACATAATAAAACAAAATTACAAAGGAAGGGTTACCACCAAAGAAAATCACAGACGCTCACCGCGTAACCCCGCTAAAGAAATCATTATACCAGCCAGATCCGAAATGGTCCTGGAAATACCGGCAACAGGCAACACAAACCTGATATGCCGGAAAAAGCTAATAAAACCCGGAATTTATTTAGGAGAAGGAATAACGCACCCAATAAATGGATACGCAAGGGTAACAGCCCTCAACATGAGTGAAGTAGATGTAAGATGCTCGGAGGAAGAAATGACGCCAACCTGGGACGAACTAGAAAATTACGATATCATACGCGCAGACTACGATAGGGATCCTACCAAAGGTAGATTAAAAATCTTACAAGATCTTCTTCAATTAAACCATTGTAATGAAGAAGAACGCGAGGCAATATTAAAAATTTGCAGGGAATTTAACGATTTGTTCCATCTGGAAGGTGACTACCTTACGTGCACCGACGCAATGACGCACACAATACCAACATTGGCAGACAAGCCACCTATATACACTAAGCCTTACAGGCTTCCAGAATCTCAAAGAGGTGAGATCGACAAACAAATCAAGAACATGCTGAACGACGGCATTATAAGTCCAAGCAGTAGCCCTTGGAATTCACCACTATTGTTAGTTCCCAAAAAGCCGGACGCTAACGGTAATAAAAAATGGAGGGTAGTAGTCGACTTTAGGAGGCTAAATGAAATCACCGTTGGTGATGCATATCCACTGCCTAACATCACGGATATTTTGGATCAATTGGGTAAATCTAAGTATTTCACTACTCTAGATTTGGCCAACGGTTTCCACCAGATACCCATGGATGAGGCAGACAGGGAGAAAACCGCATTTAGCACTCCATATGGGCACTACCACTATAATAGGATGCCATTTGGACTTAAAAGAGCTCCCGCCACTTTTCAGAGGCTGATGAACACGGTACTAACTGGACTACAAGGTCTGCGTTGCTTCGTATATTTGGATGACATCGTCGTGTACGGTTATGACCTACGCGACCATAATTCCAAACTTATGGAAGTATTCAGCAGACTTAAGGCAAATTGCTTAAAGCTCCAACCAGAAAAGTGTCATTTTCTGGCAAGGGAGTTAATATACCTAGGCCATGTAGTCAGTGCCGAAGGGGTTCATCCAGATCCAACAAAAATACAGGTTCTCAAGACTTATCCACAACCAGGCAAACCCAAGGATATAAAAGCATTTCTAGGATTCGTAGGCTATTACCGCCGTTTTATACCTGACTTTGCTAAAATAGCAAAACCACTTACGAAACTACTCAAAAAGGATGTTCCGTTCAAGTGGGACGCATTCTGCGATGAGGCATTTAGGACTCTAAAAAACAAATTAATAACCGCACCTATCCTGGCCTACCCCGAATTCGATAAGGAATTCATCGTAACAACGGACGCCAGTGACGTAGCCTTAGGAGCCATCCTCTCGCAAGGTGAAATCGGCAAAGACCGACCAATATGTTACGCTAGTCGGACTCTTAACCCAGCAGAATCCAAATACTCCACGATCGAGAAGGAATTACTCGCAATAGTGTACGCAGTCGAACAATTTCGACCCTACGTATACGGTCGAAGCTTCACAATCATAACAGACCATAAGCCACTCATTTGGCTGATGAATCTAAAGGATTGCACAAGCCGACTAACTAGGTGGAGAATTCGACTGGAGGAGTATGATTATAAAATAAAATACAAAGCGGGAAAATTGAACGCCAATGCGGACGCGTTAAGTAGGATAATACCTAGTGAAGACCATGCAGAGGTAAAAAGGGTAAATATTATCACCAGAAGCCGAGCCAAACAGAAGCCGGAACCAGAACCAAGCATTTCTACGAACACACCCCAAGAAGCAGAGGAAGAAGTAAAAATCAACGAGAAGAATGATTCCCTTTGCCGCTGTAAGACAATACAACATAAATTTTTCCTACTACCCCTGACAACCAACGATACGGAACAATACCTTCAGGAAATATTAGGAGACATGCCAACGGATTTGGCAATAGGACAAATCCACGAGGAAAAAAAGGAAGGCAACTACACGTTAGCAAAAGCGCCTGTTCCCCTCCGAACACTTGGTGACGAAGAGATAATAAAGAATATATTAAAAACATTCTTACAGAAATGCCAAAACATGAAAATAACAAAACTAAATATACAATTACCACCGCTAAACAATGTAGATAGGTACCAATTGGAATCAATATTTAGATGTATTTTCAACGGTACCAATATAGAGATCATATTGTATCTAGGAAAAATAAAATTTTTAACGGACCCAGAAGAAATTAAAAGAGTGTTAAGGGAGTATCACGACACCCCTACCGGAGGACACCAAGGTAGATCACGAACTTTCCAAAGATTGCAGAAGGATTTCCTGTGGCCACATATGCGTCGCGACATAAAAAATTTTATAAAAAATTGCCCTTCATGCCAAACAAATAAACTAGCACCTAACAGAAGGATGCCAATGAAAATCACTACTACGAGTGGAAGACCATTCCAAAAGGTTTTCTTAGATATAGTGGGACCATTACCAACAAGTTACAAGGGGAATAAATATCTGCTCACCTTTCAAGACGACCTTACTAAATTTTCAACTGCCATCGCGTTGGAAAACACGGAAGCAATCACGGTCGCCAGAGCATTTGTCGAGAATATAATATGCAAACATGGAGCACCAGAGTCACTATTAACAGATCAGGGTTCGAATTTTCTGAGCCAGATGTTTAAAGAAGTAACAAAATTACTCAGCATTAAACAGCTGCAGACTACTCCTTATCATCCTCAAACTAACGGAGCTTTAGAAAGAAGCCACAGAACCCTGGCAGAATATCTGAGGCATTACGTTAATAGAGACCCACTTACTTGGGACACTTGGATCCCGTATGCCATGTTTGTGTATAACACCACCCCTCACTCAAGCACTAATTTCTCCCCTCATGAATTATTATATGGATTCCCAGCCACTATACCATCTAGTTTGAAGAACGACCCAACTATTTCCTATAATTATGAAAACTATTCTAACGAGTTAAGGGCAAGATTACAACACGGCCATAAAATCGCTAGGGAAAATTTAATTGCAAACAAGGAAAGAAATAAAAAATACTATGATAAAAACTCCGGAGCTAAGACATTCAATCTAGGCGACCAAGTATTGGTAAAGAACAATGCAAGAAAAAACAAGCTATCACCGCTGTGGGAAGGCCCATATCCTGTGGTAGACATAAAATCCACGGAGAATACAACCGTCAGAATAAAAAACAAAAACAAGACACTACACAATAATAATTTAAAAGTGTTTATTGAAGATACTGATGTGTAAACTTCCCACAGGTTACTCATACTGCTCTGGTTCCTCGTAACAACAGTCGCCAAGACAGAAGACCCATTTCAAATCACCCCTATCAAAAATAACACAAACCCTTCTTGAGACATTGTCAAAAACAATTAATAAAATAAATTTTTTTTTAAAAAAAAAAGTAAACAAAAAAAACGCGTGCAAGAAATTTGTGCAACCTAAGTAAAATTTTTCTTGTCAAAGAAAGAGTTAATCACCCACAAACATGTGCCCTCAAGGACACGAAAAAAGAGAATTGTAAGATAATAAAAAAAAAAAGGGAAAGGAAGAAAGAAAAACTTCCTTATAACTATGTTTAAATAAATATATATATCCACTATAAATAGAAAACATGAAAATAGGCAAATTTTATTATAAATTAAATTGTAACAAGTAAACAAATAAATAATTCAAATAACAACAATAATAATAAATAAAAAAAAAATATATATATAAATAGAAACTCTAAAAATTACAAGTAGTTAAATTACCCTACGTTAAGAAAATTGTTTAGAATATAAGGAATTGCAAAGTTTAAAAAAAAAGGAAACAATAAAATTTTTTTTATATAAAGAAAAATAATATAAAATAATAAATAAAAACAAAGATAGAAAGTTGAAAAAAAAAAAAAATATACAATAAGAAAAATATATAAATAACTGTACATAAGAACAAATTATTGTTATATAAAAAAAAAAAAGAGAGAGGAAGACTTGAAAAGAAAAAATATATATACATTAGAAAAACAATCAAACCAAGAAAATAAAATTATAAACAAGGAAACAAAATTTTTATAAAGAAAACAAATGGCGAATAATCAATATCGCAAACTCAGATATGTAATTAACTATCATAAGAAAAAATAATAATAATAATAAAAATAATACACATACAATAAATAGAATAATAAATAAAAACAAAATTCGAAGGTTATAATAGAAAGAAAGAATATGACAAAAAATAATACGATAAGAAAAATATATAAATAAGATAACATAAGAACAAAAAAAAAAAAACAAACAAAATTCTAGGAAATAAGTAAATAAAACAATAAATAGAATAATAAATAGAGCATTAGTAACAAAACTTTACAACAAGAACAATACACATAACATTTTTTTTTTAGCGAATAAAATAACCTTTGATATATACATGTAAGACTAAACAGATAGAGACCCATATTCTAATGATAAAATTGTTTAACCTTTTAAAAATTTATAAGTTAATGATTGTTTCCTTTTCTAAAAATATAGTACCTTCGAATCGCTCACAATTCGCAACTCACGATACCACGCGACACACAGAAACCACATGCCTCCAACGAAAGTCCCGCTCCTTTTACTCGCGCAACTTTCTAATTAAGGGGATAGGTGTAATGAATCCCATCATTACCTCTACATCATTCCTTAATCCTCATTACACATCTCGTGTCATCCCCCAGTCTCGTCTCAATTCCACAACCAAGCCCCAATAATTCTCAAGTTACTATAACTTATATGTAACTCTATCCAGGGCTAATTAGATCACCGCTTCGAAATAAGTTTACACTTATTTCCATATCCCCAACAGCTGAAAAGCATAAATAACATTTCATCTCACAAAAGGTCCAGGCACTCAAATCCCTGAACCTTTCAAAAGATCCTAAAATCTTAGAATCAAAATAAAGATTCTCAGTGCACATATGCAGTGCAAAGAAAAAAAACAATGGTCAATGCCATTGTTCACATTTACTTGACGTCAATGCAAGTATATTTCAAAACATACTTTCCGGCCACACAAGCGACCACCGGGGTAATTAACCGATGGGAACATGTGTGGAGAACATATGCACAGCCTGACCCATTTCTTCGATCGCGTACGATCACCCTCGGCGAGAGTGTTTAACCTGTGCAGAAGTTCCCTCTGCACTTGCTCGCTCACAGAGAGGCTTTGCAGAAATTTCCCTCTGCACTTGTCCATGCACAAGAGCGAGAAATACATTCATTAGCTCCTCCCCCCCAATGCATTTGAATGCAATTAAGTAAATAACCGCGGCAACCAATTAGGGACCGCGAAGAAATTATTAAGAAAAGTAAATAATTACGGTATCGGAGGAAGTTGTAATGCGAAAGTGATTCGAAGGGAACATTCATTCAGTTTCGTCCATCGAAACAGTTAACAAGTATTGTTAAAGCAAGGGCAGACTTTTCACTTGAATTCAGGCTTTTATTATAAATCCGTGGGAGCCTACACGGACAAGTGGAAATGTTCTGCGCCAAGCTAAGTTGGCCAAATAATTATTAAAGTTGAATAATTAGTTAAAGTTGAAAGAGTATATTTAAACAGTGTAAAAATTATAATAAAAATAAAAGTGTAATCAAAAGTGTTTTTTTTAATATATCCGGAACTGATAGCGAAGTGATTTAAGGTAATTAAGACTAAAGGGCCATGTTCATCTCTATAGGAATGCACGACATGGTCCTGTAACGAGAAAACCTCAAATCGTTACACAGGGTAATCGTGTAAAGTGCGTTTAACCCCTCTTGGGGTGGTTTTTGGCCGTTTTGGGTGTTGCGCAACCCCAAAGAGAAATTCTAACAACGCCATCGTGTTCAGCATCCTCGAAAACGGGTGGAGGGAGGTACTCCTGGTCCGGCTCAAAATATTTACGTGTTCGTCCGATTCACACACGCCACTACGTTTGACAGGGTATGCTTTAAAAAATTCTCCCGCTCGAGCGGTCTTTGATCCCAGCATGAGACTCAGGCAACTTATCTTCAGTGTTGCCAGTCAAAACATATAAAAATTTGGAGATAATCCCTCGTTGGCTTTTTGAGATCCCCAAGGATAAAAGATACTTAAGATGTCCTTTGAATCCTTTTTTCGTCGAATGTCCTTTTTGGCATTTTTATTTAATAGCTTGAAGGTTTTCCTTCAAAATGATGTATATATAAAGTGACCAGATTTTTTGTGGACAAAATCAGTACATTTTCTATTTTGAGTTATTTATTATGAATGAAGTAAAACTACAAAATTTAATTATATAATATGTTTATATTCTTATATTACATAAAGAATAGGTACTAAGGGTGGGTGCCAAGTTACAATTCCGAATTTGCTACTTTCACAACGGACACTTCGAAATTACAAAGTGTGTCAAAATACAATTCGCGCATTTCACATTTTCGCATTTTGACAACATGGATGACAACAAAATTTTCTAATTTATAAAATTTTTAATAATTTTTTTAAAGAAGCTCAGGGCTATTTTTGTCTTTAAAATAATGGAAATGGAATTGCTTCACGAACATCAACCAGTGGGGGTGGAGATCAAGAAGCATTGTACATATTTGAAAGAGTTTTAAAAAATGGTTCAAATTTTATGCGGAATTTATTCTGTTCATGTTTTTATTTTGTTTTACGTGTCAGCCGTAAATGTGTCATATTATACGGTGAGGACAATCATGCACTGAAAATTGCAAGAATTCGCGATATTGTTCTTCAATAATTGAAAATATTTAGATTCAACCACTAAAAAGTAAATCCGACAAAACTGTCAAGCGAATGTTTGGCTAATATTTCCTCACAATTCAAAAATTTCCTTATACAATTCCAAAGACACAAACCTCCGAAAATTGAATTGTAAAATCGAAATGCGTTTTCCATACAAATTGACATTTGAATTTGGCACAGGCCCTAACTAAAAAAAAATAACAAACTAAAATACTTTCGTTTCACATTATTCTGTTTTTGTATAATTGAATAATGTATTATTATTTAAGAGAAATAAAATAATTTGTATAAACATTGTAATATTTATGTTGATACTATGTATGTATATTTAGAAATATTTTTAAAATCAGTACAATATTCAGTACAAATTTTAAGTCAGTACATGGCCATGAAAATCAGTACTGTACTGAATAAATCAGTACGTATGGTCACTTTATGTATATATCACCGTCCTAGGATAATATTTGCACTTTGTACAATTTTTTAAAGGAACTGGTATTATGCTAATTTCGAAATGTTTAAGTACCGTTATTTATGAAACTACCTAACATTTTGCCAAAATATTGCACCTACGTAATACTGGTCACTAGTACTCCAAATGTACGAAATATGAAGGAAATCGGAGAAGGTCGTGTCCAAAATTTTCTTTTTTTGGTCGAATTTTCATGGAATGGCCCTGCACTAACTCTTGCTTCGAAAATTGTTTTCATTTCTTTGTTAGCCTTATGCACTTAATACATCGCCCCGAAAACGGGTGTTAGCACCGTCTTCAAAAGTGATTGTTCTTTCTAGATGCATTCTGATTAGATTAATGTTGTAAAGAATTACAAAAATATTTTCTCAAAAGTGATTCTTCTTTCTAAATCCATTCTGATTGGATTAGTATTGTAAAGAACAACCAACAATTATTTCATCCTTTTTTGTGCATCACGGTATTGGGGTTTTTTTTTGAAGTTGGTTTAAAATTTTTTTTTCTTTAATATAGTTAAAAAAGCCTTCAGCTCCAGATTGAAGTGGATGAGTAATTCTTCTTTCATTAAATTTACGGAACATTAATTTCTGGCATCCGACCATTTTAAATTAATTTGGAAAAAAATGCGTTCGGGAAAGCAATTTGAAGTTGGGAGACTTAATATTAAGGGAAACTATGTTAAACATATACTTGGTATCATTTGAAAACTTTTTAAAGAGGTTGTGCCATTTTTGTGCAGTGGTGTTTTTACAATTTCCCATTACTACAACCAAGGACGATTTCAACAAGTTAAATTTTTCATGTAAGTTATCTACTGAAACATCGCCTGTCAAGTTTAATCAAGATGCAACATTCTCAATCATTTCAAAATTTACTTCATTTTCAGGTTTATGAATTCCAGTTTAGGGACTTAAATTACGCAACTGACTGCGCAATGCTTACGCATTCGAACAAAACTAAAAAAGAAATGCAATATTTAGGTACCTGAATTCCAGGTAAGCATCCAGAGTCAGTCACATCTCACATCTCGCTCTAAAATAAAAAGCCAATGTTATTCGTCCTTTATTGGGCCTTAGTAATTTATTTTCCTAGGAACTTTTTATTTAATTCACTGTACTGTTTAGTAATAAACCTTCTGCTTTAATGAAAGTATTTTATTGACACAGAAACGAGTTATACGATTTATTGTCAAAACTTAGGGTTAGGTTAGGTTGAGACGGCTGCTCCCCCACTAGGGAGCCCACTTAGGCGCACCATTGGGGCCATTGTGATGCCATTCTAGTGTAGGGACAAAATTTAGGCCATTTCAAGCCATTTGGAGCTTTTAATAAAGCGACAGAAGTCAAAGCACCAGTGTTTCGCAGCTCACTCAATCTATCAAGGAAAGGTGAGCCAAGGAAGGTCCCTCTTTTCCTCGCGAGGGCCGGGCATGTACAGAGAAGATGGGAGACAGTTTCTTCCTCATCCTCATTGCCACAACTTCTACATAAGTCGTTGTGGGGAAGTCCCAATCTTTCGGCGTGCGGGCCAAAGGGACAGTGACCGGTCAGCACCTTCACTACATAGCTTATCTCTTTTTTGTTCAGTTGAACAAGAGATTTTTAACGCTTTGCGTCCAAGGTCGGCCATATTGTGTGAAGAGTGCGGCACACTGTTGCTGTGGTCCATCTCAGCCCGGCTCGAGCTAAGCTGATTCTTCTCACAGCCAGTTTATAGGTGGCTAACGGCATTCCCATCTGGGTTAAGTGGGGTGTCCTTTCCACTTCGGTTCCCTGTCTAGCAAGCTCATCTGCCCTGCAGTTTCCCCTAATCCCTCTGTGTCCAGGAACCCAACACAGAGTTATATAAAACTGAGTGGCAGTCTCACACAGACACCTGCGGCAGTTCAGAACAGTCGTGGATGTTGTAACAACAGAATTAAGAGCCTTGAGGGCCGCCTGGCTATCCGATAGAATACATATATTCTTATGAGATATATTATTTATCTTCAGCCATTCGAGAGCTTCCCAGATAGCAGTGACTTCCGCCTGAATACGCTGCAATGGTCGGATAAACGAAGAGAGGTATCTATATTCAATGCCTCGGAAAAGATACCACAACCTACGCTGTTCCCAATTTTTGAGCCATCTGTGTAAATACATAATGACCCAGTCGGGATAACATCATCTGTCCAGTCATCTCTGGCCGGAATGATGGTATTGAAACCTTTCTCCAAGGTCCACGTTGGTGTAGTGTAATCTAGGTTGTCCACAGCGGTGGTGAACTTCCTAAGGATGGATGAGTGACCATATAAATATGGAGTCCATCCAAGAGGCTGCCATTTGTTCGGCATGTATGTCCAAAGGGGTAAGATGCAATAAAACATCCAGCGCAGCTGTTGGGGTACTTCTCATTGCGCCACTAATACACAGCTCAGCTGTTCTTTGGACTCTTTCCAGTATCTTCCGATACGTAATTTTCTGTAATGCAGTCCACCATACTGATATTCCATGCAGAAGTATAGGTCTGATTACGGCTGTATACAACCAGTGGACGATGCGGGGTTTAAGGCCCCAATTAACTCCGATCTTCTCAGTTCTTTGGCATAAGAAGAGAGCTGTTTTGGCCTTATTGGCTCTCTCTAAAAGATTAGGTCTCCACGTTAGTTTCCTATCCAGTATGAGACCCCAAAAATTTCGCATCCAATTTAAGTTGCAGTCTTTCATTGCAGAGTCTTAGAGAAGGAAAATCGGGAAGTCTATGCTTCGTTGTGAAGAGCACTATTTCAGTCTTAGCTGGGTTAACGCCTAGACCCTTTGTAGTAGCCCATTGAACAAGAGTGTCCAATGCTCGTTGCATTATGTCTCTTATTGTTGAGATGTACTTGCCGGTCACCACCAGCACAATATCATCAGCATAGGCCACAGTGTGGTGCACCCAGACTCCCTTAGGATTATCAGCACTTCGTTGACTGTTATATTCCAAAGGAGCGGCGATAGGACCCCACCCTGCGGTGTGCCTCTTCCAACCCGTCTGACTTCCCCAGCCCCAGACCAGACTTTATAACCCTGCACTTCAGCAGCTGATTAATAAAGGACCTGGAGCACCCGTCAACACCCAGACCCTGGAGTGCCCCCGTGACCGCAGAAGATTCAACATTGTTGAAAGCACCTTCAATATCTAAGAAAGCAGCCAAAGTGAACTCCTTGAATTCAAGGGATTTTTCAATGACCGCTACCAGGGAGTGGAGAGCAGTGTCTACTGATTTGCCTTTCGTGTAGGCATGCTTCGAGGGAGAAAGCAATTTTCTATCAATGCTTTGCTTAATATGAATCTCCACGAGTCTTTCGAGGATCTTGAGGAGAAAAGATGTGAGACATATAGGTCTCAAGTTCTTTGGATTGTGGTAGGAGATTTGACCCGCTTTCGGAATGAAAACCACCTTCGCTACCCTCCAGGATGTTGGAATATAGCTTAGGCGTAGGGAACTCCTATAGATGGTTGCAAGCCAGTCCAGAATTAGGTCAATGACTTTCTGAATTTCAATAGGATAAATTCCGTCCGGTCCAGGTGTTTTATAAGGCTTAAAGCCTTCTATGGCCTATAGGAGTAAATCCCTGTTTATCAGTCTGTCAATAGTAGCTAAATTATATTCACTAGTAGGGCTCCCAAAACCTGTTTCTGCGGATGCTGCGAGAGATGTCGAGCCAGGAAAGTGAGTATCGAGCAGAAGTTTCAATGACTCCTGACTGCTTGTGGTCTGCTTGTTGCAGCAATTCTTGGCATATTGGGCTTTTAGAAAGAACCTTTCTAAGTCTTGCGGTGTCCAAAAAACCTTCTGTTGTCTCACAAAAGGTCTTCCAGGATTCCCTCTTTGACTTACGCAGTTCGTACTTGAACTCCCTAAGACGCCTTTTGTAGTTGTCCCAGTCTGGGTCCAAGTTAGACCATTTGGCTTTATTGCAGGCCTTTCTACTTTCAGACCTTAGTTTGAGAAGCTTACTGTTGTTGTGCGTACAAACTAGTGAATGTTAATTAAAACAAAATATTCGGAACAAAAAATTATTATTCGGCTTTACATACAATTGTGTGGCCTGAAAAGAAAATTAGAGACTGACATTTATTTTAGAAAATATTCTGTCATAGAAGAAAAAATTTTGCAAGGCTATCGTGTTCATATAAACTCCGAGCAATACAGTTATTTGTTTATATGCTCGAATGCTATTTTTATTTCAACACTCCTCCTCATTCGAATCATTCATGTAAGCCACATTTTTCTCGCAACATTTTGTGTCGTGTTGCTGGCAATGGTTTTGTAAGTAGATCTGCCAACATCTGCTCCGAACAACGATATTGACATGACACAATTCTATGCACCACGTAGTCTTTGACAAAGTGATATCGCGTATCCACATGCTTAGTACGATTCGAAAATTTCTCTTCTTCGATGAGTTTTAAGCAACTTTGATTGTCTTCATAAACTGTTGTTGGCGTTTTGATAGTTTGTTGCAAGTCACTTAGTAGTCGTCGTAGCCAAAAAACCTCTTGACATGCTTCAGATAGTGCTATGAATTCTGCTTCAGTTGACGATAGTGCAACGCAACTTTGCTTTCGACATGCCCAACTCACAATGCCACCATTTACGATGAAAACATAGCCGGTGTTTGATTTTCTGTCACTTTTATTTTCAGCCCAATTGGCATCAGCATATCCGTGAAGTAGATCGCCTTTGTGATCACTGTTGCTTAGTGCCAATTTCAAATTCGCTGTGCCTTTTAAATATCTCAACACACGCTTCAATTCGTTCCAATCTTCTTGACGTGGCTGTTGTACCTTTTGCGCTAAAATTGAAACGCTTGCCGAAATATCTGGTCTTGTGTTTACTGAAATGTACAGCAAACACCCGATGAGTTTTTGGTATTGAGTATTAGACAATAAATGATTGTCATCTTCATCATTGAATGTTTTGTCATAATTAACATTCATCGGCACATTTGATTCCTTAGCATCGCCGAGACCAAATTCGGATACAACCTTTTGGATGTATTTCGATTGGCATAGGTGATAATTGCCCTTTTCGTCTTTAATTACCTCCATCCCGAGATAATACTTTATTTCGCCTAACTCCTGCAATTCGAACTTCGATGCGATGTTTTGTTTTATGTCGGTTATTGTGTCAATCGATTTTGCCGCAACAAGCATGTCATCCACATAAATGAGAAGAAATGACCATTCGCCGTTCTTATTTCGTGAATACAGACACTGATCAGCTTTGCTTCGTTGAAAACCCGCGATGATCAATACTGCATGAATCGCATCGTTCCACGATTTTGCTGCTTGCTTAAGACCGTATAAACTCTTCTTCAACAAGCAAACAAATCCACTTTTGTCTTTTTCTTCAAATCCCGGCGGCTGTTTCATGTAGATGGTCTCTTTCAATTTGCCATTTAAGAACGCTGTTTTGGCATCAATATGTTGAACGATAAATTTTTCTTGAGATGCAATCGATAGCAGTGTTCTGAATGTTGTTTGTCTAGCGACAGGTGCAAAAACTTGATCATAGTCGGTTCCATATTTTTGCGAAAAACCCTGTGCAACTAAACGCGCCTTGAACCGTTTCACTTTTTCATCTGCATTTGTTTTTATTTTATAAACCCATTTGCAACCAATGGCCTTTCGATCCTTTGGTAATTCGCACAATTGCCATGTTTGGTTTTTCTTTAACGAGTTCATTTCATCGTGCATTGCGCGAATCCATTGTTGCTTATTTTCGCACGATAGAGCTTCTGACAAACTTTTCGGTTCGGTTACTTTATTGCACACTATATTTATTTCTTCAATCAATCGTCGTGGTGGTACACCTTTATTTACACGCTGTGAAACTCTTCGTGGTGGTGTTCCGTCACTTTCAGCACCGCTTCCTGAATCATCTCCTTGATTTTCTTCTTCATTTAATCTTTCAGCATTTGATTGAAATTGAATTTCTGATCCCGTATCGGCGTCGTCGTTATTGCGCGCACTTTCGTTGTTGTACGATGATTCGCCAAATTCATTGCTAATGATGCTCGATTCTCCATTTGCATCATTGTCCCTTTGCTTTTCGGATGATGATAAATCAATGCTGATTGAATCCACAAAATTTTCTGTAAAACGCACATCTCGACTGATCACCAATTTGTTTTTGATCGGGTCAAAGCATCTGTATCCTTTCGAATTTTCATCATACCCAACGAAAATCATTCTTGCTGCTGTACCATCCAATTTTCGACGTTTTTCTGCTGGTATGTGAACAAAACATTTAGTACCGAAAATTGCAAAATGTTTGATACCTGGTTTTCGATGATACCATGCTTCAAACGGTGTCGTTTGGATCGCCCTGCCTGGAAGTCGATTCTGTATGTAGTTTGCTGAATTAACCGCTTCAGCCCAAAATTTGTATGGTAATTTTGCGTCCAATAACATACAACGCGCCATTTCGACCAACGTACGATTTTTTCTTTCTGCAACTCCATTTTGCTGCGGTGTGTATGGTGTTGTATACTGGATTTGAATTCCTTCATTTTTCAGAAAATCAACAACTTTACTTCCGATGTATTCTCCTCCTCGATCCGAACGTATGATTTTTGGTTTTGTGCAAAATTTATTTCTCACCATTGCTACATACTCCTTTAGTTTGATTTCGACTTCTGATTTATTTTTCAGCAGATAAATAACCGTATATCGCGAAAAATCATCAATAAATGTGAGTATGTATCGCTTGCCGCTCGGTGATACCGTTTGCATAGGTCCACATATGTCCGTATGAATGAGATCGAGTACTTTTGCCGATTTATTCAACGATTGTTTGGGGAATGGTAAACGTGTCATTTTACCTTGAAGACACACTTCACATTTGACTTTAATTCCACAATCGACAATTTTCATTCCGTCAACAAAACCTTTTGAACACATTGCCTTAATAGCTTCTGAATCGCGATGACCAAAAATACGATGCCAGTGATGAATGCAATTTACTTTGTGTTCGCATACTGCGTATGCTTTGTTTGGTTGACGTAACTTAAATAAATTGGATTGTAAGTCAGCTACTGCAACTTGTTTTTTATTGAGTTTTATTTCGCATGTTTTCTGTTTTGGGTTAAAGTTCACTGCATACCCTTTTTCAAGCAATTGCTTTACTGATAGTAAATTTCCTTCGATGCCCGGCACGTACATATAATACATCATTTACTGTTGCTGTTGTTTTTACTCCATTTGCGTTCATCATTTCAATACGGCATGCACCTTTTCCTTCGACATCAACACTGTTTCCATTTGCGACGGTGAGATTTTTGCACTCTGCTTGACCAAGAGAAACGAAAAAACTTTTGTTGCTTGAGATATGTTTCGTAGCACCTGAATCGAGAATCCAGCCGTCGTGTTTGCCATGCGATGATATTATAAACAAAAAATTTTCATCTTCAACTTTGTTTGCTTTATGAGTGGTCGATGTAGTTACTTTATTTGGTTGCTTCGCTTTCCATGATTTATATTTTCTGCAATCGTTTTTAACGTGACCAACCTTCTTGCAAAAGAAACAGGTAATATTTTTCTTTTCTGTTGTTTTTAACGCGGAATCGTTATTTCCGCCATTTTCTGCTTCTTTACGACGATGAAATTCGCCAATTAATTTTGATTGAACCAAAGACAACGTTAAATCTGTTTCAGGTCGTGCTTCAAGGGTGACAACCAATGTATCGTAGCTACGTGGTAGACTACTCATTATAATACCAACATGCCAGCTAGTTGATAATTGCGTTTCACCCAAATCGGTTAATTTTTGAAACAAATTTGTGAGATTATTTAGATGTTCTTCCATATCACCATCGTCATTCATCTTTGTTTCACAAATGCGACGAATAACACTGATTTTGTTGGTTATTGTTGCCTTTTCGTGATAATCTTTTAACGCATTCCATGCTTCTTTCGCCGTAGTCTTATTTCTGATGTGGACCAATTGACTATCTTCAACCGATAAACCAATCCATGCAAGAGCTTGATCGTCACGCAATTGCAAGGTTTGTATTGCATCCGCATTATCTGGTGTCAATTGGGGCACATCTTCACTTAAAAGACTCCATAATTTTTCTTTTATGAGCAATAGCTTCATCCTATATTTCCACACAAAGTAGTTCTCATTGCTCAGTCTTGTAATTAATATTTTCTCTGCCATATCGTTCGCTTGATATATTTTATGTATCTTGCTCTAAATTGCAATGTCCAAATAATTTAAATTTTATTCCTTATTTTGTTTTAATCTCTGAATATCACTATTCGGCACTGGGCCCATAACCTGTTGTGCGTACAAACTAGTGAATGTTAATTAAAACAAAATATTCGGAACAAAAAATTATTATTCGGCTTTACATACAATTGTGTGGCCTGAAAAGAAAATTAGAGACTGACATTTATTTTAGAAAATATTCTGTCATAGAAGAAAAAATTTTGCAAGGCTATCGTGTTCATATAAACTCCGAGCAATACAGTTATTTGTTTATATGCTCGAATGCTATTTTTATTTCAACAACTGTTCCACCAAGGAGGTTTGGTTTTACCTCTGAATTTCCTAATGGGACAGGCTGCTTCCAATGCATTATTTAAGAGGTTGCTGAGATTCTTCACCTGATCTTCGAGATCTTCAGCGTTCCAAAAGTGGGTGGGAACATCCTCGGGAAGTGATCTTTCCACTACTTGTCTATATACGGCCCAATCTGTTCTTCGGACATTCCTGTAACCAGGGGCCTTCTTCACAGTTGAGCACGTATTGACATTAAAAAGATGACTCTGGGGTCAGAAAAGGAGTGTTCACTGGATATTCTCCAGTTTTCTACACAATTGAGCAGGTCTGAGGAAACAAGAGTAATGTCCAAGACTTCCTGTCTTACTCTTGTAACGAACGTAGGTTCATTTCCCCTGTTACACAGCAAGAGATTATGTTGGAGTAAAAGGTCAAAAAGCAACTCACCTCTTACATTAGTGTCTGAGCTGCCCCAAATGGAGTGGTGAGCATTTGCATCACATCCAATAATGAGGCTGGCTCCGAATTTAGCCGCTTCCTTTGCCGCATCAAAGAGACTGGAGCTGTCTATATTTCCCTCATATGGTAGGTAGGCAGATCCAATCCACATAGCCTTGCCCCCCTTTCTGCTGTCCAAGCAAGCCACCACCGTGTCAGCATTACTAAATTTAGACAACATAAAAGCATCAAGGTCATTATTAACAATTAAACAGGTTCTAGGCTTACCTTCCCCATTTGTGGGATATAGCAACCTGTATTTCGGAGTCCTGATTCCGCATACAAGGCCCCGGACAATCCAAGGCTCCTGTACCAGGACGACATCTAAATCAGCCTTCGAAAGGCGTAAGCAGAGACTGGCGGATGCACCTTGCTGTGATGGAGATTAATCTGTGCTAATCTCAACATCGTGGTTGCGAGTAGCGGGATCAATATCGATCACCGTTATGTCAGCCTCGTCTTCCTCCGGTGTGAGACTAATGTTATCATCTCCCATCGAAAGAAGTTGGGCAAAGTCCCCCAGTTCGTCCTCCGTCGTTGACGGCGAAGGAACACCAGAGATATTGATATCCTCTTCGGATAAGAGAGGAGGGTCTTTTGGACCCAGGTTTAGTGGGTGAGTATCCTCAGACACCTTAGGATCAGCTACTTCCGTTCCTGTGTCGCCCACAGGGCCAAGCACATTGGGTTCCGCTACTTGCGCAACTGTGTCACCCGCAGTGCTAGGTACGTTGGGTTCAGAAACTTCCATACCCATGTTTCCCGCAGTGCCCGAGGGCTCACCTTCTGCAGCCGCAGGTGGGACAGTTGAAACCACTCCACTCTGCTTGAAGGGCAAATAATCTTTTTTAAAAGGCCTCAGAGTTATGGAAGAGAACCCGTAACTTATGACGCCATCAGATTCCGCCAAAGGTCCTAGCGACTCCTTGCTAATTACGAGTGTAACCGCTCGGCCGTCACCTTTCGGATCCTCCAGTTTCGTAATCCTCCACGATGACGTCTGTAGCTGTGGGTTACTCAACCGAATGATATCCAGAATAGCCTGAGGCTCGGCTGGTTCCGCTGGTATCCAGGAACGTGCTCTCTGTCGACTCGGGATATTCTCCCTCATAACGACCTTGAGTTTGGCGCCTGGCCATGCTTCCCCGATTCTGGATATGGCAAGTTTATAGAGATCGACGGATCTCTGATCGGCACATGCGATAAGCTTCACGCGGCCCTGATGCCATCCGCCATGGCGACAGTGAGGAGCAGTGCCAGAATGCTCCTGAAGAATTGGGAGGAAAATCGTCGCGAGCCTGACCTCAATTTTCCTCCATTTATCAGGCAGAATGGTGCCATCTGGATCGCTCTCGTCGATAACGGCGATCACGATTTGACCTTTTAGCACTTGGCTATAGGTTTTAGTAGTATGAGAAAGTAAAATGTTAGTTTTCCTGCCTCGCTTAGCCCAGGGTGATTAGGTTCTTCAAAGACCCTAGGACGCTTTGGGGTTGGGTTGCCAGTTTACGAAGTATTCTTGCTGACAACCTGCATCGCCCTCCTTATTGAAGCCGGTTGCTTCTCGGTGATATCACCCTTCGCAACTCCCTTGAATCGAGCAAGGACTCTTTGGGCGGTGCGTTGCTCTTGGTACTTCACCTTTGATGGCGGAGCGCCTTTAGAGCCGGAAGGCATAACATTTTTGTTAGCCTCCTCAGAATCACTGGGTAACTGCACGGGTGCAGTTGAGGGGCCTGCTTCTGTCGAAGCAACTGGCTTAGAGTTTCGGATTAGAGTCTAAAGCTCTCTTTTCCACGGGTGCAGTTGAAGGGCCTGCTTCTGTCGAAGCAACACGCTTAGAGGGATTGGGGAGCTTCGGATTAGAGTCTAAAGCTCCCTTTTCGACGGGTGCAGTTGAGGGGCCTGCTTCTGTCGAAGAAACTGGCTTAGATGGATTGGGGAGCTTCGGATTAGAGTCTAAAGCTCCCTTTTTCCCTTTACCAACCTTACTGCCTTTAAAGACAGTAGTTTTGGTTTTATGAGCCTCCACATTGGAGGCAAGTAGTGTTTTATTTTTGTTTTTATTTGTTTCCATGAAAGGTCCCACGAGTAGTGCGGAAAAAAGAGTCCATCCTGTTAGAGCCGCTTACCAGGATAAGGCCGACCTTGCCTGGGCATCGGAGGGAAACCGTTTGCGACCAGCACTCTTTAACCACAGGCTGGCCACGCAGCCATCAGCACTGTAAACACCTTGGCTTAGAAGTGGGGAAAGGGAGAGGAGAGAGAGGAAAAAGGGGAAAAAAGGAGAGGATGTATCCAGCTTAGTCTGGCCTCTTCGCAGTTAGCTTGTTCGGCATGGGTGTCCCTACCGGTGGCTTACTGGTTTCCAGCTAGCCACCGCCGACACAACCTAACGCTACTACGAGACACGCAAGCCCCACCACCACGGCAAGGTGCAGGTACTCGGCGGGGTGCAGGAACTCGTACTTAACACAGAACCCTTTTATCAGGTTATAATATTATCTTAAATACTGGAACTAGCTATTTAATTTGTCCTAAAAAGTTACTACAGAACCTTTTCTCAGGTTATAATATTTACGTTAAGTCAGAAATTATTTATTCCATTTATTGACAAAGTTTAACACAGAACCCCTTTTTTTAGGAATACTTTCTTAAACATTGAAACTAATTATTTCATTTATTGTAAAAACTTGACACAGAACCTTTTTTCAAGTTATATTATTATCTTAAATACTGGAACTAACTATTTAATTTATTGTAAAGTCTTAACACAGAACGTTTTCTCAGGTTATAATATTTACGTTAATGCAGAAACTATTTACTCCATTTGTTGATATAGTTTAACACAGAACTTTTTTTCAAGTTATAATATTATCTTAAATACTGGAACTAACTGTTTAATTTATTGTAAAGACTTAACACAGAACCTTTTTCTCAGGTTATAATATTTACTTTAATGCAGAAGCTATTTACTCCATTTGTTGATAAAGTTTAAAACAGAACCCTTTTTTTAGGTTATAATATTTTCTTAAACATTGAAACTAATTATTTCATTTATTGTAAAAAACTTGACACAGAACCTTTTTTCAAGTTTTATTATTATCTAAAATACTGGAACTAACTGTTTAATTTATTGTAAAGACTTAACACAGAACCTTTTCTCAGGTTATAATATTTACATTAATGCAGAAACTATTTACTCCATTTGTGGATAAAGTTTAACACAGAACCCTTTTTTCAAGTTATAATATTTTCTTAAATATTGAAACTAATTAATTCATTTGCTGTAACAAATTCAACCGCTCGCGCCCGTAGATATATCAACACACACTTTTTAATTTTCCAACGCCGCTGAGCCGTGGATCTTCAAAAACAAAACCAGGGAAAACGGTTCCCATTCCCACGCCGCACAGAGGGCCAGAATGGTATTAAAAGCGCGCATGAGATCTTGCACAAAGATAAATTTTGATTCCTTAAAATAAAAAATGTATCTTATAGTTTTTTGGGTCGCTGAATTCGAATTCACGGTCAAAAGTGAGTTTTGACCATTTGTAGGTGGCGCCACCGTCGGAAAATGCGTAAAATCGGTTAAATTCCGATGTTTCGTAAGGTTATATAGGTTTTTTGGGTCACTGATTCCGAATTTAAGGTCAAAAATGAGTTTTGACCATTCGTAGGTGGCGCCACCGTCGAAAAATATGTAAAATAGGCTTACAAAAATGATTTATTCAATGTGAAAAACTTTTATATAAAACGCATATATGAATTTTATATATGCGTTTTGACGTAAAATTCGTGTTCAGGGGGGAAAAATACTATAGAAAAGTTTTTTTTTCATATTAAATATTGAAGTGCTATAATACAATTTTCAAATCTCATATCATTATCATTGATTTACTGCTTCATTCAATTTGTTAATTCTCGGAAATGTGCAAGTTGTTGCAGCTAAAATTTGAAAACCTAAAAGTACTATATTAAACTAATATTTTGGCGGAAACCGCACAATCCCTCTCGATCCCTCTTGGAAATTATTCGATTTTCAAATTTAACATGTAAATCAAATGGGTCATTTCGTTACACTTATATTTTCAGAACGAAATAAGGCCAATGCAACGTTTTAAATGAAAGTTTCGGGCCCTAATCATTGTTGCTACATGCCTAAAGATACTGAAATTAAACTGACACTAACGTTAGGTGGACTTTGAACTTTTTTTTCCATGCGCGCTTTTGGATACATTCTGGCCCACTGTGCGCCGCGGTCAAGGTCAAGATCAACTCACGTTTTCCTAAAACAAAGACCGCGGTGGCTTTTTCGCGGGTTCAGCGTTAACCGTGAAACCGTGTCGAGAATTACTATCTCATGGGGACAAAAATTAAAAGTTTCGCACCTAGGGAAGATTCTCACTTCCAGACGTAATCCGATACCTCTGCTGATAAGGTGTTGGATTTTCGTCTGTTTCGTTCGGTGCGGGTCTTTTAATGTTTGTTGTTATTGTTTTTTTTGTTCCGTGAGATTTTACTTAACAACTCCTTGGGGGCACCGATAAGAACAAGGCGTCGTCGTGAAACAAAGGCGCCTTGTTCGTATGAAAATCGTGGTTTTGGCTGATGCTGCACTTCTGGTGTGGGATAAGGCCTTCGAGTTTAGTTTGGTTGTTATGGACATTCGTAATTGTGAACCCATCCGGAGATGAATAAGTAAGTAATTTCCTTACTTTTGGGGATTTTTTTTAATATAACATTTTTTTTTGTATTCCAGTTTATCGCGTGCAGAGTTGGCGCACCACAAAAAGGCGGTCCATACTGAGAGGTTCGCGCAGGCCCAGAGGGCCCTAGCAGTCCTAAATGCGGGGTCAGGACGCGACAGTCGGCGTCGGTCTCACACAACCAGATCGCCAGAAGGCGCGGCGGTTTTGCAGCCAGCTGACGACGAGGCCCACTCGCTGTCCAACAAGGCCTGGAATCCCTTGGCGTCCCAGCCAGCAGTGGCCCATTGAGGGGCCATAAGAAAAAACCCCCAGACTGGGGGCGCCCCTTCTCCTGTGGAGTACACCCCAGATTATGTCCGCCACATCAAAACTAAGAGGGACTAATTCCGGGGTGCCTTCTGATACGCCCCCCCTTTGTGTTTTTGTTTTTAATAAAATACTAAAACTATTCATTATCCAATTTTTAATTTTTTGTAGGTAGTTGGTATTTCATGGTTTTCAGGTTTGAGTTTTGAGGTAAGTATTGTGGTACCGACGCCTGGGGACGCGGTAAGGGGGTTTTGAACACAAAAAAATTTAACTCTACACCTATTGGTGTTGTGGTATCGGCGTTTGGGGCGCGGTACGGGGAGTAAAAAAAGTTATTTCTACACTTATGGGTGCTGTCGTACCGGCGTTCATGGCGCGGTACGGAGGATTTAAATCTATTTTGTCCTACACTTATTGGTGCCCTCCCCCCGGTTGTACTAACTGGATGCTGGAGGCCCTGGGTAAGGTGTGGGATTTAATTAGGGGCCTAGGTATTGCCTCTACCGTTGCTGTGGTGTGTGGGCTCGGGTTGCATTGGGACCCTAGTTGGGGCCGTTTGGTCCTCGGAGGCGGTTCTCTCATCCGGAGGACATGCATTTCCGGGCCTTTTGGCACATTTAGATTTATCCCTTCGTCGGGGGCTAATTCTGTTTGTAATGGTCTTTTAGCAGACACTGCTATAGTTATGGGGTCAGTGGCAGGGAAGTACGGTGGTTCTATTATTTGGGTGTTTCGCGTTGAGCGTCCGTTGTACACCAGAATTTTGTCTTCCACCTGCACCTGGCACGGTTGGTTGACCCTTAGTGTTCCGTGCTTGGCGACTTTTATGGTATGGTTTATTTTGTCACGTGTGATGTGGAACATATGGGGTTTACCTAGTGAATACAGCCATGTGTTTGTTTGAGCCAGGCTAGTTATTACACTTCGTGGCTTGTCTGTGGCCCGTATTGGGCACTCCACTTTTTCTCCTAGGGGGTTATAGAGGAGTCTAATGGTACATTCCTTAGTGTTTGCGGAAAGTACGATAGGGACCGTTAAGGGTCCTATAAAAGTATTAGTGTTTAGGTCCCCGGAGACCCTTTGTAGGGCATTGGCCTCTTGCAGGTGGAATAGTAGGAACTGTTGGGTCTTGAATTCGGCGGCTACATGCGAGTATAAGATTTCTGGGATCAACGAGTGTCCTGTCGCTGTATTTATCGGAAAGCCTGTAGTTTTGTGGTATTGCATTTTGGGTAAGTTTAGGATTGGTAGGGTGATTTTTATTACCAATTTGTCCGGAATGAGGAGTGAGCGGAGCTGTGTGGCCTGAAGCAAGAGGGGGGTACAGTCTTCGCATTTCGGGTTAGTTTTTAGGTAAATTTTGGAGAGTGTACCTGGAGAGATTAAAAGAGGGTGGATTTTATTGCCCGCGCTCGATAGGATTATGTCCAGGAGCGTTTGCTGTCTGGACTCTATTTCAGACACCTGCAGTAATATGTCCGTAACTATCCCTTGCCTCAGTTGGGTGTTATACAGGGCCTCTGTCGCATTGTGAAGTTTTGTCAGCTGCTCGCTGATTTGATGCTGCCTGTTTACGAGCGCGATCAAGGGTTTTTGGATTTCTCGTAGAGTATTGTTTACCACCGTAACTCGTTCGTTTTCCGAGCTCGGCCAAAGCTTTCTCGTTGTCCTCTAGTTCGTTCAACTTACTATAGATTTCATGGTCGTCGTTCGCATCCATAGTCCCAAACAGGTAATGCAGGCCATTTCCAATGCCATCGAGTATTTATCTGTTGCGACGGCTTCGTGGTACCAACTCTCGTATTGTCTTCGTACTTTGCTTTATATGGGTAACAATCGAATGGATATGTTTCTGTTGGACCGCGCAGAGTTCCGTAGGGGTACTTGCACATATTTGCTGGGACACTTTCTCGGCCTGCTCCGTTAGGTCGGTGTGCACCTCCAATTCGTGTAGGTCCAGTTCTGTTAACACATTGCAGGTGTGGTGGTATAACCAAACTTCTCCCACATGTTCGATGAGAACCCCCGTATCGTTGATTGCGGTGAAGGTGTACGGCCATAAGGTATATGGCATGGGTCCGGGCATGCTCGCGACCATTTGTATGAGTAGCAGGAGGGTCAGCGTCCGCAAGGTGCGCTGCAATTAGATAATAAATAGGAGATTAGTTTGGGTGTGCCGTAATTTATTATCAGTAGGTGAGTTGTCCGTATGCCTTCCGTCTAAGTCGGTGTTTTAACCGTAAAGCACCTTTAGACGCAAATAGGCAGGATCTGTTGGATGGCTATAAGCTGTGTTGTATTTTCATAAAATGGCTTCAAGCGGTTAATATGGACTGCGACCCATCTCCTATTTATTTTGATAGTTGTTGTGTGTGGTGGCAGTATTACTATTCTATTGCAACCTGGGGCTGTTCTAAATTGTTACTCGTAGAAGGGCTTAAGTCGGGTATTGTGCACTATTGTTTGTCTGTTGCCTGTTTTAATTTTGGTGTTTACAGGACTGGTTACGGCTATCGCTGGGTATGGGCCCCTCCAGATTGGGGACAGTTTTCCTTTTCGGTTTTCACTTTTAATGAGTACCTGGTCACCAATATGGAATGAGTGGGGTCTCGTGGTTTGGTCGTAGTGGGCTTTGGATTTCTGTTTGCTTGACAGCATATTTTGCCGGGCTATGGAATAGGTTTTTTGTAATTTATATTTCAGAATGTGATAGTAGCTTTCGTGGTTGTATAAAGGTTCTGGGTCTTTTTTCAGATTGGATGGAATATCGGGGGAGAACCCATAGAGGCAGTTCATGAGGGTTAGTTTGGTGCTATCATGGGCACTATTATTGTAAACGCAGGCGGCAGTACGTAGATATTGATCCCAAGATTTGGGGTTTTTCTCGGTGATACTGCGCAAGTATTCCACTAGGGGCCGGTGGGCCCTTTCCAGAGCGCAGTTCGATTGGGGATGGTAAGCGGAAGTTTGTAGCTTTTTAATTTTCAGAAGTTTGCACAGGCCCTTAAATAGGCTACTTAGGAAGTTGGTGCATTGGTCAGTCACTAGGGGTATTCATGAAAAGATGTAAAACCCTAGTAAGCCGCGTAAATCGTATAAATTTACAATCTCGTAAATGAACTGTCAAAATTTGTATGGAAAGTGAAATACGCGAACTAGATAAGTTGAAGTCTTGCGGTGTAAACTGGGTATACATAGGTGTAAAATTTTCAAATATCAATTGCGTGCAAGATGGAAGGAGTAAGAATAAAATTTTATAAAGTATAAATTTTAAAAATATTAATCAATTTCTTTATTTAGAAGGAAAATTTGCACAAAACAAAACGATGTTGGTTGAATCCAACACATCGTTGGACAGATGAGCAAACAAATTTATTGCTGCAAAGTGTAGTAGATGAAATAAAAGACTGCCCCCTATCATTCGAGGTACTTTCATATAAAATGTTGCAAATATTGTAATTGAGTTATTCGATATTTTCAGAAACCAACAGCTCAGAAATTTTATGCAAAACTGGCTACAAACTGTTCAAAACTTAAAAATATACCTTGAGGGGTGATGAAAGCAAAGTTTCGCCATTTAAAATCTACATATGTATCTGCTGCTTCCTGGAAATGTAAAACGGGTGCTGGTCTTTTGGAGAGTGGTCAAGAGACCACTGTGATGCAGTATATAAAAAAAATTTGCCCCTCCTGGGATATGCTTGGAGAAATATTTGGGCAGAGAAAGAACGTTAACCCACCCGAAATTTTTGAAACTTCAAATCAACAATCTATTGTTGAAATAAATGACGTTGAATCAAATTCTGCTCAAGAATTGCAACAAATAGATCTTGAAGATGTCGAAAGTTGTACATCAAGCACTTTGGAACCATCTACATCTAGTGGATTTAATTTCAGCCTTTTTAAGAAAAATCTTAAGACCGTAAAAATAAATCAAAAAGTGCAAATCCTTTTACCTTATTACTTTCCATACAAGAGCAAAAATTAGAATTGGAAAAAGAAGTAACCAAAAATCAAGTGGAAATAAAAAAATTAGAGCTACAACAAGAGCTAGAAATTAAAAAACTTGAAATGGAAAAAGACGAAAGAATTGCAATGCAAAAAATAAAATTGGAAAATGAAAGTCAGGAAAGGTTAAGGAAATTTGAACTCGAGTTAACTCTCAACAAGAAGTAAATACAAAATTGTAATTTTATTTTCTTTATTTCATTTTAGTTATTTACTGGAATTTTGTTTTTATATAAATAAAAGAATTATAAATTTATCTCTTGTATTAACTCTAAGAGTGCTCGTCGTTTAACTTCTCCTTCAGTCGTGGCATGATCTTGGTTTTCAGACTCATGTTCTGGCTCATGTTCATTTTCGATCTCACCCTCATCTGATATTTCGATAATATCTTTTTCTTGTATTAAAATATTGTGCAATATAGCACAAACTAAAATCCAGCGGCATGCTTGTTTAATAGAAGAATCATTTCTAATTTGAATTCTTAGTTCCTTCAAGCTGTTGAATCTTTCTTTCATTATGCCAAAACAATGCTCTACTCTCACTCGATAGCGACTAAAAATTTTATTGAAATCATTGCGTTGTTGTGCACAACCTTCAACGGAATTTGATCGGAATGGAGTTATAACAGTAGTTGTTAGTTTATAGGCACTATCGCCTGCTATCCATTCTGCTCCCTTTAGGAATTCCTGCACTTTTAAGGACAGATCGCAATTGTTATAAATTCTGGCAGGATATCCCAACACCATATGGCGAATGCGCAATTTGTGGTCACAAACAGCTTGAACTTTCAAGGAATATATATGTTTTCGAGAAAAGTACGCTTCGGGATCCTCTGAAGGTTTTTCAGCCAATTTAATTTCTGTGCCGTCTACGTAGCCGATACAGTGTGGCAATTCGGAAAATGTTTCTGCAACCAACATTTTACGATCTCGATCGTCCGGCCAATATAGAAATTTTTGTTTTAAGTTCAGAATAGCTTTGAAGACTATTAGTAATGATCTAAAATACACGCAAATTATGCTTGACTTCAAAATTAAACAACAAAATACTTATTACCTGAATTGTTCCACCGTCACCAATTCCAAACAAACTTGCAATTTTAGTAACAGAAGCTCCTTCTCCACTTGCACCCAAACGATATAAAACCAAAATTAATTGCATTTCTATTGAGAATTGCATACATGATCGTGGGCCATGGAAAATACTATCATTTTTTATCAATCCAAGAATGACTTCAAAATTTGTCCAACTAACACGCGCAATTTGCTTAAATCTATTTTCATCCAAATTTGGCAAAACATCTACAAAAAAATGTTGGGATTTTGGAACACAATGACGAACAAATGGAATTCCATATCTATAATGCTTGGCAATCGCAAGCGCTAAAGTAACTTCTTCTAAAATTTTACCTTCTTCTTTACGTTTATTAACTACAATGATTAATATTATAGCAATGGATAAAACGAACTAAAATGAAGCTGAAAGCAACTACCGTTGTGTTTTTCGAAGCATTGCAACATTAACAATTCCCAACAAGCAATATCTTGCACAAAATTAGTTAATTTATTTTTCTCACTTTCTTTCGGCATTTTTCTGTTTAGTAATATTGACATTAACGTCCAGTTTGAACAGTTGGCGAATTATATCGTTTACATACATCAAGTCATCATAGGCCGTTCATTAAACAAACCTCGTAAAAATACGCGTATACCTAATGTGTAAACTTACTCGTTTTCATGAATACCCCTACTATGCTTTTGGGTATACCGTAGTGGATAATGATTTGGTCAAAGACTATCTGTGCTACGGTTTCTGCCTCAGCGTTCGGGATTGCATAGCAATCTAGGAACTTACTTAGGTTATCCTGAAAAGTTAATATGTATAGGTTCCCTGAGTGGGTAGTTTCTAAGGTTCCCACTATGTCTAGGTAGACCTTGTCGAAGGGTCTTTCGGCCACGTCTGTAATTACCATCGGCATTTTAAGGGCCGGCGTGGACTTATTTGTCTGACATTTTCTACATCGCCGAATGTACTTTCCTATGTCCCTAAGCATATGGCGCTACCAGTACTTCCTACGGATTCGCTTATACGTTTTGATCACGCCCTGATGTCCTCCGAAAGCGGAGTCATGATAGTCTTTCAGGATGGTGGCCATCTCTTCGGGGTCCGTGATTACCGTGATTTTGGGCCTTTGATTGATTTCACCCTTTCAGGGGAGTTTGTTTCGACTTATCCGTCCGCGGAGCTCGGTGAGGTTTGGGATTCGGGTGGATTGAGGGGTTGGTTATCTGCCTTCTTTATACCGTTGCCTTCGGGGGTGGCGCCCATATCTGTTATCTCAGGTTGGGCCTCTTTTTCGGGTGTAGTAATCGGTCTTTTCTCTCGTGCTTGGGCACGGGTGACTGCGTTGCTTCTTTGATTGTGGCCTCCGGGGGGAGGTTCCATGGGGGCATGAACTATTGCTTCGACAGTGAAAGTTTGCTGAGCCTTAGTATCTTGCGGAATACGACTGAGGGCGTCGGCATTAGTATTATACTTGCCGGGTTTGTATTCAATATTAGCCGTGTTTTTTTATTGAACTATATAGTTCTTCCCCATACAAATCTGAAAAACCAGGTTTTACCGAGGTTTTTATCCAGGTCTTGGGTTGAATTTCCCTTTCTTTTCGGATTGTAGCATACTTACCGGCTGTCGGAAAAACGTCATTTAAAATAAAAACAACATAGAAGTGACGAGAGCAAATTTGAAGGCATGAGGAAACAAATAATATATTTTTTAGAAACTTATTCATTATTTTCTAGAGGGGAATTCGTGTAACAGTTGTTTACTGACACGCAACTTCGGATTAATTTTAATATATTTAAAGCATTGAAGATGGCACTTAGTGAAATTTCCCTTGTCGTTTTTTTAATGAACTGGATCGAAGACCTATATAGTTCATTAAAAAAACACGGCTATTGTAATCGTATTCCGAGGGTTTGTGGTGGAAGCGCACCAATCGGGTTGCAGGGTCTTTAACGTTGAAAACTCCTTTCAACGGCTTGTGATCGGTATACACCGTGAATGTGCGACCCTGTAGGTAGCACCTGAAGTTTTTCACAGCCCAGACTATTGCCAAAAGCTACTTTTCGATGGGGGAGTAGTTGATGGGCTGGTCTTTTCCCACTTCCCCTTGGGAAAGTACGGCTCCAAGGGCTTCACTACTGGCATCTGTAGTCAGATTGAAGGGTTTAGTGAAGTCGGCGTAGATGAGTAGGGGGGTCGGACCAGAGCTGTTTTGATTTGGTCGAAGGCTTCCTGGCATCTGGGAGTCCAGGAGAATTTTACCTCCTTACGGAGTAGATTGGTTAGAGGCCGGACGATTTTTGAGAAGTCGGGGATAAATTTCCTGTAATAATTCGCGAGTCCGATGAAATATTGGACCTGGCGTATAGTGCGTGGTTCCGGGAGTTCGTGGACGCACGCCGTTTTTCTGGGGCCCGGGAGCGCTCCTTTCTCTGAGCAGATGTGCCCTAGGTAGACTACCTCCTTACGTAGGAATTGGCACTTTTCGGACTGCAATTTGAGGTTATGCTCCCTCAGTTTGTCGAAGACCTTTCTGAGCTTCCGGTTATGGTCTTCTAGGCTCTTACCATAGATGACAATGTCATCTAGGTAGACGAAACATTCGAGGCCTTGCAGGCCGGTAAATACGTAGTCCTTGGAACATAGCCGGGGTTCCTTTTAGCCCGAACGACATACGTTTGAACTCGTAGTGCCCGTAATTGGTGCTGAAGGCGGTTTTATCTTGATCCCTGGAATCGACCAGAACTTGGTGATAGCCGCTGGCAAGATCAAGAATGGTAAAGTAACGCGAGTGTCCTAGCTGGTCTAGGATCTCTTCTATGCGTGGCAATGGGTAAGCGTCGCCGATTGGTTTTTCGTTAAGTTTACGAAAATCGACGACGACACGCCACTTTTTCTCACCGTCTTCGCCTGCCTTCTAGGGAACTAATAGGAGAGGGGAGTTCCACGGGCTTTTGCTAGGCTGTACCATGTCGTTTTCCAGCATTTCTTGTAGCTGGTCATTTATTATCTGCCTTTGACTTTCTGGCAATCGATACATTTTTTGGTTTATCAGGCACCAATTCGTCCCGTATTAAAGGTATTTCGTGTTGGATGGCGGTTGTATGTGTGAGGAGATCGCCCTTAAGGTAGAAAATATCGTGGTATTCGTAGCAGATTCAATTGTTAGGATCTTAAAATTTCTAAAATGAAAAATAATTAAAGTAATAAAATAGGAATAGTTAATTCACCCACCTCACTTCTATGTCACCTCTATGTCATACACAGGATCAATGCAAATTATGTGTGACGTCCCTAGTGCTTGTCCCTTAGCTGTTTTAAAACTTGAGGCTGCTGATCCGATTTTTTTTCCAGATGACGATTCAGCTGGGGCTCGTGAGATCGTAACCCAAGAAGACCGGAAGCTCGGCAGCATTTCACCAGCATGATCCAGTGGCTGTAGGGTCCGTGGAAGCTGGAGGAAACTAGCAACACTTAATCTCGACAGCATTTCACCACCATAACCTCCCGCAGCGGCTGTAGAGTCCTTGGAAGCCGGAGGGAACTATAAACACAATCTAGATAACTTATATGATTCGAAAAGTCAGTGAATTGTTATAATGACCTTGACACTTGTAAGCGCGACGTAGGGCTCCAGCAGCGATCCTAACCTCCCACACTTCCGCTGACGAATCCACCCAGAAATATTTAGTCAAGAATTAAAATCCCACAAGAGCTGACCAGCATACAGGGCGAGCTCAGATGAGTTGAATCTAAAGGAATCATCCAATTTAGGAAACCTAGGAATGTGGCCGGGAGCTGTCAAGCCCCACTTTGTAATTTGGAATTTTGGCCCGCCCAGCCTCTAGGATTTTTCCGGGGATGAAAAATGGGGTGCCTTGGACC
The DNA here is from genome assembly GCA_963855945.1 of Thereva nobilitata. Classification (NCBI taxonomy): domain Eukaryota; kingdom Metazoa; phylum Arthropoda; class Insecta; order Diptera; family Therevidae; genus Thereva; species Thereva nobilitata. Next base: position 58,960,453 of record OY979697.1, read on the forward strand.
CAGTGCGCCTCCTAAAACCAAAACTAGGATAAATTATATTTTTTAAATAATATTACATTCCCGATTCCAAGCGGGTTAAACCGATTCGAAGGCGCACTGGAAATCCCTAAAATAGTGGGCATTTCCCCTTATAAACCGGGCCCCTGAAGCGATCGGCCTCTTAGTTCAGTTCAAGTCAGCGGTGATAGTGAAATTTTAGTAGTTAATTGTTGGCACGGTTGTTGATAGTGGAAAGTGGTGCTAAGTGGAGAAAGAGGAACAGGATCGTTGGCGGAGTCTTTGCGCGTGCAGAGTTTTAAAGCTAAGTATCTTCAAGTTAAGTTTTTGAAATAAAGCATATAAATTAAATATATTTACAAATATTGATTTGATATATAGTATACTGTATCTATAAATATATGTTATTTTTTTTGAATTATTAATATTGTGCGAAGTGTAATAAAGTAGGCAAAGGCACTCCTTTTGTTTTTTTTTGAGGAAAGATATTTTAATAATCTTTTTTGTGTATCTTACGGTGGGTTCAAGCCCCACGTGCTCGGTTCGTAGACCGTAAAACTACGTGGCGCCCATTTAATCTTAAGTTTTCCCTTTCGAACCACCCCGACGCTGAGCGTAGCCCAGCCTTACGCGGAAATAGGCCCGTAACAAATTGGCGCCCAACGTGTGCGATTAATAGGGGAAACTTATAATCAAAGAGGAGTAATTAACTAAATAAATTTTGTGTGAACTTTATGGAAGATACTTGAGAAAAAAAAGTGAAATAAGTTTTGTTTTATTTTGTTGTTCGAATTTTGAAGAGTGAAAATTAGCGGTGGTCATTAAAGGTCGTATGGTAAAATTTTTAAGATTAAAAGTCTTGTGGCAGAGTGACATTTATTTCAAGGGCATCGGTCAACCAGCTGTTCAGCCAGTCAGCTGTTCAGCCACTCAACTGTTATACCCTATTGGCGGTGTGCGAGTGTCAGTGGAGCCTGAGCTTGTAGAGCTACTTGGGAAGCAAGGAGCGAGGCAACAAGTCCTCGAGAAGTTGAGAACTTTGAATAAGTTGCAAAGCTGTGGAAGTTGCCAGACTTTAAAAGTTGCGGAACTTTACAAGTTGCGAAACTTCAAAAGTTGCGAAACTTTAGAAGTTGCGAAACTTTAGAAGTTGCGAACCTTTGGAAGTTGCGAAACTTGGAAAGCTCCGAAACTTTGAAAGTGCAAAACATGGTGCGAGTTGCGCAACATAGGAAATGATCACGCCACTTAATTTTTTTTTTAAACCACGCCACTAAATTTCTTTTGTCACAATTACACTTGGAATAAATAGTTGCCTGGTTTACTTACGGGTTTAGTCACGATATAGGGAGTTGATATTAGTCGGAATCCCTTCTAGTTTGGGTTGTCTCAACCTGTTAAAAATCAATGGAATTTTCCTTTTCTTTAGTACAGAAAATACACACAAATTTTTCACAGCAAGACACCACTCGAAGGGGAAATTAAATTAACATCTTGTAATTTCACTTCACTAGAACTAAATTACAAAATTACATTACACTTCATTATCCCTAAATCACATTGAAATTGTTTGTTTATCGGCACTCGAAGCAAACGTACAACGCGCACAATAAACCGACCGACGCGGCGTTACTTACTAGTTACAACTGGCCCGGTCCGAGGGAGTAGTCAATGCTCGACTATGAATGACAATCGAGTATAAGAGAATCGTTGTTTCAATATTAGGAGAGAGAATTGGATGTTTTTTTTGCAAGGAATTAAAAAAATTTTTTTTGGGAATAATAAGGAAATTTTTTTTTTGGGGAAGGCTCACAGCACCGGACTCTATTTTTTTTCCAATTTAAGTAGTCGGCCATTACTCTACTGGGAAGAAAAGGATTGAAAACGAATTGTGGGTCAAGTTCATGCTTTTGTTGACTCTATTTGTTATTGATCGATATTTGGAAGATTTAACCAACGGATTATATTAGCTTAACTATTAGGTTACCTACAATATATTCCCTAACAGGCAGTTATTTTTCAAGGTACTCGGGGCCCGGAAGCTGGTAGATGGTTGTGTGAAGACGAAGAATTTTTTTTGAGAAACAAGTGAATTTCATTGAGAAACAATTGAATTTTTTTTGTTTTGGCACTGAATCGAAAAGTGTAATTTTTTTATTGGCGCTTTCGCACTGACACTTTTTCTGTGGTTGGATTTTTTTTGTTGGTTGCGATAAATTTTCTCTCCTTGTGTTTTTATTTTACTATTTTTGGAGTACTAGCCTGTGGAACTTCCGTATTCTTTTTTTTGTTTGTCGTATTTTCTTCGCAGTTGGGGTTTTTCTTTTAGGGGGTTCGCGACATTTTAGGGTTAGCGGTCTTTGATTTTTAGAAACCGAAATCGAGATGGAAGTCAATAGGTTCAGCCAGGACGGACGAGCTGTCCTATGAGCTGATAATTAGAGTTTTACCGACAGGCAAGGTGGAGGAAATGAGAGCTGCGCTCCGATCGGCGTTAAAAGTGGAAAGGGAAGGAAAAGTAGTATTGGTTGAACCCTACCCTTTCTCGTTCGACGAAGACGTTCAGGCATTACAGAGGAAGCTGAGCGAGATAGCCTTCCTGCATGAAGTTTTCGAAGGCGACTCAGGCTCAAGCGAATACAAGAAATTGCTGACGAAGATAGAATGGTGTCTGTCCCAAGCAAACCGCATGACGATTGAGGAGGAACATCAAAAGAAAGAAAAAGCTCGCATCAGAGGAGAATTAATCATATCCTTGGGTTCGCTTTATGCAAAGGCCGAAGGGGATGATCCTGACGACGAAGCATCTGAGGCCGCCGCTGAGTTATCGATCCCTGCAGCGGTGATGACGACCAACCGATCTCAGGCCCAAATACATAAGTGGGGTATAAAATTCACTGGGGAACAAGGGCAATCGGTAAGTTCCTTCCTCGAAAGGGTTAATGAAATGGCGGAAGCGAGGGGGATAAACCGATGCCAGATATACCGCTCAGCCCTGGATTTATTTGGCGGACGCGCGCTAATTTGGTACCGGGCCAATAAGGGTTCCTTGCACTCATGGAATGACTTAGTGAAGGAGTTGAGAAAAGAGTTTCTGCCACCGGACTACGACGAGCGACTATTGGAAGAGATACGGAGAAGGACGCAGGGAAAGGACGAATCTATGGGGATATATGTGGCCATTATGAAAAATATGTTTGCGCGGTTGAACGAGCCCCTTTCGGAGAAGGAGCAACTGAGAATCCTTAGGAGGACAGTCCACCCATTCTACCAGACGCAGCTGGGTTTGCACGAAGTAGAATCAATAACCGAAATGGTGGAACTAGGTCGGAAACTCGAGTCGATAAGGTCATCTGCTGAAGCGTTCATTCCTCCCCCGTCGCGACGAAACCACTCCTTGCTTGAGCCAGACCTTGCTTATATTGGCTACGAACCTCAAGTCATAGCTGCAGTAGATAACTCCAACCAACCTAGGAGGCCGAGTGCAACGGCAGAGAGGAGGTGTTTCCGATGCGGCCAGCCTGGGCATTTTGCCCGGAATTGTCGGGTACTAAGGTGCTTCGGTTGCGGCACACCAGGGACAATCCGTTCACGCTGTGATCGATGCAACCGGAGACCAGCAGAGGAGCAACGTCCAGTTCCGGTGGAACAGCGTCAGGTCCAGGGATCGGGAAACGACCAGGGAGCCCGAGCCTAGACGGCGAGCCGGGTAGTCCGCAGGGAGCCGTAACCAGCGAAGATCCGGCCAACCATCAACGGCCGGACCATTCCGCTAAAATGGGGGTAATAGGGGTGGCTCAGCACGAAAGAGTGGACTATGTTTTCTGTGGTCCGGAAGACGATGTGCGACCTCATATTTCAGTGGAAACCTTTGGGGTAAGATTTCGTGGGTTACTCGACTCGGGAGCAACAGCGACCGTCATCGGTGGCCCTGGTTGCGAGAAGTTGGAGAAGATGAAGTTGGAAATTAGCAGCACAATGAGGAAGGTGGTTAATGTAGCCGATGGAAGGTCTGTCGAGGTGTTGGGAAAAGCGGACATACCCATTGCATTAGAAGGGAGAATGAAGGTTAAGAAGGTGCTGATAGTCCCAGAGTTGCCGCACCCAATCATCCTGGGGATAGACTTCTGCAGGGAAATGAAGCTGGTGGTAGACTTCGACGACAACAGCTGGAAGTTCAAGGAAGAGCAGACGGAGGTTCGAATACACGCCTTGGAGAGTAAGTCGAAACTTCTGGAGAGACAGCAGAAGGAATTGGAAGAGGTTATCGAGGAGGCAAAGCGGAAAATGGGGACGAAGCTGGGATGCACAAATATTGTGGAACATGCGATCGAAACGGAATCGCCGCCCATCAAGCAACGCTATTACCCCATATCTCCAGCTATGCAGAAGGTCGTGAACGAGCAGTTGGAAGAAATGTTGGAAGCTGGAGTGGTGGAACCTTCCAACAGCGCATGGGCCTCGCCGGTAGTGCTAGTGAAAAAGAAGGACGGGAAGTATCGTTTTTGCGTCGACTTCAAGAAACTGAATAAAGCAACGAAGAAGAATGCCTATCCTTTACCTTTCGTCTCGGCCACGTTGGATAAATTACGCGACGCTAAGTACTTATCGTCGCTGGATATAAAGTCGGCTTTCTGGCAAGTTCCGATGGAAGCAAAGTCCAAGCAATATACCGCCTTCACCATACCGGGCCGGGGGCTGTTTCATTTTAATAGGATGCCCTTCGGACTAACAAACTCGCCCGCAAATTGGCAGCGTCTAATTGACCGAGTGCTGTTCGGAACACTAGACGAGAAAGTATTTGTTTACTTGGACGACGTTATTATTGTAACCCAGTCTTTCGAAGAACAAAAGACGGTGCTGAAAGAGGTCAGAATTTGCAAAGCAGGCCTTGTCATCAACTTTGACAAATGCGAATTCTGCAGGGCGGAATTAAAATATCTGGGATACGTGGTAGGAGAGAACGGACTGCAGGTCGATCCAGAAAAGGTACGGGGGATACTCGCTATCTCAGCCCCTCGGTCAGTCTCGGAGGTACGTAAGTTCATAGGTACAATATCTTGGTACAGACGATTCGTCCCTAACTTCGCCACTTTAATTGCTCCGATTACAGCGCTGTTGAAAAAGAAGACTAAGTTCGTTTGGTCACCACAGTGTGAAGAAGCCTTTCGAAATGCAAAGGACCACTTAGTTAGTGCACCCATCCTCTCTTGCCCAAACTTCAAATACCCTTTCGTGATACATACCGACGCCTCCGGTTATGGTTTAGGCGCAGTTCTCACACAACGTATCGAGGAACAAGAGAAAGTAATCGCTTACCTAAGCAGGTCGTTGAATCGAGCAGAGCGGAATTATTCAATTACGGAGCGCGAGTGTCTTGCAGTACTGTGGGCGATAGAAAAGCTGAGACCGTATATTGAAGGAACGAGCTTCACCGTCGTTACAGACCACGCATCTCTAGTATGGCTTCATAACCTGAAGGATCCCACAGGCCGGTTAGCTCGATGGGCCATCAGGTTGCAACAATACGACTTTAATATTGTACACCACGACGACACATCGACATCACTCAAGGATCCCTGGTGCGAACGCATGATGGAACGGGTGCGGAAGAACCCTGAACGTTTCCCGGATTGGAAGCTTAGCCTTGGAAGTCTCTGGAAGCATGTACGACCAAAATATCCGCAGTTGGCTTGCGAAGGGTTCGACTGGAAAAGGGTGTTGCCGAAAGCGGAAAGGAAGAAAGCCTTGCTGGAAGCCCACGACCTTCCAACCGCAGGGCATGGAGGGGTTAAGAAGACATACGACCGTCTGTCTCAGCGATTCTACTGGCCGAAAATGAAGAGCGACGTCGCATCGTATGTAAAGCGGTGTAGGACGTGCCAGACGACTAAGCCGGAGCGGAAAAGGTCGGCAGGCTTGATGTCTTCCCGTGCAGTCAGCAGCTATCCATGGGAGTGCGTGTGTATCGACCTGATCGGCCCCCTTCCCCGTTCCACCCACGGAAACAAATACATCCTCACTGTGGTGGATTACTTTAGTAAATTTCCTCTGCTTTTTCCTCTACGGTCGGCTACTGCCCCACCTATTTGTCGCGTTTTGGAGGAATCGGTATTGTTGCTTTTCGGCGTACCTAAGGTAATAATTTGTGATAATGGACAACAATTCAAGTCGAAGGAATTCAATACACTTGCCGAAGGATACGGAATAACGATCCACTACACAGCCTCGTACCATCCCCAGGCCAACCCGACGGAGAGGATGAATCAGAATGTTAAAGCGATGTTGCGCGCTTATGTGTCTGATAATCACCGGACTTGGGACACATACTTGCCGAAAATCGGCTGCGCAATCCGAACAGCAACACACGAAGGAACCAAGTTGACGCCGTAATTCATCAACTTCGGCAGGGAGATGATATTGTATGGTCACGAGACGCCTGGCGGGAATCAGGGAGGAGACAACGCGGAGATGCGCGCGAAGTCACTACAGGACGTATGGAGAGACGTTAGGACGAGATTGGCCAAAGTGGCGGAAGCAGCCAAACACACCTATAATCTTAGAAGAAGAGATTAGAGATTTTACGTCAACGATTCGGTCTGGCGGAGAAATTACGTTCTGTCGGATGCCTCGCAATACTTTAGTGCTAAGCTAGCACCGAAGTTTGTGGGACCATATACAATCGATAAGGTCCTGTCACCATGGACGTATCAATTGCGCGATCAGACAGGGAAAGTGGTTGGGGTATGGCACTCAAAGGACTTAAAGATATGCGAGCACCCTGTCCCAACCAATTAGTAGTAAGGATGCAATAAAACTTAGAAGTAAGGTTAATTCAAATGAATTCGGAATTAGAATAAGATTAATAAATTGGAGCTGGATTAATAAAATTGAATTTGAAATTAGAGTAGGAAAATCCTTGTAGGGTAGGGAAAAGTAGTAAATTGTGAACCAAATCAGGCGAAAGAGTTCTTAACTAAGAAATAATCAGGAAAGAGTCAATATCTTGGGTCCCAGTCTTCAGAGATTTCGTCGAAATCTCTCGAAGGAAAGGGAGGTATATGTTAGGATCTTAAAATTCCTAAAATGAAAAATAATTAAAGTAATAAAATAGGAATAGTTAATTCACCCACCTCACTTCTATGTCACCTCTACGTCATACACAGGATCAATGCAAATTATGTGTGACGTCCCTAGTGCTTGTCCCTTAGCTGTTTTAAAACTTGAGGCTACTGATCCGATTTTTTTTCCAGATGACGATTCAGCTGGGGCTCGCGAGATCGTAACCCAAGAAGACCGGAAGCTCGGCAGCATTTCACCAGCATGATCCAGTGGCTGTAGGGTCCGTGGAAGCTGGAGGAAACTAGCAACACTCGACAGCATTTCACCACCATAACCTCCCGCAGCGGCTGTAGAGTCCTTGGAAGCCGGAGGGAACTATAAACACAATCTAGATAACTTATATGATTCCGAAAAGTCAGTGAATTGTTATAATGACCTTGACACTTGTAAGCGCGACGTAGGGCTCCAGCAGCGATTCTAACCTCCCACACTTCCGCTGAGGAATCCACCCAGAAATATTTAGTCAAGAATTAAAATCCCACAAGAGCTGACCAGCAAACAGGGCGAGCTCAGATGAGTTGAATCTAAAGGAATCATCCAATTTAGGAAACCTAGGAATGTGGCCGGGAGCTGTCAAGCCCCACTTTGTAATTTGGAATTTTGGCCCGCCCAGCCTCTAGGATTTTTCCGGGGATGAAAAATGGGGTGCCTTGGACCCAGTGCGCCTCCTAAAACCAAAACTAGGATAAATTATATTTTTTAAATAATATTACATTCCCGATTCCAAGCGGGTTAAACCGATTCGAAGGCGCACTGGAAATGCCTAAAATAGTGGGCATTTCCCCTTATAAACCGGGCCCCTGGAGCGATCGGGGTCTTAGTTCAGTTAAAGTCAGCGGTGATAGTGAAATTTTAGTAGTTAATTGTTGGCACGGTTGTTGATAGTGGAAACAGGATCGTTGGCGGAGTCTTTGCGCGTGCAGAGTTTTAAAGCTAAGTGCGGCTATGTGCACTGGGGTGTTGGTACTGTTGAGAATGCTTACCGGAACTGTGTCCTTCCCCTTGGGTAGCAGGCTGTTTGAGAGGAATACACCGGGTTCTATTTCTTGGGACAGGCAGACCATTTCTTCCTTCAGGTTTAGCGGCACTGCGATTATTTGTTGGGTACGGCCCGGCACTCGTGTCGGCCGTCCCAACTCAATCTTAGTCCGTGTAGGTTCCATTTGAGTTTCGATTACGTCAGTCGACCTTTGCGTTTTGCAGTCAGCCTCCTTGTTAGCGGCCTTAGAGACAGCGAATGCTCGTCGAATGTCAATGGAACTCTAAACTCTTTAGGGTTAGTTGCTGTACGGGGGAACTTCAACTTTCGATTGAGACCTTCTACATTGCAGTTCTCCAAGATGAAGTCGAATCCTAGTAGTCCGTCGTTCAGAAATTCGGGTGTATCCTCTATCCCCTACCTGGAAAGACCCGGGGATTTTAGGGGGAGGTCGAAATTTCCGTGACAGCTCCCTATGGTTTCGGTAGTTCCGGCTGCGGTTACAAGAGTGCATTTCTCATACTTTAACTTTACTTATCTTTGGCCGCGCATAGCATGTGTTCTGTGTCTGCGGTTGATGTCAGATGGTGACTTGTCTTATAAAATACATATTATAGGTTGTTATGGCGTCACCTTCTTAAAACCGGTCAACGACCTGGTGTTAGGGGGTGATCGTCTTAACGATTAAAACAATATCTAAAAAGTAGCATAGGTGCCGGCTGCTCTAAGTAAAAGAGTCTAAGGTCCGTTTCAATATATTTCTCCTACCTTATTATAAATTCTAATTAAATTTATTCTTAATATTACTTCTACGTTAATTTTCGTTTTGGCTATTTAAAATAATTCAAATCAAACTATATCAAAAAAATAGCATGCAAAATGTTAACTCTAAATCCAAATATTCCTTTTGGTACTGCAGCGGTCAGGTGAACGTGTAGTAGATCCAACCTTGTGGCTGCTTGCCGAAGAAACAAGTCCTGATAAATCTTTAAATAAAAGTAGAAATTTGTGTTATTTATTATATGGTTGGATATCCCAAACCATAAAATTATGCTCTTTTTTTATTTGTTTGAAGGCGCCTTGTATGGCTCTTGTCCTATACAGGCTTACGCAAAATTGCCTTTACCTTACCTGGGTTCCGGATAAAGATCCTGGACTTAGAATTATTTATCCGTGCGAAATTTTTCGCAACAATTTTTAAACCAGCAACTTGTATCCCACAAAGTTGCTGGATAATGCAGCAAATTTACTGCACCAAATTGTTTACAACAGTTTTTACCAGAGAAATACTCTGGTACGCAACTTGTATACAACAAAGTTTGCTAGATAATGGAATTATTTTACAAATAAATTCAACCGATGCCTGGTGGAATACTTCCAACCAGAGGACTTAAATTGCCTCCACGGATTTTATGCAACAGTTACCGCAAGTAACTATGCTTCAATCCTTTGTTATGTACGGTATACAGTGGCTGAATTAGTCTACCGCTATTTAGCCTTGTGTATCTATTTTAGAAGTTGCTCTCGGCTATGAAATTGCCTTGTATATTTTTACAAGACTTGCCTTGCAACCAGTTTTGTCGACTCTCAATGAAAATATAACAATTATTTTCCGTTGAGCTTGTTTCGTCGCAGCCTCTAAAAATTCCAACACCCAAAAAATAAATAATATTTTTCTCTAATGAAAAAATTTTTACTTCTCAATCTGAAACACAACACTTTTAGCTAAATAATCCTAACACAGAAACCAGCGGCGAAAAGCCCACCAATTATCTAAGTCCCTACTATTATCGGAATAATTCCAGATAAACCAACCTTCTCGGCCGATGTCCAAAGAAGATTAAATTTCTGATTTTTGGTTCCTAGCCTCGCATCCTTCGTCGTTTTCTTGCTGCTGGATATCGATGCTAGCTGGGGGATATAGTTGCTCAAAATTAGAGCGCAATTATTAGTGCTGTTTTCCAGCTTTAAAATGTTGCCGCTTTCCATATATCCCATTTACCAATTTGCAACGTTGACGCTTTCCATATATTCCATCTACTTGCATGTCTTCATTTTGACATTTGAAGTTTTGTTTATTATGGAAAGTTCGGTGGAAAGTTGTGTGTTTTTATTTTGCCCGTAAGAAAAGGTAATTTTTTGCGTTTTAATTACCTTTTTAATTGGTTTGTCCATTTTAGGACAAAACATACTCCCCCCTTGTTGATGCGTTACTTCAACATGATTACGGCGACAACACCTTGGTTATGTTAATATTTCATTTATTGTAAATTGTATTCCAATCTTTTTTTATTTTAAATTAACTACTATTAAGTAAATTATATTTCAGCCTTGTTTTAACTTAAATACTAATAATTATATTGCTCATTGAGTACAGTTTTTCCTTTATCACAATTCATTTAAATTCACTATTTTCTAGTTCTATAAATTCTATAATGTTCATGTTTTGAATTACTCGGTGTAATTGTACCAGTAAGAGACGTTGTTGCGCCTCTTCAAATGTACCCTTCTACTACCGCCTAACTTCACCGTATACCTTTGACGTTTGGAATCATCGATCCTTTTATACGGAATGGAGTGGAGCTGGTGATGCGTGATTGTGAAAAATACGCCTTCATTTGTTTTCAGCTCATATGTTTTATGATCCAGCCCGGATGAAGATTTTCTTTTGGGTGCTTTGGGCGCCGTTTCAGGTATCGCTGGAGGTAGAGTGTGCCCTTTATCTTGACCTTGGACTGAGCCTCTGTCCGGCCTTTTGGAGCCTCAGGTGGCGTTCTCGGGTGTAAGGGGTTAATCAGTGGTTCCCCTTCTGATTTCTCTGCTTCCGGTAGAATGCCTGGCAGGTTTTTCCCTGGAGTAGTCGGTCGTTCGTTGTCGGGATCTGGAACACGCTGTGCGTCCATGCTGCCTTCTTGATCCAAGGGTTCGTGTGTTACAGGACGTCCTATTGATGGTCCTTCCAGTTCTTCTGTTTCCGGCAGAATGCCTGGAAGGTTTTTTCCTGGAGTTCAAGGTAGGTCACGGTCGGAAGTTGGAGAACGCGGTGTTGCGTCTAAGCTCCAATCAAAGGGCTCGTGTTCCCACAACTCTTCCATCTGCTCAGCAGTTAGAGGCCATAAATCTAGATAGTTATCCAACTCAAGGACTAGATCTTCTGCGTAGTTTGTCATGTTGTTTGCTTTGTTTTAGCGCCGTGAAAAGAATAATGCCATTTTTAGTCGCGTTGTCTTATAGTAACATAAATTGGGACGGACGACATGTACACCATTTCATGCGAACAATACACAGAGTTTAGTGATGGGTCTTTTGAAATTGGTAGTGCTTGTCTTGACTGTAACTACCCTGACTTGTCCATCGACACCTGGATGGGTCTCCTTTATTACTCCTAAGGGCCATTGATTAGGTGGCCTATTGCTGTCCATAATGATCACTACTTGTCCAACCTTTATGTTGGGTTGCTTTGTTTGCCATTTTGATCTGTTTTGTAATTGGACCAGATAGTCGTTGGACCAATGTTTCCAAAATCTTTGAAAAGTTTGTTGTATCTGTTTCCATCTATCTGTACACTTAACAGTGCTTGGTGTGGTGTCTGGTTCTGGAATAGCCTTCATATGTCTCCCTATTAGGAAATGTCCAGGGGTAAGAATTTCCAAAGTACCCCGCGGTTTTTCTTCCGGAAACGGCTTTCGGTCGATCTTTCCAAAACCTACAGCAATTTATTCGTTATCTCATCCCGATCAATAGTGTATATGGGCACAAGTCTCGAAAATCGGCCGATTTCGAGACACAGCGAAAATGATCCAATTCGTCCGAACTCGATATATGCGCGTTTATCGGCATGTTGGATGTAGACCGCTGACTGTTTAGATATATATACATGATATATATGCTGGATATTATGTCATACACACACAGACAACATATATATATATATATATATATATATATATATATATATATATATATATATATATATATATATATATATATATATATTATATATATATATATATATATATATATATATATATATATATATATATAATATATATATATATATATATATATATATATATATATATATATATATATATATATATATATATATATATATATATATATATATATATATATATATATATATATATATATATATATATATATATATATATATATATATATATATATATATAATATATATATATATATATATATATATATATATATATATATATATATATATATATATATATATATATATATATATATATATATATATATATATATATATATATATATATATATATATATATATATATATATATATATATATATATATATATATATATATATATATATATATATATATATATATATATATATATATATATATATATATATATATATATATATATATATATATATATATATATATATATATATATATATATATATATATATATATATATATATATATATATATATATATATATATATATATATATATATATATATATATATATTATATATATATATATATATATATATATATATATATATATATATATATATATATATATATATATATATATATATATATATATATATATATATATATATATATATATATATATATATATATATATATATATATATATATATATATATATATATATATATATATATATATATATATATATATATATATATATATATATATATATATATATATATATATATATATATATATATATATATATATATATATATATATATATATATATATATATATATATATATATATATATATATATATATATATATATATATATATATATATATATATATATATATAATATATATATATATATATATATATATATATATATATATATATATATATATATATATATATATATATATATATATATATATATATATATATATATATATATATATATATATATATATATATATATATATATATATATATATATATATATATATATATATATATATATATATATATATATATATATATATATATATATATATATATATTATATATATATATATATATATATATATATATATATATTATATACTATATATATATAT